>CM029779.1:30018529-30477566 GCA_017562165.1 Ectropis grisescens
TTTTGTTCAAGATTTGTTTATACTGTTTATACTAGTGATAACAATTTTGTAAATTGTGAAGTGAAACGAAGAAATATTAAATTTATCTATACTCGTAGATATACAAAACTCAACCTTTTCTTTTGGTCACACTATAAGTTGAGAACGGCTTTTCCAATTTCATTCATCTTTTTAAAATGTTTCCTAATAATTCACAAGTTCGTCAAAAATTAAAAAAAATGTAACGTAATGAAAGGCCAGTAAAAATAGAAGGTTTTTTGGTCAACTTTGCAATAAATTTCTAATCCAATTTTTTTCTATGAGGTAAAGATCACTTACTGAGCATAAAATTACAAAATGCTCACAGATCCAGGTAGAGCTTCAAACGCCAATTGAAAAAACTATTTTAGACGATATTTTGACAATAATTGTAGAAAATAAAATTTTGCATCTTTTGTTGCTAGTAAACTTTTTTTGTAAAACTTACCGTTTACGATTTATAACCCATTTAATGATACGATTGCAATGATGCCGATAATAGTGGATGTAAATGATGTGGTCTACGATGGAACTTGTTTCTCTAATAGAAACAAACACAGTGTACCTCGTAACCCCAAGGTTCGAACCTTCGACAAAAACCCACTCTGGCAATGCGTTTCACAGCTTAGTTGTTCTTATTACAAAAGTGGAGACCAAACTCTTCGTTCAACTCTTTAGTCATGATGATGAACGGTGCTGTTTATTGGAGCAACGAGCAATATGATAGAAAACTTTAATTTAAAACCCCGACTACAAAAAAAATCTACACGTAAAAAAAAATGCCTACTATCTAGGGACACTTTGGCGAGTCAGACTAGTCTTAGAATATCTTTGTTACCAAAATCCATCCACCGTTTGGAAGATATGTGAAATAAAAGATTTACAAACATAAAGATACGCGCGAAAAACATAACCCTTCTTCCATTCCGGTAAAAGGGACATGTTTATGCTACTGGGAACAGAGTTTACATCTTATTATTTTTACATTGTTATCATCAAATTTGACATAATAAATCGTAATCGGTAAGTTCGAAAATAAAGTTTACTGGCAACACTAGATGGGAAATTTTATTTTCTACAATAATAATAGGCTTTATAACTTTTCAGAATATCAGCCAAAAACGTTTTTTCGAGCTGGCGCTTGAAGCTCAACCTGGATTTGTTATTATTTTGTGATTTTATGCTCAGGAAATGATTCTAAACCTTACCTATATAAAAATACGAATCGGAAATTTAGTGCAGAGTTAAATTCTACGAGTAATTTTACTGCCTAAAAGGCTTCTTATCAAATTTGGTCGAATGTCTAAACTTCTATGAACAATATTAACATTTTCATACAAAAAAAAACAATAAATTTTGGTGGTGTCACAAACTTGGAAAAGTATAAAAAATAAAATTCTTACAAAACCATACGTGTATATATGGAAAGGTGTTCAAAATTGTATTGAAGTTCCTAACATTTTTTCTAAACTGAATAGTTTGCGCGAAAGTCTTCCAAAGTGGTAAAATCTGTATGTGAGGACTTTTCTTCTAAGTACTAAGTACCTTACTACCAAAGAATTTACCGAAATGGCATATAAATGCAAGTTAGGTATCATAAATGATACCTAACTTGGGATTTACGCAGGATTTCTCCTCTCATTATTTCCTTATCCCGATCTCTGATTTAACGGACGAATATTTTACCGATTATCTATTCCGAACTTATCTATTTTCCATTGCATCCGCATTGAATTTTTTACTGATGTGGTATCGACGTCAGTTTTTTGAGACTCCCTTCTGGTCTACAACATAAAATAAACAGCGTACTAATTAGTATCAGCGTCTATTTGCAATTCCAATGAAAACGGTATCAAAATCAAGATCATAGCGTGCTTCACTAGTAATACCTACTGATATTGTTATACTGTGGCACTATGATCGTAATATTTAAAATTTATCGGTTGTCAAAATTGCAAAATCAAGCACAGGCCCGTCGTCCGTGAGCGCCGAAACGCGACTGATCAGGCTTGCCGAACGGCGCGCTATATATATGGTAGATATTAAAATATAGTGAATAACTGATACTTTTTATCAAGTCAAACTCTGCGAATGCATCTATAACTTTTTAGTGGCTTTCGTTGAGTACAAAAATTTAGTAAAAAAATTCATTAGTTTAGTCATAAACTTGAAATAACTTTTTGAAAAGGGGTAACTTTGGGATTTTTTTAAAATTCATTAAATCGTGTTACTGACTGCGAATTACACTAGATTAGATCCTTAACTATTACATATATTTTTTTCAGAGCTTAATACACTATTTTAAAGGTCTTAAAGTTGTTTTAAAAAATCAAAATTACGGCCCACACGCCCTTAAGGCCCGTAAAATAGTAAATCTTGCTTATGTTTTTTTATTGTACGAGTAGGTATTGGCTGCATGCCTGCCACATAACAGCACAGTGACACGCAGCTATTGGAACATAAAGAGTCAAAATCATTACCTAGCACTACACCGTGCTTATCACCCAGAGGTATAAGGTTTATCTCAATACCCTGTAATTTCACTGTAAAACATTGCACTTTAAACTGGAACAAAGAGTTACTGCTTCACGGAAGAATAACTGGAAAAAGTATGGTACTTCCCCAGTCGGACTCTTCGAAGAGTCCTTTACAAAATAGATGCAATGGTTTATAATGAATGTATGGCAGGAAGTTTGTTTCTTTCAAGCAAAAACTACTGAAGTAGAAAGGAGAACATTATTTTTTAAATCGGATAAGTTTTATACTAATTTATGTAGAGGTAAAGTAGTCTATACTAACTCATAGGCTACTTCTTGTTCTGGGAATACACAGATAAGGAAATTGTTTATGTAATCTGTGTGAGAATATAATAAAAATATACTTTGTAATTTAAAGAGTTATACTCGTATCGCAACCCAAATCACCATAAATTGACTCAACGTAATAAGAACTTTCCTTATCGGATACATTTCGGATAGTGTGCACCTGATCACAATGACTTACCCTGATCAACATGACCCCAAGCTCTTTTTTTCTACCAGACATTCTGAAATCCGAAAAATCGTCACTAAAAAGATTTGGCTTACGTTGCAAAAACTTCAACGTAACAGTTTAATTCAATTCTAGTAATTCGTACAGTCAAAAATTGGAACAGGCTGCCGGATTGGGTTCTTAAATGAATACAACCTGAGTTTCAAATCGAGTGTGAATCGCTTTCTCCTAAGGTCAACTTTTCAACTAAGACCCCATTTTCGCTTCACATCACACAAACAACACGGTGGTTGGCGGCCAAAATAAAGTCTTTTTATGGTTAAAAAAAACTAAACATCTTTACTATCACACAACATCATCAGAATTTAAAGACATTCGACAAGCTAATTAAAGAACTATGCATTCTTAATTATTAATTCGAGATTTCTCTGAGAGGTTGCATTTGCAATAAAATAGCCCGACAACTAAGGTCACTGTCAAAGATTAGCAAATTTGCAAACTGAAGCATCATCATCAGCCCGTGTTCGTCCCACGCTGGACATAGGCCTCTCCTATAACACGCCACTCGGCCCGATCCTCGGTCTCACGTTTCCAGTCAAACTGAAGCGGCGGTGTCTCATACGAGTATTACTTAGTAGCAGCGGCCCTCGTTTCATCCGGATAGTTTATGTTCCCGTAATGATCCCAAGATAAAATATTGTCTATATTATTATGATATTTCAGATAATAATTATACTATTACTGTTTTTCAAATTTCATGCTGATCCTTCCAGTCTCTCCGACTTGATTGAGCAACAAACATACAAACATAAAAACTCTCGTATCCTACAAATAACACTAATCTTATAACTTTAAACGACCAATTCTTGTAGGTATATAGATAAATATAGAATCTAAATCTCGAAAACGGCTTCAACGATTTTCATTAAATTATGTATTCAGGGGGTTTCGGGGACGATAAATTAATCCAGCTAGGTTTTATTTTTTTAAAACATCATTTTATGCGCGTTTAAAGACAATGAAAAACTCCTACAATGTCATTAGAATACGATAACTTATTTCGCCATTGTTCCTTAAGTCTAAATGACTCAGACGGAATATGCTCGCCCTCGGAGTCAACAGGCCTCGGTTCGAATCCTGATGGTTACACTCGGGTCTTTATTTTTTGTTCTTTTTTTCTGAGAAAATCTTTTACTTAGAGCCCTTTATAAACGCATTTAAACCGAGCAAAGCTCGGTCAACCAGGTACTATTAATTATAAATGTCAATATTTGTAAATTTGTTGTCACGTCTGAACGCCGTTATCAATCGGATTGAAATTTGGAACACTGATTAAACTCTGGAATATCATAAAGGCTTTTTATCGCAGAAACAACGAGAACGGCAAGGGGGGTTGCCGCGGCTGGTCGTATCAGTCGCAGAACCGATATTTATTGGGAGAAAATGGGTTTATAAGAGAAAGAGGGTTTATAAAACATTTGAAGTTACATTGTTTCACTCAGGAACCCTAAAAGTTTATGCTTAATTGTGCGTATTTTTATACGTGATGGGGTGAGTAAACCACGCGTCTGATAGTAAGTCTGTCTAGAACACCACTTGTGTCACAACTCTATGGAACAAATCCAAATGACTGCCTAGTACTACTTGGGATTACTTATGTATTGGTTCCTTCATAAATGAACGGGAGAAGTCCAGGGCCCATTTTAGTTGCATTAACATACTGTTAATGATTAAGTACCTGGTTGACCGAGCTTTCTTCAGTTTAAATGCGTTAATAAAGGGTTCGAAGTAAAAGATTTTCTCAGAAAAAAAATATCAAAATAAAAGACCCGAGTCAGGATTCAAACCGAGGCCTGTTGACTTCGAGGACGAGCATATTCCGTCTGAGCCATTCAGACTTAAAGAACAGTGGCGAAATAAGTTATCGTATTCTAATGACATTGTAGGAGTTTTTCATTGTCTAAAAACACGCATAAAATGATGTTTTTAAAATATAAAACTTACCTAGATCGATTTATCGTCCCCGAAACCCCTTGTATACATAATTTCATGAAAATCGTTCGAGCCGTTTCCGAGATTCAGATTCTATATACAGGGTGACTGGTGCAGGACCGGCCATAGCAAAATCACGCATGGAGGAGGTTATATGCTACCTATTAAAGCTTACTTTCCCTAACTAAAGTTTTATAGTTTAGGAGATAGGTTAATTTTTAAACCTTTTTAAAATTTTCCCGAAATTTGACCTTAAAGCTGCTATAACTTTTTTTATTTAAAGTTCTAGTGAATTATTCTTTTTTTTTTGTTAGCACAGACAAATGTTTGATCAAACCTACGTCGGAACTCCGCTTAAACAAGGATAAAAAAAAAGATATTACGCTTGAAAAAGGAAAAATTACCGAAAATAAAAACATTAAGATCATTTTATTTTTAATAATTAAAAACCACTAAGTTTCAATAATTTATTTTACTATAAATAACTTTTCTAGTTCATCACCTATCCAACGGTACCAAATTTGTATCCAAAAGTTATTAAATTATAAAAATCGTGATTTCTATTGTAAATGCCGGTCTACTCAGGTAAAGGTTTATTGTTACTATTGTTAAACAAACAGCGGCAATGGTCCCTTAGCATGACGTCAGAGCTTAGGAATGCGATGTCATGTTTTGTCTCTTTCTTACGAAAAAGGAAGGGCCACGCCAATCTGATTTTGGAGAGAATTCACTGCATTGAATATCATGTTCAGTCGTGTCTTACCGCTCCTACGTACTACCGACCGTGCTCTGTTCTGTTTCACCATTCCTTGTTATTAGTGAACTGTTATCTTGTTGATTGTTTTGTTATTGACTGTTTTCGTTAAGTTTCGTTATTGTTTGTTTTCGTATTCAAATGCCTGAATACACAAACGAAGAATACGCCGATATGCTGTTGGCGTACGGCGCTGCTGACTGTAATGCCCGTGAAGCGCGGCGTATTTACCAGGAGCGATTTCAAATAGAAGTGTACCTCACCGAAACACATTTTTACAACATATCGTCGGTTAAGGGAAACGGGTAACTTAAACGCCAGAGAACCCGAAACAGTGCACGTCAATTACCTGTCGAAATTGACGAGCAGATTTTGGCAGCATTTGAGGAGGACCCCACTACTAGTACCAGAGTGGTAGCTGAAGCTTTGGGCGTCAGCCAATGGAAGGTCTGGACAGTAATGCATCGTGACAATCAACACCCATATCATTACACACCAGTTCAAGGTAATTTTTAATTAATTTATTTAGATTAATTAGCTTAGATGTTACAATGTATTTAACAATGTTTTTTTTAGTCGCTACAACTATGTGAAAAGTACATTCACGAATCAAATTTAATAACCATTAAGAGTTGGTTTTGGCTTGTTGACAGGGTTTGAAACTGGTGACTATGCAAGGAGGACGAATTTTGTCGCTTGATTCTGCACAGAGATGTCGACGACCCAACATTCCTCAAACGCATATTGTGGACCGATGAGTCACATTTCAACCGAGAAGGAATTCACAACTTCCACAATTTACACCATTGGTCCCCTAATAACCCACACAATAAGAGGGTAACATCATTCCAGCGGAAATTTTCAGAATGTATGGGCCGGTGTGATTGGTCGGACTATCATTGGGCCCCATTTCCTACCTGACATCTTAAATGGGGAAAATTATCTAGAATTTTTAATGGACGTCTTGCCTGATCTGCTGTCGGAAGTTTTAAACGACGAAATACCCATTGTGTTTCAACACGATGGGTGCCAGGCACATTTCAGGCTGGAAGTCCGAGAACTACTCAACAACACATTTCCTGAGTCATGGATAGGGAGAGGAGGACCAACTGAATGGCCGGCCCGATCCTCAGATTTAACACCTCTGGATTTCTACGTTTGGGGTCGAGCCAAAGAGCTGGTCTACAATAAAGGACAAATTAACACAAAAGAGGAGTTGATACAAAAATTAATTATGCTTTCGTGATTATGAAAGAAGAGATTAGATTAAATTTAACTACGACAGAAATTAGGAAGAGATGTCGGCATGTATTAGAAATTGCGGACAGCAATTCGAGCAGAACCTAAAATAACAATGTCCTTTCAATGCCCGATATCTTTTCCAATTCACAATTTTTTCTTACTCGTATCATTGTATTCGTCAAAATAAATAATGTACCATTAAGCACTTGTTTTATTTAATTACTAATACCAACACTGACCAAATTTTGTTTACTATTATTGATTAAATTAGCTTTAGAAATCTGAAAATCCTATCAATTACTAGCTGCTAAATATCCACATTTTGTAGTACGTGTGTTTGTACGATGAGGTTTTAGATATGTACATGTAGTTTGTACATTTTTTGTTATACATTTGGTACCATTGGATAGGTGATGAACTAGAGAAGTTTATTTAGAGTTTATAAATTATTGAAAGTTAGTGGTTTTTTAATTATTAAAAAATAAAATGATCTTAATGTTTTTATTTTCGGTAATTTTTCCTTTTTCAAGCGTAATATCTTTTTTTTTTGTCCTTGTTTAAGCGGAGTTCCGACATAGGTTTGATCAAACATTTCGGCTGTCCAAAATCAAAACCTAGCAAAGAGCATTGAGCAAATTTTGTAGGAGAAGGAAAAGAAACATTTTCTTTGACCATTCAGAATACAACATCCTTTTTTGTACTGTTTTCATTTTGATATTTATAAATATAATTTGCTTTACATTATAAGCTAGTTTAACTCAATGTTTGTCTAACTGTGCCAGTTTTATGTGCCTTACTTAAGTTTGATTTGGGAAATCCAACATAAGTATAACATAAAATCCCAAGTAAAAACCTAGTAAGGTAAATTACTAAGTGTTTTAATTGGTTTCTCTAAAGAGTTTTTGTTATTGGTCAAACAATAAAAACCTAGCAAAAGCACAAAAAAAAAGTTAATTTACGAAAATAAATCACATTCGGCTTGTCTTGCTCCCGAGTGTAGTAGGTGCTAAAGTATCATCATTAACCCACTAAATGTTCCCACTGCTGGGACTTGGGCCTTGGACCTTCTCTTGCAAGAGAGTTAAGGCCACGATCCACCATGCTGGTCCAGTGAGGGTTGGTAGATGACACATGACTTTGAAAGATTCTAGGTACATGTCGGTTTCCTCACGATGTTTTCCTTCACCGTTTTTTAAGTTAGCGGCATTACGCGGCATCACTATGACAAACTTTTTTTTTAGATTAATAATAGACCTGAATTTTCAAAATCACCTATCGCCAGGAATAAAATTTTACTATTTATGGAACTTTCACGTGACATGCGAGCAAAACCGCTGCCTAATGTAATAAACCTACTCCTTTATGAAAGATTCTGAAAACCAATATTACAAATCAAATATAGTGAAACAAATATAAAGTCAAATTAAGTTTCTTCTGGCATATCGCCTTCAGTTTGGAGATCAATCGATCCATCATTAACTGGCATTTGATTCCAAAACATTCGTCTGGTTTTGGCATTAGAGGAACCACTTTAGCGACAATGATGTCCTTTTTTCGAGTTGGAATGTCTCGAGGTCCTGATATTTCTTCGGGTAACTCTGTTACCTTAAACTTTTTGGGAAGGAAATCCAACTCTGCGAATGGTTCATCAAAACTGAAAATAATAACTTTCATTAGCTACTCAATAGTAGGTTTGTTAAAAATATTCCTTGAACCAGCAATGAATTTGACTTGAACAACTTGGCCGAGCAAGAATGATTTCATAAATTTTCGTCGTCATTTTTTCTTGCTGTTCTTTTTTTCTTTGGCCATTTTCTACTATTATTTAATTCTCTGACCTGTATCTTTTGTCTTGAATCAAGAACCACTTCCTTAAAATCTTCGAAGTCTAAAACATCTCCTTGTCTTTTAATTTTTCTTTCTTTGTTTCCATGAACTGAATCCGCAGTCATATGTGTATGTCCTTTTGTTAGGCAACTCAAAGTCACAGTCTCTACTGGAAGATCGATATTGACAATTGAAGTCAAAGCGGTTAACAGTGTCCAGTTCTTATTTTGAGCTGTGCAATTGTCAGCCCAAATATGAAAATGTTGACAATCTCTATTGTTATTTTATTGTTATTATGACAATCTTTACTGTTAACAAGTCGAAACACGATCGTGTGACAGCGCTCCCTGCCCCGCGCACTTACTTACTTCTCAATTCTCACTGACTTGCTATTATTTACTATAAGTAGTAATTGGAAATTTCGTTGCATACTTCACTGGTTTTGTAACCAAAACCTAGTATGACACAATTCCAAGTTCAAAAACCTAGCATAGGGCTTAGCCCAAATTCATAAACCTAGTAAGTCACATTTACAAATTCAAAAACCTAGTATGTACCGTACTTAATAGCGTTTTGGATTTGGAAATGCTACTTGCTAGATTTTTGACTTTGTTAAACCGGACTAAGACGTGCACTTGCTAGGTTTGGCATTTTCATAACTAAAGTACTAATTGCGATATAAATATGGTTGTTTTTGCATTAGATGCAGCACAAATTTTTATGTAGTTTGGTTTAAAAAAACGTATTTTGCCAAAAATGTCCCTTGCTAGGTTTTGATTTTGAACAGCCGATTTGTCTGTGCTAACAAAAAAAAAGAATAATTCACTAGAACTTTAAATAAAAAAAGTTATAGCAGCTTTAAGGTCAAATTTCGGGAAAATTTTAAAAAGGTTTAAAAATTAACCTATCTCCTAAACTATAAAACTTTAGTTAGGGAAAGTAAGCTTTAATAGGTAGCATATAACCTCCTCCATGCGTGATTTTGCTATGGCCGGTCCTGCACCAGTCACCCTGTATATATATTTCTACAAGAATTGGTCGTTTAAAGGTATAAGATAAGATAGTAGGTATATGAAATATAATAGAATACTATATAGTAACACAAAATACACTACATTATTCAATCACGGCAAATTCCATACAATAAGCTAAACTATATACTCGTATGTAGTTGAGTACAAGGTCAACGGCCGTTACAGTAAACATACAACACGAGGCTTTCATTTAATTATTTGAACACTCATAAAGGATTCATTTTTTGTAGCTTTGTGTACGGGATGACGTCAATCCAATCACCAAATATGTCACAGAGGATTGCCACCAAAAACCATTCTTTTACTGGCATCTGCAAACACTGCAAACAAACTCTTAATACGATACAAATATAACTCGCTTTAGTTTACATTTGACACGATAATTAATTCAAACAATAAATAATTAAGATACTACATGGTTTATGTAACACGTATTCCCATTCTATTAATAGACAAAGTAAATTCTGAGTTTGAAAACCTTGTGATATTAAAATCAAATATTTGTTGCTGCCATGCGGTTGAGCTTATGACAGAAATGATTCAAATTTAGGGCTGGCATTTACATTTTATGGAAATAAACTCTTATTGATGACTCTTTACCAAACTGATGCAATGTTATTGTAATATTGACAGTAAAGATAAAAACGAGACAAACATGCAAAACAAAATATGTACATAAACTAGAAGAAGGCAATTATGTCAATACAATAAAGTTTTTTATTGCCTTGATAAAACAGTTTTTAAATAAATAAAATTAATTCAGAACCTAAAGAACCTCGGCACCGCTATGTCGACAATATGAATAAATATTTTACAAATTGTTATTTTTAGATAAAACACAAAAATAATTTAAGTTCCAAAAATATTTTTTACCAATCATAATTTGAGTGCTGAGCCATATATTCACATATAAGATCAAGGCAGCATAGAAAACCATGGAGCGAAACTTGTTCAATATTGAGACAATATAGAAGATCAAGTTGGTATCACTGAAATCCATCGCAGAATCAGAACTTGTGACGTCGAAAGAGCGCAGAACCAGAGATAGAACTGAAATAGAACTGGTCGGGACATTTACTTCATCGATAATACTATGAGGCGGACCAGAAAATGACAGCATATCAATCAAGAAAAAGTAAACGGAGTTTCGGAAACTAGCTCAGCAATATGGATCCACGATACTGTAAGTATCGCGGTTCACACCTGTGCTCTATCGGCATTGGAGCGAGGTCTATACCAAAAAGTGGAATAGAAGCGGCTGTAGGTGATGACGACGAAAAAATAATTGTTGGACTCTCTCATCTGGCTTGATACCAAGCCAGATAATATAACCAGATCTTTTTAGCAATTAAATTTATAAAAAAATAGTATGATGTTCTCACATAGTAATGTGTCTAGCAACTGACATAAAATGTTATGAATAAATAACATGACAATGGTCCAGTGCGGGTTAGTGGACAACACATGACTCCGAAAGATTTTTATTATTTGCTGGTTTCTTCACAATGTTGAAATTCACCGTTAACGTCAGTTTTGATGACAAACTTGTACATCTGCACTTGGCAAAATACTCACATATGCAGACGGGATTCGTGAAATTGAAGGTTTTAACCTTCAATTTCACGAATGTGAACAGCACTTTCTAGTCACTAAGCGACCGGGGCTACCCAACATAAATAAATGAATAACACTTTATAATAAATTTTATTTTTCTTTCCTATTTCATTTGCAGGATGATTGAGTTCCTTCTAAATGCTGGGAACAAAAATCTAAAACCAACAAAGTTCAAAATTCTAACACCTAACTTCACTTTACACCAAGTAGACCGAAGAAAATTCAAATAACGAAGTTAAAAATGCTGAAAGTATCGTAGGTCTAAGTAAGGTAAGCACTAAGCAGCGTGATCGAGACCTCACTATATAGGTTCATAATAATCGTATTGCTATAATCTGTGATAATATATAATATAATTAAACATTAACTGAACCTGATGAAAACCATCTAATGACAAGACAGAGACAAGATGTATACTAATCAATGATGAAAATAATAGGGTTAGTTAAGGCGTAATTCAATTTCAACTAACTCCTACTATTCAAAAATACGTTAATTCCGATAATTAACTATTGCAAAATCTTGGACATTTAATGTAACATCTACGTTTAATTTTGGCTCTTTTATCAGGTTCAAGGCTAAATTAATTACTAAAAATGAAGTCTTCTCGAAGATTATGGGGTGAGAAAGTACTACACGTCTGAATCTTCGTAGTTGCTCATTTTACATCTCAGGTCTGGAAACCTTGGATTCTATCGAGAGATATTATGTCAAGGAGCTCACTGAATACAACTACATAATTTGAAAACAATTTCAATGACTTAAATATCTCCTCTAAGTTAGTTAAGAAATTGTATCACGTTTTTATCTGAAACATTTGTAAAGTGTGCAATTAATTGATCTGCATGAATTAATACAACCTGCTGCTCGTAGCGCAAAAAACGACCTCGTTTAAAGGCTGATTGGAAGATTGATCTGAAGATTGGAAAACAGAACTTTCTCTACTCCATTTTTTATCTTAAACATCGTATGTCTCTGGGCGACAAGCAGTGCTAGGTAATGATTTGAACTCTTTATACTCCGATAATTTCGTGTTACTATGCTGTAGCGAGCAAGCTTGTTTTTACTATCACGCACAGGTCCGGTTTGTCTCGTTACTCAATTCCATAAAAAAGTCCCAATGAAGACGTGAAGTGAATATGTTGCTTTTGCAGATATTCCTTGATGAATCTAATGTGTCTTCGTTGATTCAACCAATTAAATCAATAGTCCTTGGTTGACCCACTCTTTCGTGGACCACAAACCACGGTTCATAAACCTGATTTATTTAGACGCATGTTTTTATGAAGAAGCATTAGCAGCCCTATATTACGTGTAATGATATAAAAGCGGTACTGGCAAATTCTTACTCTATTTTGTGATAAATATTGTGTCACACAGAGTGAGCTTTACGTTTTAGTAAAGTGATTTTAAAATAAAAACTGCAAAATGATTAGAAAAATAGAAAGTAGTGATCAAGGAAGCACACACTGGCAATGGCTTGTTGCAATTTTAGGTAACGTTGAAAACTGATATATAGATTTAAGTGAACTGTTTACAGTGCAAAATGAAGACGTGGTTCTAGTGCACTAGTGCCGAGAACGTGATCGTTAATCTGGCATCTCTTTGTATGTTTTAAGTTTGTGATCACCACTGACTTTTACGGTGCGAGAAAAATTGTTGCAGTAATCGACCTATTCCCATTGAGTTTTTTTTTCGTGGGCATTTATTATCAACAGACCTGTACTTGTACAGCGTAGTCAAGTATGACTTTGACTCTCTTTCGAGAAAAAAGCCCCAGGGAATTTAAATACAGCTACTTGTGCGTATACTGTAAATTGCTAATTTATTAATAGTTCATATTCGTGGTTTTCAGCAAACACAGTGTTATTCACTTACGGCCTGCAACTTGGATGGGTTACCGTTTCCGTGAAGACCCTGCAGTCCGAGCTGTCTCCGACCGGGAACGTCCTCTCCGACGATGAGATCTCCTGGCTCGCCAGTGCCCCAAGCTTCTCCGCCACCATTGCAGTGGGCATATTTGCATTCTTAGTCGATAAGTTTGGAAGAAAAACGTGCATTATGCTGATAGCTATATTCCAAGCTGTGAGTAACCTTTCTTTATTTTAAAATCTTTCGTTTGTTTGCTATTGCAACAAATTTTGTAGTCCAAATTCACATCATTTTCAAAAATAAAACCTTATCAATCGTTATTTATGATCTATAATCTTAATTTTTAAACTATTTTTAATATTTCAAAAAATTGTTAATTATTAAAGGTGTGTCAATTTTTCATTAACCGTATCTAATTGTTACGATAAGTTATCTATACAAACATGTTCATTTTATTTACATGTATTGCAGTTTTGTTGGATCATAAAGCTTTGTCCTGCCAGCACGACCACTCTCCTTGTCGCAAGAATTAGTTGCGGAATTGCTGGCGGAGGCTGTTTCAACGTCGTCCCCATGTATGTGAAAGAGATCAGCCAGGACGATTTGAGAGGCGTTCTTGGAATGATACTTATTATTGCTCAAAATTTAGGGATACTAACAGAGTTTGCATTGGGTGGCTACTTACCATACCGAATGGTGTTGTGGATAGTTGTTGGAATCCCATTCTTAACTATAATAGGAATGTTAAAAGCTCCAGAATCACCGTCATATTTAGTGAAGATTGGTAAAAATGATGTAAGTACTTAATTTACTACAGCTTATATATAGGTAATGAAATGAGTACTTAAAAAACATACCATGAAAATTATGAATGTCCATTGCATAATTATGATTGAAGATTTAGCTAAAATAATAAATATGTGTGTATAATTTAAAGTTATTTTTTTCAGGAAGCTGCTACCACTATTGCATTTTTGAGAGGACGTAGCACTGATGACAAAGTTGTTCAATGTGAAATCGATCAAATTAAATCTGAAGATGAAAGATTTAAGTCACTTCCCAACGTGTCTTACTTACAAATTTGTGAGTGTTGCTTTCTACGTTTTTTTGATTTTGGAAAAAAAAGTTATCTATTTTGATAAAAATAGCACAATTTTTTTTTGTTGTATTACTTATTTTGTTTTTACTTTCAGTCAAACACAAAGCCTGGGGCAGAGGCTTCACTGTGATGATCATGATCATGGTATGCCACGGTCTCAACGGCGGCTTCTCTCTTGTCACCTACGCTTCCATCATCCTCGCGCAGTCTGGAGTCACAATAAGTCCTGAACTGCAAAGCTTGGCGATACCTGCAGTTATGATCGTTGGCTCTCTATTTTCTATGGTCTGCGTGGAGAGATTGGGTCGAAAGGTAATTTTAATAATTGATATTTCTACCCAGGCCAAACATTTGTATGATCATTACGAGTGTTTTTTGTATGTATGTGTATACTAGCGGCCCGCTCCGGTTTCGCCCATGTTTCATAATTATAATTCTCAGGGATAACGAATATTCAACGATGAAAGAATTTTTGGAATCGTTCCAGGAGTCTGAGATAAGCACGTTAAAAAACTCATCACATCAACACTTCGACTTTATAATATTAGATTAAAAAATCATAGGTAAGATTTTCTCTAGGCTAGTTTCCACAAGGTTCGCTTTGTCCACCAGTTTGGGGCTCAGTAGTATTGTGTGGAAAAAATATCAATATCCTAATTGACTTGTACTCTTGTATTACATAATCCCAGATAGAATTTCATTGCAATTGCAAATAGGTTTAAAAAAAACAAAATCAATAATAACCAGGGTAGTCTAATGCAGTGTTTTAATAGTCATATTTAGAAAACTAACGCTCTGTTAATTTGTTTCAGATTATTTTCATGTCTTCATTCCTGGCGTCTGGCGTAGCGTTTGCCTCCTTGTCGGCCGTGTTGCTGATGCAGTCGCTGGGCGGCTGGGTCCCGGGCTGGTTACCCACGTTGATCATAGTGATGGCAGTCTGCGCCTACGCAGTGGGAGTGTCACCCATGCCGTTCGTGGTCATGTCGGAGATGTTCAATTTCCAGGTAATCAGTTTTTGTAATACGTTTCTAAAGAATATTTTATTATTCAATTGCAAAATAAAAATATTCGTAATGTAACTTTGGCTTTGGGACACATAATATTCTAGATAAGGAAAAGTTCTAGTATTTTTTATTTATTTCATTTATTGTAGCAGTCCGGGTTCAGTACAAAATATCGCAAACATTGAAGGTATTAAGTTTCAAAGGAAGTTTTAGTCTAAGTAAAAGTTCCTGTCATAGATTTCAATAACTATGGTATGTATAAACTGTTTTAAAGCGAAGAATTTCCTCATAGTTGGATTTTTTTCAGTTTTATCAATTTGAAACAATGAGAGTAAATTTAGTACACGAAAACTTTTCATTCGAATTGATTATTTATTATTCTATTAGTACTCGTATCACCGTATTTGTTAATATCTATACATTTTATTTATTTATATTTTTGGGACAGACAAGATATGCGGTTGCAGTCTTTGGTCAACATTACAGTATTCAGATGGCTCAATACACAGATCTACTTGTGTGCGTCGCGACGTACGCTGCTTTAATACTTCGAGTATTGAAGAAGCAATCAAGCAGAACAAAGGCTCGAAAGTGCTCGCAGGAGATTTCTGTGTCTTGGGTAAAGTCAGCTGACCAAACTGAAGACCGATGGTGGTAACGTGGTCTCGTCAAAGCCCGAGATTTTGGAGGAGATTGAGAGGTTCTATGAACAGTTATACACCTCTAAACAAGCACAACCAGTCGTTAGCATGGCAAAAGACCCCAGAGCCAAGGTGACCCGACACTTTACGGCAGATATCCCGGAAGTCAGCCTGTATGAGATTAGGATGGCCTTCAAACAATTTGAGAACAACAAGGCACCTGGCGACGACGGAATTACGACTGAGCTTCTGAGAGCGGGTGAAAAACCGGTACTTAAAGTCCTCCAGAAGTTGTTTGACTCCGTCATACTTGACGGTAATACGCCAGAAGCGTGGAGCAGAAGTGTGGTGGTACAATTCTTCAAAAAAGGTAACAACGCCTTGTGAAAAACTACAGACCCATCTCACTTCTGAGCCCCGTTTACAACTTGTTTTCGAGAGTAATCACGAATCGTCTCGCACGCAGGTTTGACGACTCTCAGCCACCCGAACAAGCCGGTTTCCGAAAAGGCTATAGTACCATAGACCACATCCATGCGCTCCGGCAGATTATACAGAAAACCGAGGAGTATAATCGGCCACTATGTATAGCGTATGTGGACTATGAGAAAGCCTTCGATTCCATCGAGACCTGGGCAGTGTTTCAGTCTCTCCAGTGATGCTGCATCAATTATCGCTATATCGAAGTGTTGAAGTGTATTTACAGCAAAAGGATATGGCATCAATATCAACGGCGAATGCATCTCTCACCTTTCGGTTTGTCTCACCTGTACCGGTTATTGTTGGGAATACCACACTCGAAGTTGTTGACGAATACGTCTACTTCGATCTAAAGATCTAGTTAGGTAGATCCAACTTCTACAAAGAGGTCCAGCGAAGGATCCAACTCTCGGGTGGGCAGCGTTCGGGAAACTTCGGCACATCTTTGAGTCCAGAATACCCCAATGCCTAAAGACGAAAGTCTTTAACCAGTGCGTGTTGCCAGTGATGACTTACGGAACTGAGACGTGGTCTCAAACTGTGGGCCTCATAACGAAGCTTAAAGTTACATAGCGAGCTATGGAGAGGGCTATACTCGGAGTCTCTTTACGCGACAGAGTCCGTAGTGAGGATATTCGCAAAAAAACGAAAGTGTCCGACATAACTCAAAGAGTAAATGAGCTGAAGTGGTAATGGGCAGGCCACATCGCTCGCAGAACTGACAACCGAAAGGGAAGGAAAGTTCTCGAGTGGTGACCACGAACATGAAGACGCAGTGTTGGACGGCCTCTCACTAGATGGACAAATGACCTCACAAAAGTCTCTGGCAACCGCTAGTTGCAGGTTGCGCAGGACCGTTCGTTGTGGAAATCTAGGAGGGAAGCCTATGTTCAGCAGTGGATGTCTTGCGGCTTATGATGATATTTTTGGGATTTAAAACTATAGAACATACAAATACAAATACAAAAATCTTTGTTGCTGTTTGCAGGTAAGATAAGGTGATACAAAACATTTTAATAGTTGTCCCATAAAAACTGGCCTTTTTTTCTAGAGGCATGCAATATGTCTGGCAACACAGTTTCTATTGGTCTGAATTTATACAATGATAATAATAGTCAGCTGATAAAGTCTTCTTCTTATTTTTTAATTTTTAGCTTAGCTTTTAATTGGTTGTATCATATTATATGCCATTTGATTTATCGTCTATTAATTTCTGGCTTCTATCCAATAGAAATATTATTATTAAAAATAAAAAATACTAATATTAAAAATAAAATTAAGTAAATACACCCTGCCTATGTTCCTATGCCTGAGGCCTATGTTCAGCAGTGGACGTCTGGCGGCTGATGATGATGATATATACCCTGTAGAGCAACAGCAGTAATGGGGTGGCAGACCAAGTCTTAATATAAAAAGTAGAATTATAAATTAAAATAATTGATTAAATCACAAGTTAAATCGCAAAGATGAAATTTTTACTTTGTTTGATTTCTATTTCAGATCCGCGCAAAAGTGATGGGTGTCCTCGTGACGTTGGGTTGGCTGTTCGCCTTCGTGCAGCTCTTGGGCTACCACTCCATCACCAACGCCTACGGAGCGCACATGTCCTTCCTCTGCTTCGCCGTCATCAACCTCTGCGGAGCCTTCATCATCATCATCCTGCTTCCCGAGACCAAGGGCAAGACGGTCGAGCAAATTGAGTTGGAGCTCGAGAAACGGGTCGACAAAAAATAAGCCTCGCTGGATACTGCCAGCAGTTAAGAATTTTCTTTGAAGAATCTGGATGTTGATAAGTGAGAGTTAAGTGTCGTTATTAACATAGCAACTCGTTGTGGTTGCTTCAATGTAAAGTGAAACTCCATCGACTGAGCTGGGAGAGAATTGGGATCGACTTGGTTCAACATATACCATTCTGTTTAGAAGACTACACACAAGTGATACATCACGTAAATTATGTAAAATATGGTACACGTATTTTTGAAGTGAAACTTCTTTTGACGTAGCATATATAGATTATTCGTGGGCCGTGAATTGAGTTCTAGCGTCACGATCGGGAATGACAAGAGATGTTTAGGTAAACTCGGAACCATGGCCATTGGGCATCTAAAAGTGCGTCAGCATTTCCCATTGACCATCTAGAAACGCGTCAGCATTTCCTCTGGCTATCTCGAAATGCATTGCATTGCATGCACACGTCTGCATTTCTAGATGGTTATGCTCATGGCCACGCCCTCCAGTTCCACCCGCGTAGTTTCCAAAGTAAGCTATCAAATTCTGAGTTAGTTTTCACTTCTATCGGCAGTCTCTAAGACTGCCATTTTTTTATTTTGTCAAATTATTAAAAATCGGCAAAGATATAGACCATCAAGCTTCCAGAAGAGAAGAGAGGGTGTTGTGACGTCATGTCTACATAACAATAGGTATATAGACGTGACGTCACTTAAAACTTCTACGCACAACACTAAAATGACGACGATAATATAGAAAACATTTTCTTCGTCATCTTTTGTTTGCAAAACAAAAACAAAATACGTGTACTATATTTGAATAAACATACTAAAAGAATCATCTCTATACATAAAAATGTTATGTTGGTTTGTGTACGCTTCAAAAACTCAAAAAGTTCTTCACCGTTCGAGCTGAAATTTTACAATGATATAGAATCCGCATCAAGGAATGTTTTTATCTAATTTTTGCATCACAATGTGCCGCAGTGAAGCGTGCAGGGTACAGCTAGTTGGTTTATATAAGTCACCACGATTCATAATACCAATTATTACGGAGTAGCTCAAACAAGTTGGGCATATTATGATGTATGACATGTTATAGATTGTGTGCTGTTTGAAGATGCTGTGCTATCAATATGTGAACAAATATTACGACTGCACTATTGAAGTGTACCTACACCTACATGCGTCAGAACTTAATGAAATATACGATTTCATCGATTGCAATACTCTAAGCCAATTTGTTTAATTTAATCCCTGTAATAACGGCGGTGTTTGACGAGGCTCGTCAATATCCCGATGAACTAGTTCAATAGTTACGAGACTATTGTATTACCATCCGTACATATTTGATAGGTTGTGCAAACGATTCGTGTTTACTCTGGGAGCTAAGCTGTACTGCACACTACCGCTGCAAAGTCAAAGTACTTTATTCATAAATGTACAATTTACACGTCAATTAATAAAAACCAAAAACAAAAGAAAGAGCATACAAATTGTATACATTTTCAAAGTTTGAAATTACTACTTTGCTGTATTATAATGATTATTGTACAGAAAACTGTCAAGCATTATACGAGTATAATATGGTTTTAATACAATTGTACTGACCCATGTCAAATTTATTTCTTTACATTTTTATGGGAACTTTGCCACTACTGCTCGACACTATATCATTTTTTCATTTGTTTTGATATATCCAATGAGTAGTTAAAATAATTAACAAAATAAAATTACAAATCTGATGTCTAAAAGCCAATCAAAATCAAACAAAAACTGTAAATTGTTAACGCAAACATATTTTTTTTTACTTGGGCTAAAGAATTAGAGATTTTTGAATACGGCAGCTGGTACATTAACAGGGAACAATTATAATTGACGAAATTCATTAAAAGAGGAAAAGTGGATCAAAACTTGAGTTTAAGTTTGATATATTTTGTCATTAGCGGGTGTTCTACTAATTTTACATTGCCATTCATACTCATACTCATACTCTTTTATTGATAACGAGTAGTTACATGTCATATTAAAGGATATTAAAATTCATTACAATTCCAATTCAATAGTAAATTCTAGCTAGGTACATACAATACATACATGTCATTTCAATAAGATTAAATTAAATTCCAAAATTACATGTCAAATAAATTATGATACAATTAAAATTCAAAATTAATGTCAACAGGGTACAATTAATCAATACTTAAATATTACATAGGTACGTACACATTTAAATTATCCGGTTATCATTTCGCCAATGCTGTAGAAACTCTTTTCCACAAGCCACTTTTTCATTCGAATTTTATAAGACTCTCGAGACGGGGCATCTTTTATCTCGTCCGGAATGCGGTTATAGACCTCCGTCGCCAGCACGTGCACCTGCCTGGCCTCCTTCGTGAGGCGCCGCGCGGGCGCCCGCAGCACGCGCGCGTGCCGCGCGGTGCGCAGGCGCGGGTGCTCGTCCAAGTGGTCCCAGGCGTACAGTGCCGCCTGCAGGATCACCATGCACGGCACGGTCAATATGCGCATCTCACGAAACAGTGGCAGCGCCGATTGGTCTTCCCGCACTCTCGCTATGGCTCGCAATGCTCTTTTTTGAATTCTGAAAGCGCGCAGCCAGTCCGCAGAGCATCCCCAGAACTCTATGCCATATTGTAAGAGAGAGTGAACGGAAGCAAAATAGCAATCACGCACCATGCTCCGCGGCAATATGGCTGACAAGCGCCATAGAGCGAAACACGCACGTCCGATCTTTTCGCACAGTGTGTCAACATGAGTGGTCCACGTAAGGGCACTGTCAATTTGAAAGCCCAAAAAAGGCATGACTTGTAAATGCTTCAATGCCTCGTTTCGCACCATTACATTCAGCGGATCGCTTTTATGCCCTGATAAATCGAATCTTGTAAAACAAGTCTTATGCAGATTCAAAATCATTCCGTTGATTTTGAACCATCTGTACAAGCTGTTGGATACCGTGTTCAATTTCATTTCGAGATCCTTTGTAGTTGGCGCCGTTACTATCGCTGCCACATCATCGGCAAACATTAGTACATGCCCGTCACGCACGCTGTCAGGTAAGTCGTTTAGGAGAAGGGAAAACATGATATTGGAGAGCGATGATCCCTGTGCTACTCCTATCACAGTTGTGAGCGGCTGTAATTTTATCGCACCTCCCTCTCCCACGACCACCTGACTGCGATTGGTCATAAACTCCCTTAGAAGACGCAACGAATTACCGTCAACACCATAGTGTTTCAACTTCGCGGCGAGCGTATCGTGATTGGCAACGTCGAACGCCTTGGAGAGATCACAAAAAACCACAGCAACGTGCTCACGGTTGGCACGTGCCGTTAAGATCCGGCGAAGCAGCTCCCGCACGAGAGCCGTAGTAGACCTACCACTACGATAGGCAAATTGTCGGTCCGATAAGGTTTCGCAATCTGACAAGTATTCTGTGAGTCTTGAGCTTGAGCCGTGCTCAAATACTTTTGCAACAGCCGGTATGATCGAGACAGGTCTGTAGCTGTTGATCTCTTCTTGTTTACCTTTTCCCTTGTACAGAGGAGACACCTTAAGAGACACCTTAAGGAGACACTTTAAGAGATGCGGGATACAAACCCTCACGGATACATCGATTGTACAGCAGCGCTAGTCTGCCCGCCATGGACCCTGTGACACTATGAAGCATCGTGATGGATATATCATACGCATCTCTTGAAGTCTTACGCGCTACACCACGCGTTATTATTTTAAATACCTCTTCGGCTGTAAACATCCTCACCCTAAGCAGCCGATCAGCTGGCGGACGTCGCGTCGCCAGCGCGCGCACCGCCGCGGACACACTGGCAGCAGGAGCGTTACACGCGGCTGCCGAGTTTACAAAATGCGTGTTAACGGCATTAACCACCTCAACCTTGTTTGAGTATTTTGAGCCATCGACTTTGGTTAAGACATCCGTGAAGTCACGCGGCTTTGTTGACTTTCCGGTTTCAATTTTTACGATATCCCACATTGTTCTAATATAATTCGATGAGCATTGAATCATCTCACAGTAATACTTACTACGCGCGCTTTGGACTAGATTTTCGTATTTCACCTGAAACTCGTCAATTTTAAATTTCAATTGAACATTTGTGGGGAATTTTAGCAGGATATCCTGCATGTCAATAATAATAGAGTTCAAATTAAATACTTCCTCAGTCGCCCAACATGTATTATTGATTCGATTTATAGTACGTTTCAGCGGGAAACAGATTTCAATTTTACTTTTAATTATGTTCAGTATGGCAGTAGCCAAGTCGTTCGGGGAGGCCACCGCAGTCCTCTGCTCGATATTATGCCAATCCACACTCTCAATAGCGTTTACAAAATTACAGCTATTGGCCTGCGTAAACGATCTCGTCCATCGAGGAGAGGGCCGCTGCGGGCCGCAGAGCAAGGCACACTACCGCGCACCGCGTAATGGTCAGACAAATTGCAACGCACCGGTGACACGTGCGTCTCCGCGGCCAAGTCACAACTCACATAGAAATGGTCCAGACAAGTGCTTGTTAAATGAGTGACTCTTGTAGGAAAATCCACAACATTGCACAAATTATGTACCGCCAATAAATCATTCAATATTTTTAAGTCTTTATTTCTTTGCCCAATACAATTTATATTTACATCCCCTACCACAACGAACTCTTTATTGGCGGCTGTAAGCTCGGTCAGTAGTTGCTCTAGTACCGGAAAAGACACCGATGTGCTGGTAAGGTTTGATCTATATATACATACCACCACAATATTTCTCTCCAGTAGCTCAACAGCAGCTATTTCACATATTTGCTCAACAGATAGCGAGTTATAGCACGTTAATTTTTTTAAAGGTAGTGTTATTTTTTATGAAAATACAAGCTCCTCCATGTTCTACAGAGCCAGTTCCATTCAGCGTGGTAATGCCGGCAGCATGCTGAATACGCTTCTGTAGAGAGTAGAGGGCTTGAACATATTGGTTATTTGTAGACCTACAGTGGTCTATGGATAATTCAGGTGTGCTTAGTATAAGTAGTTAGGTAGGTTTATAGTGTAGTGCTCATTGTATTTTAGTTTTGTTAATAAAGGCTCTGCCCACTCAAATAAACTTTACGCTTAATGTTCGTGAAATATTAAGAAGATTAAATGTGAAACGTTTATATGTTGAAAACCCCCATGACGGTTAAAAAATATCAAAAAACAAAATAATGAAAATATCTTAATCAAATACGAACATTGGTTACGCAATATTTTTAAATCAGTTTAGTTTATCTACGGAAGGCCAATAATATTTCAATTCTTATTTTATCCGCAAAGCAATAAATATCTTAATTACAAGAATAAAATTAAAAAATTTTGAGTAACCCCCCACTGCCTTAGATTTGTTATCTGTACAACATTCTACTAGTCAAGCCTTTTCATTTGATACCCATATTAAGGGAATTGTGAAAAAAGAAACGTAATTCGCCATTTTGTGGTAGCGGCCGTCTTAGATTTGAAATTTGTTACCTATAGCGTATAGTACTTTACTAATCAAGCCCTTTCATTTGATACCCATATTGAGGTAGGTTGAGAAGAAATATTTAGTCCGCCATTTTGTGGAGGCAGCCATTTTGAATCGATATTTACCAAACATAGCTAAGAACACCCGGACGGGTATTAACTTTCAAATAAAAAACGCATTGAAATCGGCCCATCCGTTTGAACTCTACGGTGCCACAGACAGACACACACACAGACAGACAGACAGACAGATAAACAGACAGACAGACAGACAGACAGACATCGACGTCAAACTTATAACACCCCTTTTTATGGTCGGGGGGTTAAAAATCGAGGTTGTACAGTCCGCTTTTAATTTTGAACTCGAACTGACAGTGCAAAACACACACAGCAGCCGTCACCCTCACAGGCGCAGGAACAACCCTCGAATTAGTGTATATTATTCATCCAGCGGATTAAATTATCCGCGAGCGTAAAACAGTCCGGTCGAGGATGAAGTGCCGCTTGCTGCGAACTTCGCTTCGCTAGTTAGTTGAGGATGAGGTTCGTGCCGAACTGCAACGGAATAATTACACTAAGTAAGTAATGGAGCCGGCTCACTATCTCACGAATTTTCAAGTTTAACAAAAGTAAAATTTTCTCCAAAATATCTGTCGAAGTTTTAAGTACTTAAATGTGATTCGTTCAATCAAATTTTGCTTTGCCAGCCATGTTAGCGGTCAAATCAACGAGTGATAGATATTTTGCTTAAAAATGTGTCAAAATAGCATGAGCATAACCAGTTGCTCAGAGAACTGGTAGGTTTCTTCAGGATGTTTTTCTTTACAAATTTAGTGCTAATTACAAAACTGGTACATCTGTAATTGGAAAAATACCCAGAGGTGAAGGCATCAGAACCTGCTACCTTGAAACTACATGAGAAAACTTATGAAATCGATTAGCCACCGGAGCAGGTCATCACGGTGTTTTTGACGGTTAGATTGTTTGATTAGATTTAAAGTAAAAATAATAACTAGCAGTTAGAGGAGCTGCCCATAGAAGCTAAAACTTATAACTTAAAAATTGATATCTCACTTAGGAAACTACGCGGGTGAAACCGGAGGGGGCTGGAATGGAATAAATCTTCAAAGCATGGTTTTCTAAATAAGTATTCTAATCACGGCCATCTAGATTTCTAGATCAGTATTACAAGCATGAACATCTAGATTAGTCTTCTAACCATGGTCATCTAGAAATCCGTTAGGTTTTGAGTTCTCCCGAACACTACTATCATTTACGAGCGTGACGATGAGCTTGACGATGTAAAATAAGTATATTCCAAAAGGTTTTACTTTAAAAACACTTTTTATAAGCTGAAATAATATTGTCTATTCAGCGACTACGAAGAAAACGTTTCAGACAATAATGGGCTTGAGTAGTTTTACTTTTCTCCATTATTTGTAGACTTTCGTCAGCCTTCAGGTAATTCAATTGGTCTCAGTATCGGTAATTGGCATAAGCAGCTTAAGTTACTATTATTTTTTCTTAGCTCACAAAGCGACAGTATCATATTATCTCTACGGCGTCGTTAAAACCTTTGTTAAAGCTGCTTTGCTCTGTTAGTCCTGAATGCCGAAGCTGATGTCTTCTATCGTGACAGTCATGGCCACGGCGGTCGTAGCGCGGCCGAAGCGTCGACGTAATTTATCAATACTTATAATAAAACTGTAACGGGTCGAATTCTGTACATTGAAGATATTTAAAAATTTTTTTTTTGGGGCACTCCATAGTCGATACTGATGGCGAAACTGCATTTTTTTTTCATTCATGTCTGTCTGTCTGTCTGTCTGTCTGTCTGTCTTTCTGTATAGGGATCACGCATCACGCCGAAACTATTGATTCAATTCATCTGAAACTTGGCATGATTTTAGTTTATACTAAGGACATTGCTGTAGGCTACCTTTGATCCCCAAATTCTGATCGGTTTTCTTGGGGAAGGGGGTGAGAGTCAGAATGTGTATTTGGTAGTAACTCATGTTTGCGTTGTTTAATTTCATTAATTCTTTTTGTTAGAAAGAACACATTTTTTATATTGTCCCGTCAAAATTTGAACAATATCGGTCTGTTGGTTCGGAAATTACACAAACATTAAATAATAACGACACGCGCGGCGCGTTCGGTACTACTAACTTCTGAGTATTCTGTGTATCACAGACGATCCAGAGAAAATCTAGATTCTAGAAAGTGCCCACGTGATCGCGTCGCGTCGTCTTGGATGACAAAATAATTGTCAAAAATATATTTTTGTGTGGAAAAACAAACATCATTCGGTTATAATCACAGACTAAGTAGAGAGATACACCAATCGACTTCAAACAAGGAGGATGTTCTCAATCGGGTTGCATGTTTTTTTATTTGGTTTTATTTTACGCGATAACTCCGCTAATTGTTAGTTGATTTTGATAATTCCTTTTTGGTTTGGTAGAAATACTTCAGAGGTGATCTTAGATATCGAAAACAGGCCTTCTCGCAAGGAGAGAGTCAAGGCTATCCACCACGCTGGCCCAGTGTCGGTTGGTGGAACATATGACTTAGAACTTAGATTATAGGTAGATTTCGGTTTCTTCACGGTGTTTTCCTTCACCGTTTTAATTACCGGCATTATGAACATGATTCTGAAAAGATAGTGGTGCGCGTGGTTTTGAACCCTGGGTCTCTGGATCGACAGTCGCCGTTCTCCCGACTAGGTCAGCTGTAACTTACTAGACCAGCCTGCCGTAACTTATTAGAAAACGTATTATTTCAATCCAAATACTGTTTAAAATTTAAAGGTAGTGTTCAACAAGCTTCGGTGACCGAAGCAGACCGTTGTTAGGGTTCCGTACACAAAGAGGACCCTATTACTGAGACTTCGCTATCCGTCCGTCCGTCTGTCACCAGGCTGTATCTCAAGAACAGTGATAGCTAGACAGTTGAAATTTTCGCAGATGATGTATTTCTATTGCCGCTTTCACAAAAATACTAAAAATAAAATAAATATTTAAGAGGTGTTGTATGGATGCATACAACAAACTTGATTTTTACCGTTTCTTGCTCGATACTAATAATAACGTACCCGTCACAGGTAGACGCTTTAACTATTCACTTACGTTGGAACGGCTGAATGCATCGAGTTAAAATTAAAGACACATTCTTGGTTTAGCTTAAGTAATACATAGAGTACTTATACATAGGCAATGATTAGCCTATGTGTTCTACCAGACTGTAATCTAATTCTATTTCAAATTTCAACCCGATCACTTGATACGTTCCGCCATGATTAAGTAACAAACATCCAAACAGTGACATTCATAATATTTACAGGACAACGTTGGAACGGCTGAACATATTTGGATGGAATTCGAAACACACGTAGTTTGAACTCAGAAATAGCAAATCGGTTACTTATAGGTTACTGTGACGTAGGAAAGACTAAGCGAATTTGGTAGAAAATTGAAACAGAGAAAACTCATAGTCTGAAATACCACATTTATGTATTTATTACCTGTCAACCTGAAAAGAAGCATGGGCCCTAAGGAAACAAATATTAACTATCACGTCAAAACGGCACAACGATATGGGTTGACACACGAAACACATATAGTTTAGAGTCTAAAATTTCACATGGGCTAATAAGTCTACATTTTCATTTAACTCCATATTAATATAAGCATATATTTTCGTAAGGAACTTGATGTGATGGTAAGGTAAAGCCAAAAATGAAAAATATATGCACCCGTTTTGGCGTAGATAATATACCTAGGTGATTTGCGTTCACATTCAAAATAACAAGCACAAAACATAATATTCTCATTAGATGGCGCTAATCCCAGTTTAAATCTAAAAGCACTAAAGGCTATTTAAATCGATGTTTTGCTATTGTAATATGTATTTTTATTTTCATCACTAGGTGGCGTTACTGGTATTCTAAATTGTACTAATAAGTTTTTGCTGCTAAAAGGATTATGATGCCGAATTTGGATTCTTTCGTTCTTGATTTTTTTCTGTGTTACCTACAATTAAATTCATACATTAACATTTCACTAGGACTTGGCTTAGATTTACGGGATCAACTTGCTTGAATATCATTAAAACTCAAAATTTTAATTAATTTGATTCCACACAGGCTTCGTTCAAAATTTTACGCCGGCGAAGTCGCGGGTAACAGCTAGAAAACAGCTTGCGGATAAAAAGAAATAGGTAAGTAGGTATCAGATCATGCACATTAGCTTCAGACTTTTCATAATCTAATATATAAAATTCTCGTGTCACAGTTTTCGTTGCCATACTCCTCCGAAACGGCTTGACCGATTTTAATGAAATTTTTTGTGCTTATCCGGTATCTATGAGAATCGGCCAACATCTATTTTTCATCCCCTAAATGTTAGGGGTAGTCCACCCCTAAATTTTATTTTTAATTTTTTAGACAAAAATTTTAATTTCTATTTTTTTATGATACAACATACAAAAATACATACAATCCTCAATTTTCACTCTTCTACGATCAACCCTTATTTTTTAATAGCCATTTTAGTAATTTAATCATTATTCATCCCCGGTCGATAACTTTTCAATCGTCATTTAATTAGTTATCCCCGCCAGTTGTCTACAGGTGTCACTTCTGACCCAGTAACCAGCACGATAATTTGGAGATCAAAAGTAGCCTATAGCATATATATATATATAGTTTGAACACTAATCTCGGGAACTACTGAACCGATTAAAAAAATCGTTCACCGTTTTTTCATATGTACGTAATCCTTGAATGCTGTAGGTTATATATGTACCACGGGCGAAGCCGGGGCGGGCCGCTAGTGTATCCTATAAAAATCCTACAAACTTAACACTTGCGGCTATGTTCGATACTATGAAACCTTACTAAGTATATTTGATTTTGTTTTAAAAATTAAAAATAAAGATGATAAAATTAAGTAAATTTTTGTGTGGAAAAACAAATTCACTCAAACTCAAAGGTTTTTCAATGTCTACTTATCCAAATATTTGACGTACGATACTTCCAATTAATGTATAAGTCAGTAACATGTGCTTACGTGAACGAAGTTGCGGGTTCAGCTAGTCTACAATAACACTAGCAGCGCCCCGTGGTGTTACCGTTATTTACCATAAAACACCAAAGTTTACGAAATATAAGTATTTGCTGATGATAACGATACAGAACCTCATACCCGTAACTATGAAAGCTTGGAGCTTAGTTCGGGCCACGATAACATTATTCGTAAAGATTAGGTTCCCGAGCGGCCCGCGGGGAGACGCGAACGTAAGCTCATTCCAAAATATAAATATAGGAAGAGAAATGCTCCCAGTTTGCTCGCGAGATTAACTTTATAAATTGTTTATGATGATTCCTGAAGACGATGCGAAAACAGGCGCGTTTCCTTCTCCGCGTTTATTTATTTTATGAATATTTGATAAATAATTCATTGTTTTCTGTTTAAAGTATATTTTGGGTGGTTCCAGCGAGACGGCGATCAAATGAATACCAGCTCTTGAATTAATCTTATCCAAATCATCGGTATTATTTGGTGCAGATGTGTTTATTTGATTTGTTGAAGCTATTTTCAACTACTTAACTTTTTTTTTCGTTGAACAAGTTTTGATAGCGGTTTTGCGTCACTGACTTGCTAATCAGTCAAACCGACAACCTCAGGATTGTAACATAAGACGTTGGTCCGGCTAGACCACAACAGTTTAGAATTTTCGAGAAATCTAAAGTAGTTGTTTTAATTAATTCCAAATAAGGTCTTGAAAGTATTTTACTGATGCATTCGAGTCGTAAACATCAGTTTTAATGGACTGGCTTTTTAAAGGAGGCAAATTTTCTGAATTCGGCTGTATTCTTCTTTTGTATGTAAGCTACGCAATAGCGCCACCAAATGCTACGACATAAATTTTGATGTTTTTTTAGCATAATTTAAAGGTAGTTTTTATGTTTTTTGAGCATAATTTAGAGGTAGTTTTTTATGTTTTTGAGCATTGTTTAGAGGTACTTTTTTATGTTTTTTGAGGGTAGTTTAGAGTTAGTTATTTTATGATTTTTGAGCATAGTTTAGAGGTAGCCACCCAGAGATTAAAGATGTCTCTAAGCCCTGTAATTTATCTGGAAACATTGCCCTTCAAACCGAAACACAGTAATGTTTGCATATTACTGCTTGGCGGTAGAATAACTGGCAAAGGTGTAGTACTTCCCCTCTGGCTCTGGCAAGAGTCTTATCACTACAATTGTACGAAGTTTTCTGCTACCTGTAAACCTACAAATATGAGAATAGTTGTTACGCAACTTTAAATCGATACACATCCTAAACGGTCAGCCAAATCAAAAAACGTTGAAAGAAAACTAAAATTTATTTTTAAATACCTATTCAACGATAATTCATTTTGACATAGTTTGTTGATTTTCATTTTTTTTATTTGGACAATATGGCGTCCGGTATCCGCCATTTTGAATTTACACTAGTGGCATGTCTTTAGTGTCACTCGCGTAACTAAGAGGAATCGATTGACATGCGAATCATAAAAATCGGCTCAGGCGTTTGGTCTGTATAGTGCTTCAAAGAATCATACATACATACGTACATTGTAGATGTCCATAATATAAGTATCAACCACTCCTTTTTTGTACTTCCCCTCCTCCATATTCTCAAATCTCTCATTCCATCCTATGGTTGCCTGGAAGAGATCGCTTTTAGTGATAAGGTCGCCAATTGCTACTTTATTTTGTTTTGTTTTAATTGTCTTTTGTTTATTACTAAATTAAGTGCAATAAAGAGTTAATCTATCTCTCTATCTACATACATATATAGACTGAAACACATTACCACTCCTTTGCGTGGCGCAGTCGGGTAAACTTGCTGCTTTCAGCGTGCACGAGAGTTTGTCTCTCGCGCGCATTCTCATGCCGAGTACTCATTAGCGAACTGTAACCGCAACCGCTGTGTATTCCACCAGATGTGCCCGCGTTTTAAAACCAGCAGCCTGAGCATTGTTATAATATTAGTATAGATTAAGATAATTAAAACAATAACAAAATTAAAAAATTTGATTAACCCCCGACTACCTCAGATTTGTTATCTGTGCAACATTCTGCTAGTCAAGCGCTTTCATTTGATACCCATATTAAGGGAGTTGTGAAAAAAGAAATGTTTTTCGCCATTTTGTGGTAGCGGCCATCTTGGATTTGAAATTTGTCATAGTGCAAAGTATTCTACTAGTTAAACCCTTTCGTTTGATACCCATATTGAGGCAGTAGTGAAAAAAATAATGTAATTCACCATTTTGTAGTGGCGGCTATCTTGGATTTGAAATTTGTTATAGTGTATAGTATTCTACTAGTCAAGCCCTTTCATTTGATACCCATATTGAGGTAGGTTGTGAAGAAATATTTTGTCCGCCATTTTGTGGAGGCGGCCATCTTGAATCGATATTAACCAAACATAGCTAAGAACATCCGCACGGATATTTACCTTCAAACAAAAAAAAACGCATTGAAATCGGCCCATCCGTTTGAGCTCTACGGTGCCACAGACAGACACACACACAGACAGACAGACAGACAGACATCGACGTCAAACTTATAACACCCCTTTTTTTGGTCGGGGGTTAAAAAGTGGAGTTAATGCACGTTTATTGTTGTTGTATCTGTTGCTGATTTTACATCCTAATTGTGATGATAATTAATTTTTAAAAAATATACATCAATAAGCAAATTTTTATTTGACCTTACACACGTCCCTGGCATTTGGCGCGAGTTGAAAGACTCGGCTTCACATTGTGAGTGTTATGATCAGGTGCATGAGTGTGCTATGTGAAAATATATATGTACAACCAGGTCGTATAATACCAGCTAAAATTTTTAAAAACAATTGTCATAGTATATTATGGACGCAAGCTGTTGTCTAAAGTGCTAATGATGACTGAAAATTTTGTTCCAGGTCATTAGAACTCTTTGCATTTGACTATTTCTTGTTTATTTATGTTACTAGCAGTGTTCCGTAGTTTTACCTGCGCGGTTTCTGTTATCTTCCAAATTTCAATGCGATCCATTCAGACGTTCCAACGTGATTGCAACAAACATTCAAACGTCAAAATTTTCTTAATGTTAGTACAATTATTTTTATAAGACAAAAACTAAATAATTATGATTTTGAAAACAAACTGTTAGCGCCTGAAACTCGACAGAAATGAAATTCTATACGACTTAGCTGACACATGAAGACGCGACAAGGCCGAGTTTCTCAAAGAGGGTTGTCAAAATAATGATCTCATTATAGGTATCGAGGAGTATCGTAAGTTACTGAATATATATTTTGGGAAGCTCGACACTCGCGTGCTAACCGGTCGTTATCGGGTCCGCCATCTCCTCGCTATCAAAGCCTGGCCGAGTGGGCCGACCCCACATAATGTCCTCAAATATTTACTCGATCCCGAAAGAAAACATTATTCTTTCATCTTTTTCAGAGTACGCACACTTTTGTAGAAAAAGTCAGGTAGCCCAGGGGGACGAGACACAATTTTCTTTTGTTTATCGACAAATGTAGGGACGATGGACAACAAACACAATTTTTAATGGTTTTACTGGAGAATATCGGTATAAAATATGTAAAATTGTAGATGGATAACTTGGAGCGCAAAAACTCGACACCGTTTCATAATTGACATTCCTAAGACCCGAACAAAGACATTTGATGATGTTTTAGTTGTTTGGAGAGTGTGCAACTGATCTGCATGCTAATTAATACCATCTTGCTCTTTTGTCTGTCAGGCTGCTCGTAGCTCGAAAGAGCAACATTATTTCATGGTTGATGGTCCAAACGAAAAGGTTTGAGTTTACTGTTGTGGTAAAAACATCTAGGCTGTGGAATGCGTCGCCTGAGTTTTTTCCGATAATTACAATCTGGTGTTTTCAAATCGAGAGTGAATCTTTGTTATATCTCGGTAAAAGCCTTAGACCGCATCATCGTTTAGCATCCGGCGATATGGCGGGCAAGTGTAAACCTAAGGATAGTAGTTAAAAAAACATTAAACTTTTTTAATATTTATAGTTTAACCATCTGACAACCAGCATTGATATTAAACTGTGATTAAAACACTTTCAACAAAGGTAACAAAATTAAATCTAATTTCCTGTCAGCACACAACACTTCAATATTTTAGAGCTTTGATGGTGTGAAATGGTCATTGTCATAAAAACCACAGATAAGTAAACCCGGATCCATGTCTAAATGGAAGGATACTTACATATACTACACTCACTTACGGCATGTGTTCAACATAAATACATGTTCAAATAATGTGATTCCTCAATTTCCATAATGAATCGTCGACTCTGGAGCGCAAAGCTGCTTTGATCCGGATGTGACGTAACGAGCTCCAAATTAATAATTTCCGATTGCCGAGTCAGCTCGCTCGCAAATCAAATCAGACCAATAACTCGCATTAGACCAAGAACGGGGATTGGATATATTGCCAAGGAGATTTTTTAGTACTTATTTCATTACCGACGTTGCGGGTATAAAAAAGTATGCAGCACGCCTGAAGTTAAAATTTTTCTCTGTATACACAAGGAATCCTCGTGCTAAGAAGCCTTACTTATACCATATAATAGAAAGTATATTCAATACAACAAATTTTAACCTTTAGTTAGTTACATTTTTAGTAAGATATTGACTAGTTGACTTCAGGCTTCAGTGTATCGTTAATGCATACATGTTTGCGTAAGCTTTGTAAAAAAACTACATCTATAATTTTCCCCCAACGCGCCAAAAGAAGAACTTTGTTTAAAAGAAGAACTTGTTTTTGTCGTTTCAAAGACTCGAATGAGGAGGTTTAACTCTACTTTTGTGATAAGAACGTCTAGGTTGTAGAAAGTGCTGCTTGAATGGGGTTTTCCCGATGGTTACAATCTTGATGTCTTGATGTAATCGTTATGTCTATGTCACCGTAAAGATGTCAAAATTGTCAGATTATAACCTAACATGTGAGATTATAATCTTACAATAGGCTAGGTTAGTTTGTAGGCTGTAATTATAATTTGACAATTTTACAATTTTACGGTGATATTTATAAGAAAAAATTGAATCAGGTACTTTTAGGTCAGCATCGTAGACATGAAGACATTTAACGTCAGGCAAAATGGTAGTCCACTGCAAACCTTAGAATGTTAAAAAAAAATAATTTAAGGCATATACTTAAATATAAATAAATAAAGTTAAGTAGTTCGCTTCGGGTGATGTGGTGAACATGAGGTAAGATGGCGGACAAGCATTTATAGAAAAAAAAAATGCCAAGCCTACTATAGAAAATATTGTTGCCTATGTTGGAATTTCAGAATTTCTGTCTCACAGAAAGAGAGGTTAATGTCTTAATCCACCACTCTGGTTAAGTACCGGTTGGTGGATAGAAAGCACGAAGAAACCCAATTAATAGTAAAACAATATTAAGAACTAGCTGTACCCTGCCAGGCTTTGCTGTGTCACATTGTGATGCAAAAATTTGATAAAATAAACAATCCTTGATGCGGATTATATATCATTGTAAAATTTCAGCTCGATCCTTGCAGAATTTTTTGAGTTTTTGAAGCGTACACAAACCAACATAACGTTTTTATATATAGAGATTTATAACACAACTAGTATCAGCCTGCAAATTTATAAACGTGGAATTTAGAAAATATATTTTCATTTTACTGTGTCTGGGTGTTTCTATGTATAATAAGTTTACAACTATATAAATATTATATCAGCTATCTGGCCACCATATTACAAGCTTAGCTTAGTTTGGGGTCAAATGGTGTTGTGTGTGAATTGTTCACCAATATTTATTACTAACTTATTATAACTTTATATCAATTTAACTACTTATTTATAAAGCAGTTTGTGTGTTTTGTTCAGACATCAATTTATTTCAGTTTTTAATTTCAGCAGTTTTAGGACGTGGTTAAGCAACAAGCGCTAACCATTATTTTCTATTTTTTATCATGATAGTACACTCCGCGAGGCATAAGCTGAGCTTTGCATTTGTGTGAGTGTACATGTATAGTGTAGGTGTGACAACCGGCCTTAGGCGCGGCGCCATTCTGTCTCGCCGCGCTCCTGCCTGATTGGTGATCACTCACACTAATGCAAAGCTCAGCCTATACCTCGCGGACACAATTTCAAGCTCCTGCCTGATTGGTGATCACTCACACTAATGCAAAGCTCAGCTTATACCTCGCGGAGTGTAACCTTATAGATTAAAAAGAAGTTTGTTGTGAAATGTTTGTAGTTTTACCAGCAAAATAAGCCTAAGTTGACATTATTTCGCTGTTCCTGAACTAGTTTCTCAATTTATTTTAATGTATGTTATGTACAATTAGAGGTGTTTCAACTTATCTGGAAATTCGTATTTGGTTCCCGCGTCACAGGCGTTGCCGTGCGGGAGCTGCAGTGTATTCTATGATTCATAAACATAGACTATACCTATTTTATTATAAAACTTGATTTATTGGAAAACCTTTGCATGTTTATGTTTATGTGAATAAATGTTTTTTTCATTTTCATTCACAATTATAATACGTTAAAAAAAGTTTATAAAGTTAAAATAAAATAAAGTTACTTTACTTTTAATAGTAAACAAACGACGAAAGGAACGAAATTCGTTTTGCGGTGTTGACTCATGTTGTAATCCAGATGAGGGAGTTTCATAACATTTTGCCCCTGAAGCTAACTGAAGTTGAAAAAGACTTGTCGCTTGCGGCAGCGGCGGTAGAGATGATCGATATTCATCGATAGCGGATAAACATCGATATTTTGACATTCAAACATCAATTATTTTTCAGAGCGCCATCTAGTGTGCATTAGTGTGGTTCAACTATCAGTTCAATAAATGGCAATTACTTAGGTACAACATGTCTAAATATTTTTCGCAAGATAAACTGATACCGAATAAACCAGAAAAAGACGCACGAATAGATATTTCTTAGTACTTGTTACTCCTTAAAAACACATTTTTGTAAAAAGTTTTGTAATAAGATTTTTGTAAACATCGGTGTTTATTCGATTGATATTTATTAATGTACATTTATATTTCTTATAAAAGTTACGGCTGGTCTAGTCGGGAGAAAAGCGACTGCAGATCTAGAGCACCGGGGTTCAAATACTACGCGGACACCTCTATTTACGAAGCCACGTGCGTAATGCCGCTTAGTTACATATAAATGGAGAAGAAAACATCGTCAAGAAACCGACATGTACGTAGAATCTTTCGAGATCATGTGCCATCTGTCAAAATATAACGGGGCAGGATGTCAGATGAACTATTCTTCAAAGGATGGTGGGCCATTAGCGTTGGCATTGACCATTGGACTCTCTCTCGTGGCCTTGCGAAAGAAAGCCCGAACTCAAGCAGTGCGGAAATTTAGTGGGTTGTTTGTGTTTACGTTTTTTTTTATTCGATGTTAATATCGATGTTTTTCTAACACCGATCATCCCTACGGCGCGGCGCGGCGCGGCTGTGGGTCACGCGGCCGCATGAATTGTTGATGCCGGCCGCCGCGGCCTCGCCTGCCGCTGTTTCAATGCGCCCACCTGAGATAAACAACTACTGGATGTAGACTGATCCTTTACATTGTGGCTATTTTCTGAGAAAGGGGTTCAAAAATGGTTGTCTGATTTTTTCACAAAAAGGACAAAGGGAAAACTTAATATAGCACTTTTTTGTTGGATAGTTGGATAGATGTAGAGGCTGTTTCTGTTTTTGTCGGTCAATATTGGTTATTTGATTGGACATTTTGTGTAATCAAGCCGAAATGAGAAAAGCCGAAGTAAAATAAAAATTGAAAATGGAAGTGAGCAAACTCGAGAAAACTGGAAATCGTATCTGGCTCTCAGACAACGTCCTGGAGTAAATAAGTAAATATCTTGAAATAAATATTTGACATGTAAATGCAGTAAGTAAATATAAAAGCAAAAATTGTGTATGTTTTCTTAAATATTAATTTTTTACCTCAAACGTATCAAGTGCTTGCCTTACTGCCTGGTCAAAACTAGCCACGCTGCCAAACGAAGCAGCAACATCGGACCATTCCCTCTATATTTCGTTCCTCTAAGCTCCGAGCACTAAAAACACTAAAATTCCTCGCTTCGTGCACATTACACTTTAATAACACTGCAAACGTTTGCGGGAGTGCGGATAGCCGGGTTCGATGCGAGACGACGGGATGTGTGTAGTTTGTACTTACATAATACAATGTATTACTTGAATTCATTTACCGGATTTAAAGGAAACCGACATCTACCTTAAATGTTTGGAAGTCATGTGTCATCCACCAATCCGCACTGGACCAGCGTGGTGGATTATGTCCTTAATTCTCTCGTTGTGAGAGAATGCCCGAGTCCCCGCAGTGTTTTTGATTTTATTGTTTATTTTTTTTTAATTTACTGGTGTGCTTAATAAAGAGTTTCTGTCTGTCTGTCAATTGAAGCATTTAGTGGGTTGTTTATACTTATTTAACTAGTTATGTAGTTGCTCTTAATTTATTATATTTCTACACATACACACATACAAAGAAGTGCCTGTTGGTAATATTAAATCAACCGATTTTTAACCCCCGACCAAAAAACGGGTGTTATAAGTTTGACGTCGATGTCTGTCTGTCTATCTGTCTGTCTGTCTGTGTGTGTGTCTGTCTGTGGCACCGTAGAGCTCAAACGAATGGGCCGATTTCGATGCGGTTTTTTTTATTTAAAAAGTTAATATCCGTGCGGATGTTCTTAGCTATGTTTGGTTAATATCGATTCAAAATGGCCGCCTCCACAAAATGGCGGACAAAATATTTCTTCACAACCTACCTCAATATGGGTATCAAATGAAAGGGCTTGACTAGTAGAATACTATACACTATAACAAATTTCAAATTCAAGATGGCTGCTCCCACAAAATGGCGAAATACATTTCTTTTTTCAAAACTCCCTTAATATGGGTATCAAATGAATGAGCTTGACTAGCAGAATGTTGTACAGATAACAATTCCGAGGTAGTCGGGGGTTAATCAAAATTTTTAATTTTGTTCTTGTTACGACTAATATACCTAATAAAGTACAGACGTTACATATACCAAATTGACATTTTTACGACATTTTTTGTCTGTCTATAATTATGGTCGTTCAAGCTAATCTCCGAAACGGCTGGACTAATGACAAAGTTTTCTATTAGATATCTTGTGTTCTTATGCATAACTTAAGCTCTTACATACTAACGTGACTAAGCTAAACTAAGCCAGCATTTTAACAAATTTACTTTTAACAATCATATGTTTTTTTACTTGACCAAATAATGTCATAAAAATAAATTTATAACTATTTTCTTTTACCTAGGTCAAACACCGGGTGTGGGAGGAATATATTTAAAACTAGCCGCGTAATTCGCGTTGTTTTTCCGGGATAAATCCCGCGTGTCACTGTGCTGTTATGTGGCAGGCATGTTGCTTACCATCAGGCACATGTCCTGATCGTCTTGTCCTCTTTTATTTAAAAAAAAACAAAAAAGTAGCCTGTGTTTTCTAGACTATTAGCATCTATCTTTGTTATAAATTTCAGCCCGATCTGTTCAGGTTTTACGATGTGATTGAGCAACAAACATCCAAATATCCAAACATTTACATTTATAATACTAATGGGAAGTAAGATAAGGAGACATAAATTAAAATGCCTTTATTCGAATGAAATGTGCTATTTCTATTGTTAATTGTACCCAACATGTGGCATTAAAATCAAACCATTCATTTATAAATTCAACAATTTATCGCATCCTAATAGGTGACATAAATACTTTTCTAAAAACATGAGAAAATCCTTCATATAACAAGCTACTTGTAAAATCGAGTCCCGCCCCGGCTGTCTCCGGGTCTCTCCTCCTAAATTCTCCTCCTCATTATGTCATATATCAGCATGATGCATGACCCAGCCAATATCAGTAGCCGACAACTAATGTCTTACAAGCTTTTACGATCACTTACCTACTACACTATTCACATGATGTTTAAGTCTATTTTTCTCTGGTTCGACGTCCAAAACTACGTTGGTAAAAGCCTTTTTGTGCCCGAAGCGTATTGTTTCTAGTACACAGATCAGTAGTTATGTTCATGATTCGTCCTGTGATAAAGTTAGAACGGAATGTATGATAATGTGTGTGTTATTGCGCTACGCGGAGTTAATATTACGTTTTGACTTAATTTATTGACGTGACAACGTCTTATAAATTGGTTTGCCGGGTGACACTTCAAGAAACTGCGTTACGCTCCGCTCACGTTATGCGCTCACAACGAGAGCGAGTGAGAGGCACGCGTCCCTTCCACTCGCGCATGGTTAGCCCGCCTAAGAGCGAGAGAGACAGATATAAAAAGTGAAAGGCACGCGTCCCTTCCGTAAAATTATTTTACCACTCAAAGTCGTTGTCACGTAAAACTTTCGCCCGTATACCGACTTTACAGGCAACCAATTTTTTTTAACTTCAGGAATGCCCAACTTACCTAAAGAAGTTTTCACTTTAAAAATATAATAGAAATGAAAGAAAAAAATATTTATTTTGGTTTTTTAAATTTCATTCGACTAAAATTTAAACTGATTTGGTTGCCAGTTCGCAATCTCAGATCAAATTTACTGCTATTTAGTATAAATAGGAGTTCAGCACAATTTTTGTCGCAAAACTGTCTTCGCAGCAAAATTTTCAAATTAAAATGTAAATTCGACAAACAAGAGCAACACGAAAAAAATAAATGAAACTGTGTAAAAAGTGAGCAAAAATTCATGAGACGCGTTCAGGCCGGCCATAACGCAATTAGTGCGAATTGTTGTTTTAACGCGACTCTCTGTATTCCGCTGTTTTTGCTCTTCCCTTTACGAAATTATACACGTAACGCAGTGGAAACAGACCCGGGGGCCGTATTCACTGTGACTAATGAACGAATAACGAACCACGACCAAACGGCGCGCGGCGTATCGCGAAATATTGCACTGAACCGCAGCCAGACTTAGGTGAAGTGATGAAGTCATTCATGAAGCTTTCTTGATCAGAAATACCATCCATTTGTTAAATTGCTCATATACTTTATTAACTTAAAAATATGTTTAAGTATTGGTACGGGAATCAGATAAATAATGTGAAATTGTCAAGCACTATGTCGGACCCATAATGGTTGAAGTGTGGGGTGAGACAAGGAGGATTGAGTTCTCCCTCTATTTTCAACCTATAAATTAATGGGCTGATTGGGGCACTCAGTGAGCAACATGTCGGATGTCACATAGACGGCATGTGTTTCAACAACATCAGTTATGCCGATGACTTGGTCCTTTTGAGTGCTTCGATTTGCGGTCTCAGAAAATTACTGAGAATCTATAAGGGCTATGCGGCTGATCATGGATTAATTTACAATTCTAAAAAGTCAAATTTAGTTTTCAGGAGGTCCTAGAAAAGTCAGAGTTCCCACTAATATGTCTTAATGGTACTCCTCTGGCAAGCACATTCGAATTCAAATACATAGGTCACCTCATTACGCCCACTCTGGGAGATGACGCAGATATTGAACGGGAGCGGAGAGTTTTAATTGACAATTTTTCTAAAGGTGCATCAGAAAAAGTGTATTTATTACCTTATTTTAAATTTAACAAATTAATGAAAATATTAACAGTGCCATTGAAAGTGCCAAAAAAACATTATTAAATTAAAAAAAAAAATTGGTTGCCTGTAAAGTCTGTATACGGGCGAAAGTTTTACGTGACAACGACTTTGAGTGGTAAAATAATTTTACGGAAGGGACGCGTGCCTTTCACTTTTTATGTCTGTCTCTCTCGCTCTTAGGCGGGCTAACCATGCCCGAGTGGAAGGGACGCGTGCTTCTCACTCGCTCTCGTTGTGAGCGCATAACGTGAGCGGAGCGTAACGCAGTTTCTTGAAGTGTCACCCGGCAAACCAATTTATAAGACGTTGTCACGTCAAAAAACACAAGAAAAAGTACAATTTGACAAGAGAGAATATTAGAGAACGAATACGAATTGTATTGTGTACTGGACCCCGCAGAATGCAACCTTTGTTGTGCTTGTGGTATTCAAATAATATCATTCAGGTTAGCAAACAAATTAATTATCGTTACGAAAACTTTGTAAATTTGAGTGGTTGTTTGTCCAAATTCGATTTCTACCCGATTTCCGGAGTATGAAGCTCGCCGCACGTCTGTTCGTCTGTCCCGCGGCTCGTGAATAACTTAGTTGATTTCATTGAAAGTTGCCTGAAGCGTTCGGCTCTCGCGGCGAGAGCAAATTCAATTCAAATTCGGCTAATTTTTAAATCCCCCCGCGTTCAAATTGGATGAATTCTTTTGAACCGCTGCCCGCGCCCCAGAAACGGGCTTTTGTTGAATAAATAATCCAATTTTTATCAAGATTGTGAAAGGATGCAATTTTATTCCTATTAGATTAAGGGCTTTTCAAGTCCGTTGTGTTGCAAACGGAGAAAATCTTTTTAGGAGGAAAAACGTTTTTATTGGGAATGGATCTACGTTTGGTTTGAGTACGCGCCAGGCACTCAGCAAGGGTACCGGTGTACCCGTCGAGGGGGACCAGTTGATTCCTCCACCCACGTATCACAAGATATGACTTAATATGCACTTCGTTTAGTTTCTTTCAGCATTAAACTTTGTGTTCCTGCTTTCTCTCAGACAGAGGGAGAGAGAGAGAGAGAGAGAGAGAGAGATTCAAGGCCACAGCGCACCATGCTAGCCAAGTGCGGGTTAGCAGATGACACGTTTTCGTGAAATACGTCTTTATCTGTTTTATTACTTCCCCGTTGAAGCCAGTGGAGAAGCAAAGCTGTAACTTCGGCCACGGTATACTTGTTTGCAACATAACCGCTCTATATTTCATAATAAATAATTGATTAAAGATACATTATCTGGAATAAAAGAAGAGAGTATTGCGCCTAATCGTTAGACTAATTAGGATAAAAATAATAATACATTATTTTGTTTAAATTGCAGTTAATAGTCGGTCCGCTGTATAAAAGAACTCAATTTATGACGTAAAAGTGTTTAATAAGATAATAAATATTAGACCACGAACGTAAAACCATACACTATTAAATATGAGAAATGTATAAAGTGTATACTAGATGGAGCCAGTAGCGTTTTAGTCACCGCAAGTGATGGGTATACTAAATTTCAAATGGTCCGTACGGTACGGTAGTTGTTTCTGGGTTGGTACCAGTAAAAGAGTACAAACATCTCATTTCTGTTCAATTTGTGGCACGAGGTATAACAGGATTTCACTTTAAGACAAAGTACTCCGGATCTCTACCATAATACAAAAGTGAGCGTGATCCCGAGTTTTTTGCTCGCCAATTCTTTGGTCAAATAAATACGACCTTTTTCCAATTTGTAACAAAAATCCAGTACATGTAGGCAGCGAGCGTAAAGGAAACAAAAGGCCAGTAATGATTTGGCATTGAAAGCGAACCATACATCACAGCAAAGCCGACCAATCTGCTCCCGTCTAATCGTCACACTAATTACATCTCGTTCCCATCGACACGAGCGAACCGTGTGCTCCGAACACAACGCAAACAGCCACAAAAAAACTACCAAATAAACAAACTGAAATCAAACAAAACTGAACCATAACACTTCTCGTTCTACGTTCAAAAAAGTTTGCGTTCGGGTGGTGTAATAAAGGTCTGTCCAAGTTATGAGCTGGACGTGATAATAGTAGCATTAGCAGCAAAATCTTGCTTTTTTCATGTTTAGCAAACTTTTGTGTCATGTAGCGTGTTTACCCGCCGATATAGTTAGCAATGTTTGTTGCGGTGTTGTACTGGGCATAGGTATTTATAATTAATTGAATTAAAATGAAATTTAAAAGCCGTCGTGGTCTAGCGATGATAATGTTCGGTTTCATAGTCATGAAGACGTACTTTTGAATCTGCCTGCAGCTGCAAAGTATTTTTCTAAGTGTTGACATTCGGGTAAGTCAAAATCGTTGTTTTGTGTAAAGAACAATATTGTGAGGAAATCCAATGTTCCAAAACATCGTTTTCCAGAGTTGTGCCATTAAACAACCCGCACTAGACCAGTGTAGACCAGCTTTGATTTTCCTCAAAACCCAGCAGTGACTTTGGAAACATAAAGTGGATATCTATCACTAGCGGAAATGAGCTCAAGAGATTGATTTATTTTTTCCTATTGTAATAATATTACTTTTTACAACTTCTGCAACATATCGATGGCTAACGGGCGAAATGGGATAAGCGCCACTGGTTGAATTTTAGAGGAGAGTGATAAATCACAAGATTTTCAAGTTAAAATAAATTGAAAAAAAATCATAAAACTTAAAGTATAGCTTCCGAAAGTCTAGAAATTTGTAAACATGATATTTAAGACACTAGCTATTCAATGGCATTGTTATGTTTTTAATATTCAGTCTGTAAACACTATTTTCTGTCGCTTATCCTAAAATGACTTCTAATTGCAAACAGCCAAAATGTCGTAAATGAAACTAAAATATTAATCGGTTCCAGTTAAAATGATATAACTACATCTTTTACTCTATTGAAGTTGAAGCAAAATAGCACTAGTATGAGTATTTGGGAAATAAAATTGGGGAAATATGGTATAACCAGCTGTCAAATGAAAATTGATTGAATGGAAAATTGTATCAAGTTCAAATTTGACAATATCGCGCCTATTCGTTTGATTATTTATATGATGTATTTTGATGTGTTAATATTTTGAACATTAGGTTGGTATCTAGACAGAATGAGAGAAGATTTTGGGTTTGGCCTAGAGTTTTAAGTACCTAAGGAAAAAATAATACTTTTAAGAATCAGTCACTTATTTAAACACAGTACCTACAGTACTTATTAATAACAATTTCTCGTATTAACAACATTAATAACAGTTTTAGTATAAAGTATCTGAGATCTACTTAACTTAAAAATAATATAGTGGTAAATGTTTTATCAATAATAAAATCTAGACTTACATAAGCAATAAAGATCAATGTCAAATAATAAGTAATTACAATAAGCGCACTTGGAAATTTGTAATGTTAAATCACATTCTTTTTAATTATTTAGAGACGTTTTAATAACGATTCTAAATTACCAGTACCCATACGTACCTGAGATGAAATTACCTTAAACTATATAATAATTATTATGAAACGAAAAACGAAAAATTCTCGGAAAAATCATTTCCGAGATTTTTTTCTGCTAAAATAGTAAAATCTAAGCTTACAAAAACACAAAAAAGAACAACGCTTAAAAATAATGAAGTATTATAAAATAACAAGTAGGTACACTAGCCATATCAAAAAGTTCTCAAGTCTTTGACTTATGCAATAAACATATCGCAGTATATGAAGAAACATAAAACCTAACTCATTCTATGTCAACATCTTCGATATCCAACTCAGGGAGTGTGTCCTTTGCATTGTTAGAGCTTATAAGGCTGTTTTATTCATTTTGAAGAAAATGAGGAATCACGTTATCCTTACAAAATTTAAGTAAATCATCATGTTTTACCTTTGATAAAGGAATTTGAGACTTATAACATGCTGGGGGAGTCATCTTAATTTTTGGTTGAACTTCCACACAAAAGGATTCGGCATCGTCATTCATCGAGTTTTTAACAAAAATTACGTCATCCCTCTTTTTCTGAAATGTAACAACGCGCATCTAACTTATTTTACCAGTTAGATTCCCTTTTAAATATTTTTCGCTGATTGAATCCCATCTACTAAAGTCTTTAAACTGTAAAAAATCCACTTTATACGGTTCTGGATCTTCATAAATACATACTTATGAAGTATTGTTGAAATTTCGTTAGCACATTGGACTCATTCCAACAGTAGCAATTCATGTTTATTGCTACTACGAGTACCATTTTCGTACACACAAAAATTATACACAGCTAATTTACGTGAATAAAAGAATAGCATACCTACTGTCTCCATATGGAGTATTCAATACCTTTTGGAGATGATCAAAACTAGCACATAAAGTGCTAGGGTCATTTTGTGAATGTTACGGCGAGCTTTAAAACGGTTATAACATTCAGTCTTGAGATATGGGATAATTTTTTGGGGTAACTCAACGGATACAGGCTTAGCTTTCAAAGCACAAAAACGATGCATTCGTGCTATGTTCGGGATGCAAGTTACAGATAGCTGCAGACAGGTATTCATAGACAACCAAATCTTAACCCTTCCAAGCCTTTATGTTTTTGAAGTTATGTGTTTTGTAAGGAATAACCCCCATTGTTTTCCTCTCTTGAGTGACAAAGTGGAACGGAACCGACGTGATAAGTGTAGGCTGCTCATAGGCAAACGCAAGAAAAAGATTATGAGTGACAGTATTTCTTGTATGGCTCCTCTTCTATATAATAAGCTGCCAAATGCAATTAAAAAACTTAACTTATCCATGTTCAAAAGTAGATTAAAAAAGATACTGGTACCCAAATGTTATTACACTGTGAAAGAATTTTTTAAATGATAGGGAAATTAATTGGAATACTGATGTATAGATTTTGTGTATAACATGACATTTTGCATTCCATTAACTTCCACATTAAATTCCATTAGCCACATTAGTGTCCACTGTCTATGTTTTATGAAACTTTAGATTTAACTAATGTTAGATCAGATAATATATTGTAACGGACAGGTTGAATCAGATTACTCTATAATATATTGTGAGAGTTCTTTGAGTAGGTATACAAATATTAAATTTTATACATGTTAACATTCTTTTACACACATTGACATTGTTTTATTTTATACAAATTGAATTATTATTATTATTATTTTTGATTATTATTTTTGATTTTCTATACATAATGACATTCTTTGAAATTGCTCACACGGCTAAACTGCAAGAGCTACTACTGCAAGACCTTGGATTCTACATGAAACCACACACTTGTCAAAGTCCATAACATCATCCTGCTGTAGCACAAGACGTTGGCGTAATTGTACTCATCAAACATATCACACTAACATAACACAACGGGAAACTACACAACCAGAAATTAATACATGATGAATCAGATGACATATATGATACAACCGATTAAAAGTTAAAAATAAAAAAAGAAGAAGAAGACTTTATCAGCCGACTATTATTATCATTGTATAAATTCAGACCAATGGAAACTGCGTTGCCAGACATATTGCATGCCTCTAGAAGAAGAGGCCAGTTTGTATGGGTCAATTATTTAAATGTTTTGTATCATCTTATCTTACCTGCAAACAGCAATAAAGATTTTTGTATTTTGTATTTTGTTGTGTTGTTGTGTTTTGTTTGTGTTCAGGCTACTGAAGCTCGACGTGTTGGCGTTTGAACCCAAACCTTCAAGAGAGAATGATACAGGCAACCGACGTTTTCAACTCTTTTGATTACGTAAACGACATTTTCACTTAAAATCAATTGTTATAAGGATTGCTTTTTTTATCTAAGCACCAGAACTGTTTTAAGTATCGGTAGCAAAAAAAGACTAAGCGACAATACATTACTAAGTATTCAAAGGGGCAAAATGTAGTAACCGCCATTTTGCTATCTAATTATCAACAACGAAATAAATATTAAACACCAAAATAAAATCGAATTAATGTGGCCTAACTATATAACCGACAAATTTGGTTCATAAAATAATAGGCATAAAAGACTAAATGGAATTCTACAAATAATTTTTTATGGCCTGTTTACTTAAACGCATATTTCTGAATATTTATTTACAGCTAAAAGGGTTAACGTTTAAATAACAAAAGTTTACAGAAGGGACAAAAAGCCTAAGTCCAATATTTTAAAATATTTGTCGATCAATAACCAAAATTAAAATTCAGAAAAAAAAATGTGTCGCTTATAACAAAAAAAAAATGGGTTCGTCTCCTGTTTTACTACTGCCTAAACGACAAAAAGTTTCACTTAGAAGCATGTAACCCAGACCAAACGACGCAGAAAAAACGGCGATTCTAACCATATATATAAGTCCATACCTCAAAAATGGCGCTTATCCCATTTCGGCCGTTAGCCATCGATATTATACATTATTAAATATCTGTTTTTAATCGTTAATGTGAACAACGTTTGTGAGCTCAGGTAACTTTACGACGTTTAATGCATTCCGCTAATAAAAACGATACCGGATAATCCTGAAAGTTTATTATACAATTTCATACATTAAAGTACACACTTAGAATACAGGACGGCGCCAAATATATTTTTTTGTACGTAACTAAAATTCGATTTCATAATAATTAAGCGTGATATTTTAAGAGATATCATATAAAAGCTCTTAAAATAGCTCTTATTTTACTCCCTGCCAAGGCTATATATTAATATATCACGAGTAGTATAGCCGTGGCCACCCAGACGAAAGAGCTTCCCAGCGGCCTTGCGCCTATCTTTAAATATTTCTCCAACAGATTTCTACAAGTTTGTCATGGCCACTAGCTTTGACCGTAAAGAAAAACATCGTGAGGAAATCAGAACTTACCTAGAAATACATTTTTAATTATTATGGTATTATTCTCGAACTCAAATTTGATCAGCCTTCACTCTATTCTACTGGGAGAAGGCGCCGCGATTCCCAAAACTGGAAGTGTAGACCTAGACAAAAAAAGTATAAATGTAGGAAATGTACAGTTACAATGCCACATGTAATGCTGTCACAAACAAGACAAAACTCATTTTAATCGCATTCACGTCGGCAAAATATTGATACATGCTAATTAACTAATATCAGAGTGACAAGCAGTCATGAAAGTAATATTATATATAATCGTAATATTATTTTTGACGCCATCCCAAAAGTGTAGTGGATCATTGATAAAGAAATCAGCGTCTTTGGCAAATCGAGTTTTCAACAATTTCGTCACTGCAGTGGTTTGGAGGCAAGACAATACAACACATGATGTAATACAATTCAATAAACACTTTAAAGGTAGTGTGATACTTGCTACTTCAAATAAAAAAGAAATCAACCTGAAGAAAAAAATCCAAATGAATACAATATTTGCACAAACTGTATTTATCGCTACTGCAACCAATGAAGTCGAATATTTTGTGTCACTTTTATATGAAGATATTGTTCGACCTATTCATCTTATTGTGGTGCTAACTGAGCCAACGACACGGAAAAAACTGACACAGTTGATGAAAGCTGCATGGGACAATGATGTTGCAAACATTTTGGTACTTAGTAGGAATGCCAATGATGAAGATGTATCTTTTACTACTTTTTTCCCGTATAGGAAGGATAAATGTGGAGATTTCACTCCTGTTCAACTAACTTACAGCAAGATGGTTTCGTTTCCAGAATCAGAATCAGAATCAGAATCAGAATAATTTATTGTTGAACTGTGTACAAACTAGTTGGTAGGTTACAATATTTCCAGTACTTACAACAGTCTGCCCTCTGCGAGCATACAATAATAATTAACGTTAAATAATTTTTTTACTTAAGAGTACAAATCGTTTTAACTGATCAAACTGCTGAATGACCTAAATAATTTCACCATTCTATATTATGTACTATGTATGCAATTAATAATTGTATACAGTTAAGTACAGCTGTAATTACTAGTCGTTTAGATATTCTGTCAGTTTATAATAGGTTTTAGAAATTAGCCACGTCTTTAGCCTAATTTTAAAATGATTACCAACCAGACTTTTAATGTCGGTTGGTAACTTATTATAAATCTTTAAGGCCATGATATATGGACTATTATGGTACATACTGTTGTTTATCTGTGGCATAAAGATGTGCTTATGTTTTTTCCTGAGAATCTCTAATCGACTAGACTTAATTTCGAAAAAGTAGTTACTGTTACATTTGACAAAGACAGAAATTTCATATATATAAATACAAGTAAGAGTGAGAATATTGTTACTTTTGAAAATATTACGTAAACTGTCCTTAGCGTTGAGCTTGTATATTGTTCTTAAGCATCTCTTTTGAAGTATGAAGGTTGATTCTATTTCAACGGAGTTGCCCAAAATATCACGCCGTAAATTAATTGAGGGTAAACATAACCATAGTAGGCGTTCAATGCAATTTCCTTAGATGATATATTACTGAGAATTGCCAAAACATAACAATATTTTGATAATTTACTATTGACTTTATTTACATGTGATTTCCAGTTTAAGTGATTATCTATTGACACTCCTAAGAAATTTGTATTGTCAACAACTTTGACTTTATTCCCTCTGTATATAATGTCTAAATCTGTTGGTTGTTGTTTGTAGTTTCTAAATTGAATTATTTTGATTTCTCCACGTTTAGGTTCAAGTTAATTTCGCCTAACTTAGTTCCTACTGTGTTGAGTGTTTTGTTTATTTCTCTGTTAAACTCTTCGACACTATTGCATTTAGGTATGTATATAGTTGCATCATCTGCGAACATTACGCATAAGTGTTCGGTAAGTTTTGGTAATTCATTTATATACGGTAAGAATAATATTGGCCCTAAAATACTCCCTTGTGGAACGCCCATAGACATTATCATTGATTTAGAATATATTTGTTCCACAGTTTTCGTAGATCTGTTGTAGGTTTCTAACGCAACAATTTGAGTTCTGTTGCTTCAGTATGACTCTATAAGTTTTAACGCATTACCTCTTATTCCAGTAGATTCTAATTTATTTAATAATGTGCTGTGATCTACGGAATCAAAGGCTTTAGACAAATCAAGAAATAAAGCAATGCCAGGTTTCTTTTCATTTATATCGTCACTTAGTTTTTTTATCATTTTGAATATTGCAGCTGAAGTATTCTTTCCCCTTTTGAAAACCGAATTGATTGTCATCTATAATACCATTCTTGGTAAAAAAAGCTGTGATCCTGTCATATATAACCTTTTCAAATATTTTAGATATACACGAAAGAAGTGCTATAGGCCTATAATTGTTCGCGTCGTCTTTTGCGCCTTTCTTATGAATAGGTTTTATCAGAGCCATTTTAAGGAAATCTGGAAATATGCCAGTCTCAAGGGTTAGATTAATGATATATACGAGAGGTTCTATAATAATATGTATACTTTTTTTTATTACCTGCATAGATATTTTATCATGACCAGTGGTTTTTTTGGCTTTGAAGCCTTTAACAATCTTAGTTATTTCTGAATAGTTCACTGGCGCTAGAAAAATAGAGTTACAATTTTGGTGATAATTTTCCAAGTGTGTGTTTTTTTGACTGGAGATCATTTTGTACTTTTGAGAAATGTTCTACTAACAAATTTGCTATTTGAATAGGTTTACTAAATGTTATATTGTTCATTTTTAAAGTGTCAATAGAAGTTCGAATAGTATTAGTTGCTGCTGTATGTTGTTTTATTAAGCCCCAAGTGGCTTTCGTCTTGTTGGTACTCCTATTTATGTATCTTATGTTTGCTATCTTTTTTTGAACGCTTTATTATCTTTTTAAGAGTGTTCGAATATGTTTTGTATTTGGAAAAACATTTATGTCATTTTTGCAATAGAATTTAGGTAAATGTTTCTCTTTTTTACAGGATAGTACAATGCCTTTGGTTTTCCAATTAGGTTTCTTTCTGTGAGAAATTTTGGTTTTTTCTACAGGGATCGAGAGCTCAAAGATAAGTGTGTATATTTCCTTAAAAGTATTGAAGGCCTCATTTGGATTATCAAAATCATATACATTTGAGAAGCTTATTTGACTTACATATTTTAAAAATATATCTATGTATTTATCAACGTTCCTTCGTGGTACAAACCAATACCGTTCATAAAAACTGAAGTTTGTTTTCAAATCTATTTTCAACGCAGAGTGATCAGAAATTCCTACATCCAATATTTCTGCTTTGTATTTTTTGACGTTTGTAAAAATGTTATCTAAACACGTTTGACTATGGGAAGTACACCTCGTAGGATCAGTAAATGTTGGATGCATATTAAATGATTTTAGGGTTGTCAAGAATTGTTCAGATCGCCTGTTATGTTGAATTATGTCGATGTTATAGTCACCTAGTATAAATACCTTCTTTCCGTTGGTTCTGTTTCTCATTAGTTTAATTAACATCGTTTCAAGAGTATGTATGAATAAGTTAAAGTTTCCTTTTGGTGCTCTATATAAACAAATTATGATGTAACTCAGTTCAGGAACAAAAATACCACAGCTTTCGAAGTGTGACTCTATGGCTAATTCCGAAACCCAATCTAATTTAAAATATGTTAAATCATGTTTTATGTGTATACTGACACCTCCTTGTTTCATGTATTTCCGCGAATAGTGTGCGGCCTTTTCAAAACCATCCATTTGAACAACATCAATATGCTCCTCTTTTAGATGTGTTTCCGAGAAACAACATACATCAAATTTGTGCTCAAGGTTAAGTATTTCTAATTGGTCAATTTTAGATTTAAGACTTCGGACGTTTAAATGCATAATACTAAATAATTTTGTGTGGCGTGTAAGAGTTGGAAGAATTGTTATCATAATTAGTTTCGAAAAAGCTGTTTGCGTGATAAAGTTTTGATTTTATTATATCGAAGTAATATGGTATTGTTCCACGTTTAGACAATACTTCATTCTGAATTTCAGTTTTGGCAATTTGAAGGTCATTAGGCGTTGATTCATTTGTTTTCTTAAAATAGTATGGTATTGTACCTCTTTCGTTATTTGTCATTCTCGTATTGTACTGTATTCCCACCACTGAAGGTTCAACTGATTTGATCTCATTGGTTTTAATCGTTTTTCGGATATTTTTACCCAAAAAGTTTGTTTTATAATCATGCGTATTTATGGTATTGTTGAGAAGATTACAGAAAGCTCTTCGATTTCTTAATGTATTTAAGGTAAAGCGTAAGTAGTGACAATTCTCAAAATTATTAGAAATGTTTCTTAGATAATGGTTGAGTTTACTTTCATTTAAGTGCGGGTTTTGCGTAACATTTGCTATTATTATATTAATTTTACTAAACCTCTTCAAAATGTAGATATTTCAATAAGCATTTTAGTAGGATTAACATCATTAGATCCCATTGATAAAATTAACCAATCGTCCTCTCCGAGATCTTGTTCGTTGAGTTTGACTTTTTCCAAGATGGCGTCAACTGGTGCCTCTGGGTAGCTGTACGTGAAGATGTCGTATTCCTTTATTGTTATTTGATTGTCTCGTAGTTGTAGAAGTGGAGATGATATATTTTACAGGTCTGATCTCCAATTATAATTATGTTTTTCTTAGTTCTTTTTGTTTTTGTTTTATTCGACAGTTTCAGGTTTACTTCATTTTGAATGTTTGCTGGAGTATCTTTTCTTTCAGTGTTATTGTAACTAAGGCTTGTGTTGTAGGCATAGTTAACATTTTTAACGTTGCTTAAATGCTCTATCTCTGTTTTTTCTGTGTTATTTTTATTTGAGTTTCTTAAAGATTGTGTTTTTTTTCTGTTTGTCATACTGTTTCTTTTAGGCCCCTTTTCGTTTGTTATGCAGTTGGTTTTGTTTTCTTCTATAAGTTCTTTGGTCTTGTTTGATACAGGAGTAGAAGTTTTCTTTAGGTCGTAGAAGCTTTTGTTTCGTAATTGCGTGTCGTTTATCATGTGATTTTTATCTTCTTTTAATATTGCAATTTCTAATAGTAGACTATTTATTTGTTCTTTGGCTTTTGCGAGTTGCTCCGTCATTTCTCAAAGTTCTCGTCGAAGTTTGAACTGTGTTTTATCAATATCTTTGTTTTGAAAAATTTTTGACGGAGTATCAAGTTCTGTTGGAGATATATTGGAACATCTTAAAGTTTTATTCAGTTGACTGATACTACCACCAGTTGAATCGCTGGATATTGAAATATTGTCAAGTGTTGACCTCACTCTTGGTTTTCTTATAGTTACAAAGTTATTGTTGTTGTAATAGTGTATGCCAACTGGGGTATCGTCATTTTTAATTTTTTTGGTTATGCATGGTTTACATTTCCACGCTAATTTGTGTTCCCGTGTCATTCTAAGAAAGCGTGCGTCTGATACATTGGCACAATTTAAATCGTATATTGTTCCACATTGTGCACACTTAACATATTCTCTATTTTTTATTAAAATAGTACATCTTCCACAATTTAAAACGGGATTAGGTGTTCGCTCCATTGTGCAGTGAAGGAGAGAAATATTCTAATTTTTAATAATGAGGTAGCAATGTCTTGGACGACGAAAAATTTGGTCGTGCTATTTTTATCACGCACGAATAGAATTTGTCGTTGCTATATTATAATGCACGAACATAATTTGTTCTTGACAACGAAAGGTGTGATCTTATTACCTAGTAATGTATAGGTATAGTATATATTTATGTGACGTGTTAGGTGCATTCGTTTGTTCCAGATATTCACAATTCCCAGATGTATAGATAATTGATGCGTAATTTAGCATCCGCTATTAACTGCTTAGGAATGTTGCATGCAAATTTGAAAATAATAATATCTAAATCTCAATTCCAGGAACTTCGAAGCTGCTTATTACGTAGCATCATAAGCGCTTGATGAAGTAATGTATGCGTAACTACACCGTCTAGTACTAAGCGGTTGAAGCGCCTATTCTCTTGTTAAGCGGTCTCTCGCGTCCCGCGTAATTGCTCGCGAGAAGAACGTATTAAGCGCCGTGCAGGTTTCGTCACTTACGCGTTCGGCCCGAATGCAGTTTAGGAATGCAAAAATTGGTGATACATTCTTGACCTTGGAATCAATTTAATTGATTTATGTTTGAACTCACTATTTAACCATTGTATTTCACTAGAAAACCACTGTTTGTTTGTCACTGAACATGAAATATACTTAGATTTGTTTAATTAATCGAAACTTTTAACATTCACATTTTAAAAACAATATTTTTTCGGGAGCAAAATTCAAACACACGCGCACTCCAAAAAAACTGGTTGCCTGTAAAGTCAGTTTTACGGGCGAAGATTTTACGTGACAACGTCTTTTTCTCGGTAGAATATTTATTGATATGAATATAATTAAATTGCACAATAGGAACAAGGAATTGAATGAAAATAAGAATTGCACAAATTTTAACTATAGAAATATATTTTGTTTACTAAAACATTGTACATGTAAACTTAACTAATTCCTATTTGAGTGATTTTGTTGAGGATAGGACGATGATAGGAGAAATATGAAATGAAAGGAAGTGTTTCTGCTGTAATGTGTCTTGCGAAAGTCAAGTCGATAGTTGTTCCTTTTAACGTAGTTGACTTAGAAACGTTTGATACGCAATCAAGATTATACGTATTTTTCATGAAATTAAGAAATTAATCAATCAATCATAGTTTACGATAATGAAATATCAGTGTACAATTATTTACCTTTATTGTTGTAGTTGTTGTAAATGACGAATCTAAGCACTCCACATTTTCACTACAGACACAGCTGACGATACTTTAACCACACGTGTGAACTTGTATTATGACGCTTTCTTGTTTTTCCAACGCCAAGAACGTTCGAGAAAGACAAAGACAGAGACACAAGCATGCGCCGATTCAATGCGCCTAATTCTCTAGTGCTGCGCGCGCGGCAGACCGATCATAGTTGAGTGGGAGAGACGCAAGGCATTCGGCGGGCCTCTCTCTCGTTCGGTGACTCATCGTAACGTTACCGAGCGTTACACTTTTCATAAGTGACTCCCAGCCGCAACCTAATTTAAGACGTTGTCACGTCAAAAAGTTCAGAAACTTTTATGGATGCAAGATTAGAACCACACTTTTAGAAATGTTACCATATTCACATATAACATTTGCGAACGGTACAATACCTTCTGTCTCAGGTATCGATGGAAATATCATGAATATAATTTTTGAAGTACTTAATGCAAGAATGTCTGTAACTTCAACTGAAGAACGAGGGGGTCTTGGAGTTATGATCAACGGAACGGCGACTGGATCTCTCGCAGACTTATTTGAGAAGCGATCGGAAATAATGGTACCATCATTCTTTATGACCGATAATAGATATCCGTATATACAATTTTATCATGCTTTTAACGAAATTCTCGTTGTATGGTTTGGTCCTCAGCGACGAGAAATAAACGACTGGTACCGTATCGTGCAACCGATTACCACAGAATTCACTCTGGTTCTTTTTACAACGTCCATAGTATTTTTCATAGTAACGAAAATTATTTTCCGCATCAAAATAAAAAAACAAACTTTGAGGAAACAGTGCTATTTCAATCGTACGCAATATTTTTGGGAATAGAAGTATATATAAAGACAAATTCGCGGCTCATGAACTTTTTGTTCATGTCATGGATTTGGTTTTGTTTGGTGGTCCGCAGCGCTTACCAGGGAGACTTGGTAGATCGTTTGCAGCAAACTGTTCTGGAACATCCGTTTGGAAAGTTCGAGTCTGCCGTCTCTCAAGTAGCTGCCTATGGAGGATTAGCGTCTATTCGAGATTTACTTTTAATGGTACAAGATATTATGAACGATTTGAGGTTATTCCATATTACAACTTAACGGAAAATTCGAAGGCCATCGAAGATGGGAAGAGATTTCTGTTGGTGGCTGAGAAGCAATACGGTTTGCATGCAGCTCCGAATCTTCAAGTGCTGGAAAAAAGTCCGGTCTTTACGGGATTTGCTTCGTTCCACATGCGGCCAGGATGGCCTGCTGCAGCTGAGGTAGATGATCTCATTTTACGTATGGTAGAAACTGGATTCATTGATAAAGTATTGCGGGAACATCGTTGGGTGACAGAAAAATCAGTATTAGAGAACAATGCAAACGACCGCAACGCTAAACCGCTCACTCGACTGGCGCTGTTAGGTTATTACTACCTTTTCCTAATTTTGTATGTGGTTTGCATTTCTGTTTTCATCATTGAAATTATCTATCATATAATAAAATATTCATAATTAATTAATGAGTCCATGGAAATGCTTTCACTTCACACTTCCACGTTCCCTGTAGCTCCCAATTTCCTGAGACCAATTTTTTTTAAGGTAAACCTTCCATATTATAATTTTGTACATAGATAATGAAGCCACGTGTAACTCACGTGTGATATAATCGGTCCAGTCCGACTCAAGTTTTAGCCGCATTAGACAGCCTATTTCAAGGAGAATTTGCATGCTGTCGTATGGGACTGATCACTGTCAGGTCTAAACGTTCTCAGTCTGTCACCAATCATTCACAATCGCTCATAAGACCAAAATTCAGTGTGCCAAATACCAGTTGAACGATGAATCCAAGTCTGCTGCCCAAAGTCATGTTTGATGAATGTCAAAACAGAGCGTAAAAGATTCTCCCACAGGAGCCTTCAATTTTCCGTGGTAAAAAATAATATTCACTTTGTGAGTGGACATGTTGGTTTGTTGATAGAGTAAAAATTTATTGTATATGAGTAAAAATTTTAGACGTGGTCTTTAAAGCACAGTTATCATAATCAGTAAATATTTATTCCTTATGGATCTCGGGAGTTAGTCGTTCCGACTTTATGGTTAACTAGCTGTCACCCGCGACTTCGTCCGCGTAGAATTTTGATTTGTTTTGTGTGTAAATTCACTGCTTTCAAATAATGGTAAAAATGTAGAGTTGTTGTCTTACTTTGTTTATTATAGTTCTTATAATAACTCCGTAGTTATTTTTGTATGTTTCACTCTTTACCAGGGAATACAAACATAGTTTATGTGAATTCTTACAAAAACAATAATTTTGGCAAATTAGTAACGTTGCGTCGCGTCGGCAGAGTTTTAGTCAGCTGTATGCCGATTCAGAGTATATACCTTATTTCGCCAAAACCGGCTCACATACAAAATACCTTAAAATCTTTCGTGTTTATCGTCGTTATGTTATGCTATGTTGTATTGTGTTGTGTTGAGTTCTGTTCTGATCTGTTTCGTTCCGTTCCGTAACGTAAACGTTCCGCAACGCAAACGCAACGCAACGCAAACGCAACGCAAACGCAACAAACGCAACGCAAACGCAACGCAAACGCAACGCAACGCAACGCAACGCAAACGCAACGCAAAACGCAACGCAAACGCAACGCAAACGCAACGCAAACGCAACGCAAACGCAACGCAAACGCAACGCAAAACGCAAACGCAACGCAAACGCAACACAAACGCAACGCACAACGCAACGCAAACGCAACGCAAACGCAACGCAAACGCAACGCAAACGCAAACGTTACGCAAACGTAACGTAACATTATTATTTTAATATTATTAGTAGGATAGGATTTCAGACTAAGAACTATTTGTGTTTCAAATTGCAACAAAATCTAATAAGGCGTTCCGATATTAAATGTATACTTGATCCTTTAGGAACTGTGTACGTTTTCGGGATAGTAAATAGCCTGTTTTATTTTGATGTTTGAATCTGTGTTTCGAATTGCAACAAAATCTAGTTAGGCGTTCCGATCTTACATTTATTTATACTTGATCCCTAAGGAACCGTGCATGATTTCGGGATAAAATGTAGCCTATGTGTTATTCCAGACTATAAACTATCTGTGTACTAAGTTTCAGCTCGATCTGTTGAGCCGTTTGGGCGTGATTGAGCAACAAACATCCAAACATTCAAACATTCATACATTGAGATTTATAATATGAGTAGGGAAGTAGGATTTCATGCAAATATGTCCAAGGAATAAAAAGTTTCATGCAATCGTTCATCCCCTAATTCATCGCTTTAGGGGTTTAATTTAGATAAATCTACCCTTAGTGGCTACGTACGCTATAAAAATAATATATGTGTGAAATTTAAAGTGTGTCCTAAGGTTTCGTCCTGTGCGTTAATATAAAACTTTCATCCCTTGTCTAATACTCTTAGGGGACGACTTTTGAAAAAAAGTACTACATAGCTCATTATTTTGGCCGTACTAAGTACCTAAGAAATTTAATGTAAATATGTCCAAGGAATAAAAAGTTTCTATACAAACTTTCATCCCTTATTTCATCCCTTGGAGGGTTGAGTTTTGTTAAACGCTGTATTACGTGTCTCATGATTTTAGCTAAACTCAATTTTTATGAAATTTCATGCCAATATATCTAAGGAATAAAAAGTTTCATACAATCATTCATCCCCTATTTCATCCCCTTGGAGGTAGAATTTATCAAAATCTTTTCTTAGCGGATGCCTACGTCATAACATCTACTTGTGTGCCAAATTTCAGCCTGATCCCTCCAGTGGTTTGGGCTGTGCGTTGATAGATCACTATGTCAGTCAGTCAGTCAGTCAGTCAGTCAGTCACCTTTGAGTTTTATATATATAGATTATCATGGACGTATAAAAAAGTCGGACGTAGTCTCGCTAAAACAAAAACCGTGTGACTAGAGTCGGCCACATTTGCACGAGTGTGTTGTCAGGTTGTCACTGATAGGCTGACACGCACACATATACAAAAGTAGCGCGTGTAATGGTCCACTAATGTTGCGTGTCAGCCTGTATGTGACAGCGCATACGTGCATATTATGTGGCCGACTCGATAGACACAGTTTTTGTTTTAGCGAGACTACGTCCGAATTTTTTATCCATCCATGTTAATAATATATTTTTTTCCTTGAAAAACAAGGCATTGTTCATGAATAAAAAGTACCCGTAGTATATAATAAATACGCTATTCTGGACTATACATCTATGTGCTTAATTTCAACCTGATCCGTTTAACCATTCCAACGTATAGTTAATATTAATTTCGTAAAGAGCTATGCATTTTTTCAGGGAATAAGTAGAACATGTAGTATTCCAGACTATGAACTGCTTTTGTCCTATATTTTTCAAAGCAATCCGTTCAGCCGTTGCGACGCAACTGAGCTACAAACATCCAAACATCTAATCTTTTGTATTTATTTAACTGCTAGGATATAAAAAAAATACGTATTTAAATAGAATAAAGAAATTGTTTACGAAACACAAAATTCCTACAAATTCAAATATTAAGTGGAATGAATAGCGTTACATAATTATTCAGAAAAATAATGTTATACATGGCAATTGAAAACCGTCATAAAAGCCATTACGGCATTTTATCATTAAATTTTATGAGAAATCCAGAAACTGTTTCTAATGAAAGAAAATTGGAGTAATCAGAATGCTGTTTTAAACAAACTTAAAGCTATAATTGCTGCTTTCTGCTTTATACATTCGATGGACTTTTCCATTCCCTGCACTGTCATTAGTATTACAATAACGTACAGTCATGAAATACAACAGCTTTATTTTTGTTTTATATTTGGTACACACAAAAGCTAATTTTTCACCATTAATAAAGAAATCTGCGTCTATAACAAATGAAATTTTTACTAAATTTGTAATTTCCGTTGTGTGGTCGCAAGACAAAGAACCAGATGAAGTCATAAGTTTCATCAAACTCTTGCATGGTGCTGTTATTCGTACGACATTCAGCAGAGACACAGATAACGATACTATTCGAGAATTACAAGAACGTAAGTTATTTTTACAAACTGTACTGATCGCTACTTATACGTATGAAGTAGAATATTTTATGGTTATGTTACACGACTATGTTGTACAACCCATTCATCTTATCGCAGTTATTTTAAAACCTATAGGCTATAATGAAATGGCACGTTTTATGAGAACCGCTTTGGAGAATGATGTTGTAGACATTTTATTGGTGAGCCCTAATACAGAGAGGGGTGAAGACATTTCAGTGTCGACATATTTCCCGTACAGAAAGGGAAAATGCTATGATTTTGCTCCAGTACAGCTAAATTCTCAACAGAAGATTGTATTTCCGAAAAAGTTTAAGAATTTTCACGGATGCGAGATAAGATCAACTTTTCGTCCCATGACACCGTATTTAGAATTGCAATTTACAAACGATACAGTCACTTCTATTGCAGGAATTGATGGTAATATTATAAATATCCTGTTTGATATCCTCAACGCTAAGATGTTCGTAACTTCAGCCGAGGAGCGCGATGGACTGGGGATCATCATAAATGGTACGGCAACTGGATCTCTCGCGGACCTCATGCTCAAGCAGTCCGATATAATGGCACCAGCGCTCTTTATGACCGAAAATAGATACCCTACATTCAATTCTATCACGCTGTAAATAATATTAAGTTCGTTTGGGTAGGTCCGAGACGACGTAGAATAAGTGGGTGGCTTCAAATATTCCATCCGATTAAAACAAAAGTTACCTTTGCACTTTTTGTCACTAGCATCATATTTGTTGCTGTCACTATCGGTATTTCACACCTCAAAAACGAAGCCATTCCCGCGGATAGAGTGCTATTTTATTCTTTTAACGTCTTTTTGGGTATTGAAATAAAGATCGAAACCAAATATAGCCTAGTTAACTCGATGTTCGTATTGTGGATTTGGTTCTGCATGGTAGTTCGTATCGCCTACCAAGGAGATTTAGTGGAGCACATGCAAACTGTTCCAATGGAGAGTCCGCTTCGAACGTTCGAAACAGCGGTGACACAAGTTGATGCTTACGGTGGAATAAAGTCTACGAGGGATACAATATTTAATGGCACAGTGTTTTTTAAAGACTATAAAGTAATACCGAATATGGACTTTAGGCAGACTTTGAAAGATGTTGAAAGTGGTAAGAGGCTTCTCTTGGTATCTGATGAACGAGTTTGTGAGCACGTAGCACCCAACTTACAAATTTTGCATGACGATCCTGTAACTCAAGGCTTCGTTTCGTTCCACATGCGGCCAGGCTGGCCCGCCGCTCTAGAAGTAGACCATACTATCCTGCGCATGGTGGAAACCGGTCTCATAGACAAAGTATTACGAGAACATCAATGGGGTACTAGAAAGCTTATAGATAAAAATATGTACGATGGCGCTAAATCTCTCACACTGGAAATTCTGATTGGATATTTATATGTACTTGGAGTCATGTACGGAGTTTGTTTTTTAATTTTTAGCGTAGAAAATATTTATCATAGAATTAGGTACGGTAAGAGGCAATAATTATTAGTTTACTGGCTTCGAGAGAAACACAACTTACGAAGAGTATTCTAAAAGAATTCAAGATGTTAGACACACAACAAAGTGTTTTGCATTGTAGTACGTACGTAATACGAGTATCAATATTTAAGTATTAAATAATTTTATTTGTCAAATTTTTCAGTATAAATAAGTTAATGTTGTATTGTAGTAGTTAGTTTGTAATTTACTATTACAATGTAATTTTTAAAAACTTCGAAATAATGAACAACAGTTAAGATCCTGGTTAAATCCTATGTAATAATGCAATAATGTATCGGTATGAGTTCAAAGCGCAAAACTTTAAAACAATTTACTATGTTAATTTTATAACCAACATTGTGTGAACAGAATGTGATGGTGGAGAAAATGGTTAACTAATTGTGAACACTAAAGCTATAGTTTAAGTTGAAATTAATAATACACCTTTATATCTGTAGTTCCTAGCGGTCGTCAATGCCGGAAATTTGACCATAAATCTATTCTTACATTAATTTGACCACAGAATTTAACAATAGACAAAAGAGTATATTTGTGTTTGTGTATTAAATAAATGGTAGTGCAAATTACGAAGCCCTGCTACTAGAATATCGCCGATGTTGCAGATCCGCTGGTTCCCAGGCGAACACCTTCTTGCTGATGCGGCATTGCGCAAGCGACGAGTTGTCGCCAATTTTAATTTAGAATAAGGCATTTCATTTTCCCACATCGAAGTGGTCTCACCTTTTTAGTTGTAGTAATTAATTGTAATTTTATATTTTAAATAAATTTATATTTAATATTTCGGTTTATTTTCGATCCTCCAGCTGCCGCTAACGTAATAACGTTTACCTAATGTTTATATTGGTTATTGGTTTAATGTATTTTTATGCACACTTTTCAAAATACTCATATCAGAAAACTCTTTCTCTGTTTGAACTAAAAGTGTACAAAATTGTACACTCCGTCTGAATTTTTTTTGTAAAAAGGGATACAAACCTTTTGCTTCGCGTGTTAATACAATAAAAAATGTCAAAACATATTTAGATATGGACTACCGTTTATTACTAATTAAAGAAGTGTAAGAAGTCACCGGGTACGGATGCTATTACGGCTGAAATCTTAAAAAATCTAGGTCACCGAAGCACAAAGGTTATCACTAAAATCTGTAATACCATCTGGAATACTGGAAGATGGCCAAAAGACTGGGCGGAGTCGGTGTTTATACCTTTGCATAAGAAAGGCTCTTCAAAAGTCTGTGAAAACTACAGAACTATATCGCTAATATTTCATGCGAGTAAGATCCTCCTCCATGTAATGAATAGACGCCTTAACTACTATTTAAGCCGACAGATACCCGAAGAGCAAGCAGGTTTCGTTAAGGGCAGAGGAACGCGAGAGCAAATACTGAACGTGCGCCAAATCATTGAAAAGAGCAGGGAATTCAACAACCCCGGTGTGCTATGCTTCATTGACTACGCGAAAGCCTTTGACTGCGTGCGATGAGAAAAACTATGGAATGTGCTTCTCGAAATGGGAGTTCCAAAACATCTTGTTGCTTTAATCCAAAGTCTGTACAAATAAAACCGTTCTTTCATCAGGATTGGTACTGAATGCTCCGATATGTTCAAAACTAAAAAAGGAGTGAGACAGGGTTGCATTTTGTCTCCTGCACTTTTTAACATATATGGAGAGTACATTATTCGTAAGACCATTGAAAATTGGGAGAAGGGTTTCCCTATAGGCGGAAAGAGATTATCGAATCTCCGATATGCCGACGATACCGTTCTCATAACAACATCCATGGAAAAAATGAGTGAATTGTTCCAAAGACTAGAGATGGAAAGTAAATGATGAACAGAGCGAAAACCAAGGTGATGATAGTGGATAGAGCCGGAAAGCTAACAAATGTCAACTGCAACATACCTGGCATAAATATCGTCGACCACTACGTATATCTGGGCGCCCAAATCTGTAATGACGGCAACTGTGTCTCTGAGATAAAAAGGCGAATTGGGATGGCAAAGGATGCCATGACACGTTTAAACAACATCTGGAAGAAAAGAGGAATCGGAGTCAAAACCAAGATCAGATTGATACGAGCCTTGGTATTCCTATAAGCCCTATCTTCCTGTATGGCGTAGAAACGTGGACAATCCTGGCAAGGGAAAGACAAAAAATTGATGCATTCGAGATGTGGTGCTGGAGACGAATGCTAAGAGTACCTTGGACTGCGAAACGCACCAATGCGTCAATCCTAACTCAGCTCCGAATAAAAGTACGTCTGTCCACTATATGTCAACAGCGCATCCTGTCATATTTTGGCCATACAATGCGAAGAGGCGATGGGAATCTGGAAAAGCTGATCATAGTTGGGAGCACCGAGGGCAAATGATCGCGTGGTCGCTCACCAACCAGCAGGTCTACTACGAAGTCCGATAAACGATGTATCGGCCGAAGCTATGGACGTTTTATACCACGAAACACAATCGGTCGGTTGATGACACAAAAACTGTCAAATCAATGTCGGTCGGGATGAACGAAACGCCCGATCAGATCAACCAACCGATTGTGTTTCGTGGTATAAAACGTCCATAACTTCGGCCGATATATCGTTTATCGGACTTCGTAGTAGACATGCAGATAGATGGACCGATCAAGTAAAGGACCCGTCTTCCTCAAAATTTTACTCGGTCGTAAGAGACGCGCGGGACAGAAACCGGTGGAGGCAGATCATCCGCTCCAGATGCAACCCTGATGCTGACCACGATCCTCAGACCATGAGGGACCGACCAAGAGAGAGATTACTTATTAGTGTAAAATAACTAAAAAATTTAATTACCTACCAAATCAACACAAACAATCATAAAAATTGGTAAGGCTGTTACGAAGAAGTTGAATCTGACTCGAAAATTTTAAAAATTAGATTTAACATTGATGGATAAATGTGGTAATTTGCACCGCAACCGTAACTAGAGAACAAGATAGGAAACCGTGACCGGTACTTGAAAATTTAGCTTTAAATGGACAACTGAATACAGGTGGTTTACTACGAAGTCCGATAAACGATATATCGGCCGAAGTTCGAACCACGAAACACAATCGGTCGGTTGATCTGATCGGGTATTTCGTTCATCCCGACCGACACTGATTCGACAGTTTTTGTGTCATCAACCGACCGATTGTGTTTCGTGATATAAAACGTCCATAACTTCTGCCGATATATCGTTTATCGGACTTCGTAGTAGACCTGCTGGAGACAGAGACGTGTGACCGGAGACAACTGTCAAGTACCTAGAGTCTCGTGTCGCAGTCGAATTTTTTTAACCCCCGACCAAAAAAGGGGTGTTATAAGTTTGACGTCGATGTCTGTCTGTCTGTCTGTCTGTCTGTCTGTGTGTGTCTGTGGCACCGTAGAGCTCAAACGGATGGGCCGATTTCGATGCGGTTTTTTTTATTTGAAGGTTAATATCCGTTCTTAGCTATGTATGGTTAATATATATTCAAGATTGTTGTCCTCCACAAAATGGCGGACAAAATATTTCTTCATAATCTACCCCAATATGGCTACCAAATGAAAGGACTTGACTAGTAGAATACTATACACTATAATAAATTTCAAATCCAAGATGGCCGCCACCACAAAATGGCGAACTATATTATTTTTCTCACAACTATCTCAATATGGGTATGAAATGAAAGGGCTTGACTTGGACTAGGTAGAATGTTGTATAGATAACAAGTCCGAGGTAGTCGGGGGATAATCAAAATTTTTAATTTTGTTCTTGTTTTATTGTGTTTTATTAAAAAGTTCTTTCTTATTGTGTCTCTTTATGACGAAAATTTTATGGCTGATTGAACTGAGCAGACCACACCCTCCGATATAATATGATACACGACTAGACTTCTGCGGAGACGAAAATTTGAACGACAACATTTGGAAAAGCATAACGTGGTCTGCTTCTTCATTCAATAGAAGTTCGCTTGGTTTTCCATCGTGATAGGTATATAAAACACAACTGACTCCAACGACAGACTCTTCATGCTGAAACGGTTGCTAAGATACCGATTCACTTGTAGCGGTCTCCTGTCTTGGTCTCCGGTGCTGTCGCGGCGCAAGCCTCACCTTAACATGGCAAGGGGCAGCTAATCCTGATTTAAAATAGAACGTATTTGATATTTAGCCACATGAAATTTTACTTTCTATTTGTTTTATATTTCTAGTTTACAGAAAACGTACTTCCAGTAAAATATAGGCTGAAATTTCTACGTTTCCCGGAATATTCCGTAGAAATTCTGTAGAAAAATCGCCACTAACGAGAATCCTCGAGCTTACACAAAGCCGACTAACGCTGTTTACTTAATAATTGTAACTGCTTTAAAAGAAAATTCATTTACAGGAAAAAGGACCTTAACACTACAAGGTAAAAGCATAAAATTGCACCGTCAAGTAGAATGTAGGTGTAGCAATTTCATCGCAATAATAAGGAAATTAAAACGCTGTTCATCGCTCGCTCGATATGACGCGTGCCGCGAGGCGTCGAGCGAGCGCGCAATAAGCTGGTAAATAGGTTTTTTAATCGCATTCCTGTACGAGAAAAAGTAGTTGTTGTTGGTAACGAGTGTAAGTTATAGGCTCAAGTTTCTCGTGGAACCGAAACAGACGCGATGGAATCTATTTTGGTGTGTTGGGGCTTACTGGGTATTACGGAATCGTGACCACAGCTTCAAAAGATACAATATTTTTTGAAATGAAAATTTCTTTAGGCACAGCACATACAGATTTTTCGTAGGTTGTGAATTGAATTCTAGAGTCACACTCTGAAATGACAAGAGATCTTCGGGTAAACTCCCATTGGCTATCCATTTACGGCTGAAGCAATTCTAGATGGCCATGCTCATGACTACGCCCTCTTGTTTCACCCGCGTAGTTTGAAAGTAAGCTATCAAATTCTGAGTTATAAGTGTTCGCTTCTATCGGCAGTTCCTATGACTGACAATTTTTTTTGTTGCCAGAAGAAAATTTGAAAATAAATGGTTGCTTGTATAATTGTTTAACGGACGATAATCTTACGTACCCTTTTAAATTGATTAATTATTATGACTGAAATATTATTATTCTGTATTACTACTGCTGTCTCACTCACTCGGTCGTATCGACCGTTGCAAGTGGGAGAGAAATAGGTGCATAATAATCGGAACTTAGGCCAATCGTGCCTCTTTATGGCTTATTACGCGCTCTCGCTTGCACGCTCGGCTCAGGCGGAACGAGTTACTTTTACGTGCTTGCAGCCAATGTTCATTGATTTATCGGCGTTATCACGTTAACAATGAACTACTGAAACATTCTGATGATTGTAATATTTTCGACATCAATGAAAGAAGTGCACTCTGCATTATGTTTGTATAAGGTGTGCTGAGCTGAGCAGCCGGGTTAAGCGTCTTACTAAAATGACTAGGACATTGTATTGTTTTCTAATTTCAAGTGAAAATTACTATTGGTGTAGTTAGAAATTTGTACTACGGTACATTTTAGTAACGTTTGCTACCTGGTACGAAATGGTTACCTGTCTTTGTCACATGATTACCCGCATTGAAGACCGCTATAATGATAGTTTTCAATGCTGATTCATTTGTACTTCAGTGATAGGTACATCAGTATAACTTCAGTGGTACTTCAACAATCCTTTTAAGTTACTTCTGTGTCACTAATGTTAATGAATTCTCGAAATGTTATTAAGCTAGCTTAAAGAAAGCATTATTTATTTCTATTATTTGACTTAGACTGAAATCAAAGCGACCGCAATAGTGATTTTATAAACGTTTATCTGAAGCAACTGAGGTGCGCGTCAGCGGCGCTCGCAAACATTGTTTCCAATAGTTCCGAGTGAACCTTTGATGACGTACGGCAGAGACAAGCCTGGGGCTGACGCTAGAACGGAACACAGAGGAGACATTGCATTACGAATGGAGTCGATGAGGGAAACTCCACGTCAATTAGCTAGGAGATAATGCCTAGGCCATAATGCACCACGCTGGCCAAGTGCTTATTTATGGATGACACATGACCTCGAAAGATTTTAGGAACACGTAGGATTCTTTATTATTTTCCTTAGCCGCTTTAAGTTAGCAACATTACGCATATGTCTTCGAAAAGACAGTGGTGAGTGCGGGATTCGAAACAGAAGTTTGAACGATGGAACAGCACGGCGAGACGAGCGAGATATACACGTTTTGATTGGGTGAAATGGGTAACGTCTGGATCTGGAGGATTGGGCTGAAATTTAGAACACAGATACGTTATAGTCTGGAGGAACACATAGGCTACTTTTCACCCCAGGAAAATAACGGGAACGGGAACTAAGCGAGCAACCCGCGGGGCATTGCTAGTAACAATGTACATTTGTAGCTGTGCAGGTATAGTATAGACCGACCGTATAGTCCGTTGTCCGTGTAGACCGTATAGGACGTGAGTGTCCCGTTATTCAAATAACAACTAATACAATTCTCATTTTTTTTATCGTATGTATGATTATTATGAAATGCTGAAAAATATTCAGAATTCGACTCTTAGGGTACTCAAGTTCTTACAAAAACACCTTACAACAAGTCCCGTCGGTGAAGCTCCTTGGATTTCATGTGGATCGAGCGTTGAAATGGGACATCCACATAGACGCACTGTGTACTCGCCTGAGCCAGACGTGCTTTGCTCTCGGACGAGTGGCTGCTTGAGTCCCGAGACATGCCGTACTTACCTGCTATTTCGCCACAGTTCACTCCCTGCTTACGTATGGAACTGAGCTGTGGGGTGAGGCGGCCGAGTCGGAGCGGGCCTTCATTCTCCAAAAAAGGTCTATTCACGCTATTGTTGGGGTGAAGTGGGATTTGTGTGCTAAACCATATTTTGTAGAACTTAAAACACTAACAGTGTCTTCCATCCTAATATTACAGAGCTTAGAGATATAACATCTTCGATCTCTGGGTGACGAGCGCAGTGCAGTGCTAGGTAATGATTTGGATTCTTCATGTTCTAATAGCTGCGTGTCACTGTGCTGTTATGTGGCAAGCGTGTTGCTTACCATCAGGCATATTTCTTGCTCGTTTCGTCACTGTTTATTTAAAAAAAAAATTACCAGACTTGTCTATTTATGCGACGTAACTTAGATTATTTAGAAAAAAAATAGAGCATCACGTGATCAGAGTACGTTGAGACACAGGGGCAGACTGAGGGCACCTAGTCATGAGCTCGCTAAGTCGAAGTCGGTTTACGTACGTGGTGTGACCTTGTACAACCACCTACCGAAGTGTATTAAGAATGCAGCCTCAGACAGTTCCTTTAAGAGTAGATTAAAGCTTCTTTCAGAAGAAAAGGCGTACACTCCGCGAGGCATAAGCTGAGCTTTGCATTTGTGTGAGTGTACATGGATAGTGTAGGTGTGACAACCGGCCTTAGGCGCGGCGCCATTCTGTCTCGCCGCGCTCCTGCCTGATTGGTGATCACTCACACTAATGCAAAGCTCAGCCTATACCTCGCGGACAAAATTTCAAGCTCCTGCCTGATTGGTGATCACTCACACTAATGCAAAGCTCAGCTTATACCTCGCGGAGTGTACTACTCTGTTATAAAATATTTAAATGACAAATATAATTGAACAATAATAATAAATTATAATTTAACAATACACTTGTACCAGTAGCTGTGGAAACCTTGGGCAGTTGGGGAGCCGAGGCTAAAACCCTAGTGAAAGACATTGGTCGCCGAATTCGCGGTAAAGGTGTTGACTCCCGGTCTGGTTCGTTTCTGGTGCAAAGGATTTCTATCGCAATTCATCGCAATTCATCGAGCCAGCATTTTGGGCTCCTTTGCACCAGGAACGGTGCAGGGCGGGTTATGTGATAGCTTGTAATATAGAATTTAAATGTCATCGTTACTTTACTTTTGTGAGTTTATGATTAAATATTTATTAATTCTAATAATTAAAAATGAAAAATAATTTATTATCAATAATATTTCGTGACAAGTTTAATTAATGACATTGTGACGGACCTCCTTCGTATTAAATCTGAGAGTTAATACTTTCTGAAATATTGACTTACCAATTGTACTTAGAGCAGGTCATACTACTCTAAACTCACCTCGTATTCCCAAAAGTAGTTGCTGGTATGAAGCGAGACGTATGAGGTAACTCAGGCGGACTCGTTCAGGTTAGCGCTGATTATAGGCTTACTTAGATTTATCAGCGTCTCATCTCATTTTATGTATAAAATGAGGTATGCCTAAGTTCATGAGTTATTTTCAATGTGTGGGTACCCTTTCTTATTATACTCATGTAATGAGATGAAGCTACCTTATAGGTGCATTATATTTGCTTGCCTGATGTTTCATGAGTTCCTGCCTAGTCCTGTACGTAGGCTCCCAGCTACTTTAGCGTAATAGCCTCTAGAATACCTTGTGTAGCGATTGTGTCGGCCTTTACAATAGCTAACAAAGGACTTGAGAGCTATTTCGAAACTCGATAAGGCGGTAACTAATAAGCTAAGGTTAGTCCCTGCAGATATCGTGACTATCGCGATGTGTGAGCGCCGCGATGCTGCACCGGGTTAACAAAAGCTCTAATTAGCCAAAACGTCGATTTTCTTCAGCCACGATAATGCGGTAGCTAATAAATTAAGGTTAGTGATTGTTAATATCGAGACAATTAATAATGCCGGATATTTCCAATAGCTAACGAAATTCTAGCTTACTCATAAACGTCGGGCCATCCTAAGCCACAATGATGAGGCGACTAATAAGCTAAAGCTAGTTATTTCCCCAATAGCTAGCGAATCTCTAGTAACCAGATCATTGGACTATGTTTGTCCCAGTGAGTGTTGTCATATTATGTCCTCATGTATCGTAAATGTCTCACGTCATCATACTACTATTAGACAGTTCTTCCTACAGGTAAATAGACTCTGAACTCAAAATAAGTGTAGCAAGATGCAACAGTATATAGATGCGAGATGCAGTAGAGTATCGCTTAGCAGGCATTTTGTGACTAGATATTATCATCATTAGTTGGAACTTAGATAATGAAATTAAAACACATAATTATCATTTTCAACTACTTTTACTACTAAAATCGTTATTGAGGCGGTCCAAAATTCTTTGCTTTTGGGTCAAGGAAAACTCAGTCAGTAAGAGAAAACTTGACCAGACCCCTCTTAACAAAATAGATTTCTAAAATACATCAGATCAGTAGTGAAGTTTATATACAAATCATTTCGTTTGGTCCAATTTATTCAAGTCCTCCTTTCACTTAATGAAAGCATACCAATGTGACTAAAATAGTCCTTACGTTACTCATTTCTTAAATCATGATTAAACGTTAAATTGTAACAAACGGTAAACATAGTCGTTAGGTGCTAATTACTTAACTTGTAATCTCTCTTGGACGGTAGAACTTCGTGAGGGTGGACTCGAATCAGCGCGTTGAAGACGGTACACAAAACAATACACTAACTCACAATGAAAAATTAATTAACTCAGACTTATTAACTCAAAATAATCGCGAAAGATAATTAGGTGTGCGACGTTACACGGTGATTTTCTGACTGCTTCCTCTCGTCTTCCCGAATCCTTTTCTTAAAGCGCCTTAGCCCTCACAGGCCACACCTCTAGTCTCCCCCGCTACAGGTCCGGCCGAGTCGAAGGGGTGGATCGGATGCGCCTGCGCCGCCCACAGGGACCCGATATTGCGAAGTTTCTGGAAATAGTTTTTCGAAAGTGTACATAAAAATCCTTAGATGCAGCCTTAAGGCGGGGTTGCACTCTTTTTTATACCTTTGTCTGATTTATGATCGGCCTAATGGCTCAGTTGGCAGCAAGTCTGCCTGCGAAGCCGTGGGTCGTGAGTTCGATTCTCAACCAAATATTTGTCTGATGAATATAAACATTTGTGCTACGCCTGCGTGCTTTCAATGTTGTATTTAAAAATATATAAGCATCATATCAGCTATCTAGCATCCATAGTACAGGGTTTGTTCAGTTTGGGGTCAGCTGGTTTAGTTTAGTGTTGTGTGTGAAATGACCATGACCACCAATAATTATTTATTTATATTGTAGACCCTTTATAATATGGTAATAAGATAGATACATGCCCATTGTTATCGCTGATATGTCTGCTAAACATATTGTTTATATTCAATTTATTACTTTAATATTATGTATTTCATGGACATTCAAACCTCACATGACTATTGTGCTTATGTAAAAAGGTAAACAAAGATTAAGTCTAAAAGACTTAATTCTAATAAATAATATCTTGTCACATATAATATTTATATACTGCGTATATATCGTATATATAGCAAGCATTGCATTCCTTTCCCACGGGAACTGACGGCGCCAGGTCAAGTGACAAAACCAAAACCCTATCAACTAAAATTAAAATGTGCGAAACACTACTTCGTGCGCATTCCAAGAACCTTCACAAAAAATATAACCCACTTCGTTTATCCAAAGCTCAAAATAACAACATTTGACATGTTTATTACCTATCTTGGACGTTTCGCCTCTATAGGGTTGTTGTTTTACAAAACCAACAAAATATCCCAACCAGCCCTTGTGCTAAGTTCAAATGTGCAAGTCGTAAATCCTTAGAATATCTTTAAGTGTTAGCCAAAAGGATGTTCCTTGTTCTTTTTATAATAGTGTCGGATCACATTTGTTAAGATAGAATGCCTTTTTCACTTAGAATAATATTGTAAAAAAAGGAACAAATGAACACATGTAGATACAGGAATTTCAGTCGTAAGTTCCGTAACTAAGACAGAAAAAAAAGAATTATGGCTTTGTGGTCCATGACATTCCACCCCAAACTAAGTTGGTTAATTGTTTGATCAACTAAGTTTCAAATTGAGGACAAATAAAAAAGCAGATCTTAAATTTACACAAACTACACTGCGTCTAAATTGATAATCGTCTCAAGTATCTCTCATAAAAAAAAAATGTGCCCATTTATTCTACCATTTGTTACAATTAGCCAATCGTTACGAAAAATATTGACATGTTGACATGACATGTATAATCGTGTAGCCACCCCTTGCTATCTGCACTCGCTATGTCTGCTAAATGAAGTACGGTTGTTTTTTCTCAAATAATTATTATATACATCGTTTTGTTTATGTAAATTCCTAAAAAAGTGCAAATCATTCAATTTCTTACCTACTTTCTTATTTATCTGAATGTAAGTATTTGCTACGGAATTGCTGCTGCTCCAAAAGGTCAAGATTTTTTTCTCATTGTTTGACTTTAAAAGTGTTTGTCTTACGATCGAACATACTTAATCATTTAATCTTACAAATGTTGTAACCCATTTCTATTCGTTATAATCATTTTTTTCTATTTTTATGACAATAAAATTAAATTAATCTAGCATATCTCAGTCTACTACATTAGCCGAATTTGGTCTTAGCAGCATGCTAGAGTCAGATGCTGACCCTAATTAGTAGAATATTTTTGCAATAATGAATTAAAATCCATGATGTATAAATTATATATTGAAATGTTCCCATACAACCAACTCTGCTGGTTACGCAACAAAATGTGTTTTAAAATACTGCATGTTCTCATCATGTGTTTTAAAAAGGATCTGTAAACATCTGAGACCAATGGTCGCAGACCATATAGCTCACTAAAGCCTATTTTACTTATCCATATTTATCTAAACAGCCTTATCGATTCTGATCTAACGATACCTCAAATGAATTATCTTATTTTGAACAATCTTCTATTCGAATATCTCCCTTATCACTATTGTTCGATCTTATCACTGTCACACACGTTTATTTAGTTATACGTACTCTATCCTTTTGCGAAGCAACCATAAAAAATCATGGCATTTATTATTTTCCCAAACATCACCTTAACATCGAGCTCCGCAAAAGCAAAATAGTTTTTTGCCCTCACATCTGTTGGGTAAAAGTAAATGCAACTGCAATAAATGCGTCGTCTTTGTTTAAAATGCAGTTTCGGCCAACATCAATAAACTAATATCTATTCACAGAATATTCCTTTAAAACTATCCCATTTTACGAAAGTTTCCTTTTTCGGAATATCTTGTTCTATTATCCTGCTTTATTATAGTCAGTATTCTGAAAACATCTGTGATTTTGTTAAACGATGTAAAACTTATGAAAAAGAGAAATGACTCTACCAGTCCACTTATATTATTATGGTTACGATAAACACAAATTTTTAGACATTCATTCACCTCACACTTCCTTACCAACTTTAACATTGTTATCTACCATAATCATCATTATGTATCGCCTCTATGTTAAACTTTAGTCTGTTATTCTGTTATGGGCAAATAACTCCACAGTAAAAGTATTCCTCGTCTCGCATAATACTTTATAGCTTAGGCTATAGACTTCTTCATACCAAATAATATTAAGATATATTTATGTATCTCGTGATGGTTAATCATATTGATGACCAACACGTGGAATATACCATAAATTTAAATCTTATAACAAAGTAAGCAACCAAAGTTCAGTAACTATTATAGCATTGTGCTTCAAATTGTCTCTTTGTTTCACCTCGGTTGTAAAGTTTACAGTGCCCGTAATTTCTAGACACACATGTTGATATCAAATACACTATCCCTTTTTAACACCAGTGAGTGATCTACAAATACCCATTATGATTTCAACACTTAATAATTTCCAACGTCACCGTTGATACTAAATCAGGATTCGAACCTGTTTCTATTAATATATTACTACTCTGTTACTCAATTGTACGTAAATTAATTAGAGTAGGATTTGAACCCATCTCACGAATTGTATATTAGTGCAGGAACTGAAAAATATGTATAATATTTTGTGCTATTAAAGTAATGTGTCACAAAACGTAATATAACTTGAATATATTATTACCGGTTGGACTCGAACCAATCTTTCCTTTCCTTGAAACTTCACATATTTCATAAATACGTTCGCTCTTAACTTTTATTTCTCGATGTTATACTTGTGCGAAGACTTATAACTACTGTACCCTGCACATCCTCTTATCACCACCAAGTTTTACTATAACTTGAATATATTGTTACAGATTGGACTCGAACCAATCTTTCCCTTTTGTAGCGTTTAACAAATTAAATAAATACATTTCCTCTGACTTCACAGGATTCGAACCTGTGGAATTCCTTAAATATCTTTAATTTTCTTTATAAATGTGCTATTCCAGCTTTGCCTACGGTTTGCCTTCTTAAACAAAACGGGATTCGAACCCGCGCTTTTCATTCCACACTAAATCACAGCATCAGGTTAACTATCGCATCGTCCCCACCACGCAATAACCAATAAAATTAGTTATAATATGTATGTTCTTTAAAATTAATAACGTCTCCCTTTAACTCCGTAACCTCATTTAAATATCGGTAGGACTCGAACCTACTGCTCCGAATTGTACATTCTTGGTGTTCATTTAAAATAACCATATGGCACACAAAATACACATTAGGTACTATACAAATATTCACATCCATCACTCTTTATTAAAATCTATACCTGTATGCTATCAAGCAGGTGTTATTTGATAAAATAGTGTAGTAACGATTTATCATTTCCTTAAAATTGCAATAGCTGCCAATTTCACTCAATTAACTCAATCAATACCAAATAGTACATAAGTATTCAATTTTTCCACTTCAAACCAAATAAAGCCACCCCCCGTACTCTAGACTAAAATAATTCTCTGAAATAAGTCATTTCTAGAAACTTTTCTTGCTTAAACATCAGGTCATTATTACATACAAAGTGGTGTAATTATCCATTAGTATTAATCAATAAACAGCAACTTAATTATTACCACTTGTGCTAAAAGCAGTAAGTATACAATCTAACTGTAACTCATCATTGTAAATCTGTTAACTTTTAAATAAATCTAGAAACGTTATTTATTTCACATTCTGATAGTACTTTACCTAGGTATGTTTGTAGATAATGATGTTAAAATATTTAAATTTTATGTTTATGCCGGCATTTTTTGTAATAATCATTAAATTGCACTGAGTATTTTGCGTAATTACTTGATTTTAAAATAGATGCTTGATTATTAAGAATTATTCTGTGTGAAAATGTTGTCGTTATTAGTTGTAACTATGGGCAACAAAAATTTGAAATGATTTGCTTACATCAGTTTATAATGTAGTTGTAACTTATTAACATGTATTATTTAACTGACATGATTATAAGTATATTCTATTTGTATTTTTATTATATTCCGACAAATCGATGCTTATTATTATCTGATTGGCGACAATTAAGCAAAACTTTTGTATTTATAACCAATAGATCTCACTTTCCGCGTTTGCTGGTGCAGTAATTTTGTCGGGCTTTTACGTATTTCTTTGTTTGTAACTAGCAAATTTGAGCTATGGAGCTATAAAATAAATCAGTTACACAAACATAAAAAATACAATAGAAACCGCTAAAACAAGCAAGCAAGCGTGCAATAAAACTAAATAACACACTACTATCTTGAGTTCAGATCTAATCTTTACAAAATATTGGCTGCCTTATATTTTGCAAAACCCTTTGCAAAATAACTGTCCAATAGATAGTAATTCCTAAACTCAGTCAGTACACCTTGGTTTTTGATAGTTCAATATTTCAATTTTTATATTTTTGTGATCGTCATAAAAAATTCTACGTTGTGTTTGTTTTTGTGTTGGTAAAACCTCAGTTCTTTAATCTAGGGGCAATACAGTTTTTCTGTGATGCACTTGAAACCTAGATCTTGGTCACGCGACACCACATGTGACGGACCTCCTTCGTATTAAATCTGAGAGTTAATACTTTCTGAAATATTGACTTACCAATTGTACTTAGAGCAGGTCATACTACTCTAAACTCACCTCGTATTCCCAAAAGTAGTTGCTGGTATGAAGCGAGACGTATGAGGTAACTCAGGCGGACTCGTTCAGGTTAGCGCTGATTATAGGCTTACTTAGATTTATCAGCGTCTCATCTCATTTTATGTATAAAATGAGGTATGCCTAAGTTCATGAGTTATTTTCAATGTGTGGGTACCCTTTCTTATTATACTCATGTAATGAGATGAAGCTACCTTATAGGTGCATTATATTTGCTTGCCTGATGTTTCATGAGTTCCTGCCTAGTCCTGTACGTAGGCTCCCAGCTACTTTAGCGTAATAGCCTCTAGAATACCTTGTGTAGCGATTGTGTCGGCCTTTACAATAGCTAACAAAGGACTTGAGAGCTATTTCGAAACTCGATAAGGCGGTAACTAATAAGCTAAGGTTAGTCCCTGCAGATATCGTGACTATCGCGATGTGTGAGCGCCGCGATGCTGCACCGGGTTAACAAAAGCTCTAATTAGCCAAAACGTCGATTTTCTTCAGCCACGATAATGCGGTAGCTAATAAATTAAGGTTAGTGATTGTTAATATCGAGACAATTAATAATGCCGGATATTTCCAATAGCTAACGAAATTCTAGCTTACTCATAAACGTCGGGCCATCCTAAGCCACAATGATGAGGCGACTAATAAGCTAAAGCTAGTTATTTCCCCAATAGCTAGCGAATCTCTAGTAACCAGATCATTGGACTATGTTTGTCCCAGTGAGTGTTGTCATATTATGTCCTCATGTATCGTAAATGTCTCACGTCATCATACTACTATTAGACAGTTCTTCCTACAGGTAAATAGACTCTGAACTCAAAATAAGTGTAGCAAGATGCAACAGTATATAGATGCGAGATGCAGTAGAGTATCGCTTAGCAGGCATTTTGTGACTAGATATTATCATCATTAGTTGGAACTTAGATAATGAAATTAAAACACATAATTATCATTTTCAACTACTTTTACTACTAAAATCGTTATTGAGGCGGTCCAAAATTCTTTGCTTTTGGGTCAAGGAAAACTCAGTCAGTAAGAGAAAACTTGACCAGACCCCTCTTAACAAAATAGATTTCTAAAATACATCAGATCAGTAGTGAAGTTTATATACAAATCATTTCGTTTGGTCCAATTTATTCAAGTCCTCCTTTCACTTAATGAAAGCATACCAATGTGACTAAAATAGTCCTTACGTTACTCATTTCTTAAATCATGATTAAACGTTAAATTGTAACAAACGGTAAACATAGTCGTTAGGTGCTAATTACTTAACTTGTAATCTCTCTTTGGACGGTAGAACTTCGTGAGGGTGGACTCGAATCAGCGCGTTGAAGACGGTACACAAAACAATACACTAACTCACAATGAAAAATTAATTAACTCAGACTTATTAACTCAAAATAATCGCGAAAGATAATTAGGTGTGCGACGTTACACGGTGATTTTCTGACTGCTTCCTCTCGTCTTCCCGAATCCTTTTCTTAAAGCGCCTTAGCCCTCACAGGCCACACCTCTAGTCTCCCCCGCTACAGGTCCGGCCGAGTCGAAGGGGTGGATCGGATGCGCCTGCGCCGCCCACAGGGACCCGATATTGCGAAGTTTCTGGAAATAGTTTTCGAAAGTGTACATAAAATCCTTAGATGCAGCCTTAAGGCGGGGTTGCACTCTTTTTTATACCTTTGTCTGATTTATGATCGGCCTAATGGCTCAGTTGGCAGCAAGTCTGCCTGCGAAGCCGTGGGTCGTGAGTTCGATTCTCAACCAAATATTTGTCTGATGAATATAAACATTTGTGCTACGCCTGCGTGCTTTCAATGTTGTATTTAAAAATATATAAGCATCATATCAGCTATCTAGCATCCATAGTACAGGGTTTGTTCAGTTTGGGGTCAGCTGGTTTAGTTTAGTGTTGTGTGTGAAATGACCATGACCACCAATAATTATTTATTTATATTGTAGACCCTTTATAATATGGTAATAAGATAGATACATGCCCATTGTTATCGCTGATATGTCTGCTAAACATATTGTTTATATTCAATTTATTACTTTAATATTATGTATTTCATGGACATTCAAACCTCACATGACTATTGTGCTTATGTAAAAAGGTAAACAAAGATTAAGTCTAAAAGACTTAATTCTAATAAATAATATCTTGTCACATATAATATTTATATACTGCGTATATATCGTATATATAGCAAGCATTGCATTCCTTTCCCACGGGAACTGACGGCGCCAGGTCAAGTGACAAAAACCAAAACCCTATCAACTAAAATTAAAATGTGCGAAACACTACTTCGTGCGCATTCCAAGAACCTTCACAAAAAATATAACCCACTTCGTTTATCCAAAGCTCAAAATAACAACATTTGACATGTTTATTACCTATCTTGGACGTTTCGCCTCTATAGGGTTGTTGTTTTACAAAACCAACAAAATATCCCAACCAGCCCTTGTGCTAAGTTCAAATGTGCAAGTCGTAAATCCTTAGAATATCTTTAAGTGTTAGCCAAAAGGATGTTCCTTGTTCTTTTTATAATAGTGTCGGATCACATTTGTTAAGATAGAATGCCTTTTTCACTTAGAATAATATTGTAAAAAAAAAGGAACAAATGAACACATGTAGATACAGGAATTTCAGTCGTAAGTTCCGTAACTAAGACAGAAAAAAAAGAATTATGGCTTTGTGGTCCATGACAACATTAATGTGGTAAGTACACAATGCACTATGATTAGCATTGTTATTAATATCACATATATAACACATAAACAATAAGTATATAGATCAGATTTTTCCGCGCGGTTCCTTTGTACCAATTGTTAGCAGATGAGGTGTATTTTAGTTATGGCAACGTAGTGATGTGCCGAAACAAAAGTATGACACTTCCACAAGAGCGACAACACCAGAACGATCAGACGATTAGACTCAAAGCACGTTTTAGTGGAAAGCGTTTATTCTAACTCTGTACTTAGTATATGTAAACTCTTTGATCACGTGTCATTTATAACAGATATATTCATAACAGGTGTCTTTCTTGGAATGCGTCGGTTGTTTTGTGATGTTTTTCTTTGCTATTGCCATTAGTGTGGGCTACGTTATGTTTCATTGCTCGGAATTGAACAAGCCTACATTGCCTTCAAAGAAAAAAAATCGTCATAATCCGCACATAACTAGGTGTGGGTTGGCGTTTGACAGCCCACACGCCTAATGATCGATACCTTTTATCGCCTTCTAGTGATAGGCACTGCTATTGATGGAATAAATTGCGAATATTCTTTAACGCTTACATTATAGGTAGTAGCAAGTGTTTTCTCATTATTACGAAACTAGCGGTCCGTCTCGGCTTCGCCCGTGGTAGATAATATTATCTATAGTACTCAAAAATCACATAAGCACACACCCAACGATGAAAGATTTTTTAAATTGGTTCAGTAGTTCTTAAGATTAGCGCGTTGAAACAAAACACCTCTCCAGCTTTATAATATTTGTGTAGATATAAACAGTTCTCTACTAAGCTTTTATTTTTCAAAACAGGCTTATTACGGTACGGGTACCTAACCTCCCCAAGGTTCGGTCCCAACCTCGAGGCGAACATCTTTGCACGCGTATGCTCCTGGAGCCACTGCTCTATGGGAATCTGAGATTAAGTTTTCAGGCCTTCTTCAGTCTCCACATCAGGTGATTTGCTAACATCATCATTTTCTGGTGCTGTAATCTTCTCTTATTTTAGGGTATCTTATTTACTTTTTTACACGCCTCTGTATTGACTAGGAGAAAATCATGCGGGGTATTGAAGTTGCCACTTCGATCTTCCTCTTTTTTTTTTCAGGACATGTGCCTGATGGTAAGCAACATGCCTGACACATAACGGCACAGTGACACGCAGCTATTGGAACATGAAGAGTCCATGAAGAGATCTAAGATCTTCAATTCAATTCAATTCTAAGCCCTGTAATTTATCTGGAAACATTGCCATTCAAACCGGAACACAGTAATGTTTGTACATTACTGCTTGACGGTAGAATAACTGGCAAAGGTGTGGTACTTCCCCAGGCGGACTCTACTAAGAGTCCTACCACTACAAAATTCTCTGAGTGAAGAGTCAGGTACCGACCTCGAGGTGAACGTTTCTGCCGGGGAACGCCTCCTACAATCATTACTCTAGGAGAAGTATCTGGTTCGGGGGAAGTAACCTTGAAGTCATATAAAATAAAAAAATAAAAAAAAACCTTTTATTTCTAGTAAATTTAACTTTTTTTTTAATCTATGTAAATATAATATGTTAGTTTTACATACTTAGTTTATTCTATGTTATTTATTTGTCTCTTACTTAATATAATGTTTTGTTCCTATGTATTACATCATGTTATTTTATTTTGTTAGTTTTGTATATTTTTGAAGTCATATAAGGAACATTATATGGCATTGGACTGGCCTTGTGACTTAGTTAGTAGTAATTCTGCCCACGGAGTTGAAAGTCATGGGTTTTATTTCCACCCAGAAAAATATTTGTGTTACGAATATAAATGTTAGTTCTGTGTTTGGGTGTTTCTATGTATCGTAAGTAGACATGTAAATGTTAACCATTTAGTTATTAGTACTGTATCAGCTATTTGGCTCCCACAATACAAAGCTTTGCTTAGTATGGTAGCTGCTTTGTGAATGTCTGACAATATTTACTCCAGGTAGCTTCAATAGTTGAGAGTTGTAGCAAGGGTTAGTCTCTCTAATATTAACCAGAACTAAAGAGGCTCTCGTAATGAAATAGCCCGCTGGCTCTCCGACTGGCAGCTTGAAGCGCGCCTGTCAGCCCGGCGACAGTTGGTTTGTCATAAAACGCTCGGCCGAACATCTGTGTTTATTGTTCAGAGAGCTGGGCACTTCGCAGGAACTTGATAGTTCGCCGGAACTACATCATGTTAGTACGCTGGCCAGATATTATGAAGTAACTTTACTGCCGTTCGTGCACACGTCCATGATCTCCTGGTGACGTGAACGTCTCTTGCACTATCGCAAGGTTTCCGCAAAGCCGTTCCTGCCGCCTCTGAGTATATTTTAACTGACGTCAGAAAAGGAGGAGATTATCAATTCGGTTGTATGTTGTTTTGACCCCCGTCCAAAGAAAGGGTGTTTTTTAACTTTTGTAGGCTTACACTTGACCGCCTCACCTGATGTTAAGCGACGATGCGGCCTACGGTGGAGCGTGTTCACCTAGAAAAAAACCGATTCACGCTCAATTTTATGACACGAAGATTATAGTTATCGAGAAAAACCCACTCAGGCAACTCATTCCACAGCCTAGACGTTCTTATTACAAACGTAGAGTCAAACCTCTTCGTCCGTGTCTTTGGAATATCCACCATAAAACGGTGCCGCCTCTTCGCGTTATGATAAGCACGATAGAAAAAAGGGCAAGGTGGTTTCAGATCATGCAGATCAGTGGCACACTCTCCGAAATGCATCCGATAAAAAACCAATAATCTAGCCATCTTGTGGCGATGTTCAAGACTGTGAAGTCTTTTTCACACTACAGTGTCATTGCCTATGAGCCTTTTGGCACGTCTCTCGATCGATTCCAGCCTCGAGCCTCAAGCTGATACTTAGCCGACCAATCCCAAAGGTGCGAACAGTTGATTTTAAGTTTGACGTCGGTATATATATATGTCGTCGTCTGTCTGTGTGTCTGTATGTGACACCATAGAGCTCAAACGGATGGACCGATTTCGATTCGTTTTTTTTTATTTGGAGTTTTTTTCCCGTGCGGTGGTTCTTAGCTATGTTTGGTTAATATATATTCCAGATGGCCGCCTCCACAAAATGGCGGACAAAATATTTCTTAACAACATTCCTCAATATGGGTATCAAATGAAAGAATTTGACTAGTACAATACTACTTATATATCGTATTAAAACAGAATGTCAAATCCAAGATTCAATTCAAATCCAAGACTGCCACCAAAAAATTGGTTGTCTGTGAAGTTGGTTTACGGACGATAGCTTAACGTGACAACGTCATCACAAAACATTGATCAAATGAATGCAAACAATAGAATCGAGTGGAAAAAAATCAGAACAAAATTAAAAATTTAAGTATTAAATTATCAGTGCCAAACGGGCAGCCACCGCGCGTGTGCACTCGCCTTGAAAAAGGCCGCCGGACGCGGCCGAAACTCGAATCGGATTGACCGACCGTATATACGTGAGTGTCCCGTTATCCAATTAAATATTAAAAATGTTGATTTACCCCCGACTACACAGACCGATAGACTGTAAAATATTTGAAATTTGTCATGATGTATGATATTCCACTAATCAAGCCCTTTCATTTGATGAAAAAGAAATGTATTACGCCATATTGGGGTGGCGGCCATCTTGGATTTGACATTTGTTATAGTGCCTAGTATTCTACTAGTCAAGCTCTTTCATTTGATATCCATATATATAGGTATATTGCGAAGTAACATTTTGTGGAGGCGGCCATCTTGAATCGATATTAACCAAGCATAGCTAAGAACCACAACACGGAAATTAACATTAACATTAATAAATAAATATTCAAATAAAATAATAAAAGAATAAATAGGTACTTGAAGTTATGACAGTCGGGTCCTTAGTAGTCGCCGCGCCGGCGCGTCTCTGTAGATGCGCGTGCGATGCATTGAGGTTACTCCGCAGGTTGAGTTGCTACACAACATTTAAGGTTTCTATGAATAAAATGTGGTGAGTTTCAAAATTAACATTAACATTAAAAAACCTTAACAACAAGTATATTTTATTCCGTAACCATTTTAATAAAGCTAAACTAAAAGCGCCACACACTCCATTACCATTGAAAGTAATAAAAGCCTCCAAGTGATATATCTCGGCATGAAAAGAAACACAAAGGCGAATTCCACAAATCAGGTAGCGAGGCCGGGTTCGTTCCGCGCCACTTAGCCCTAGATTTGTAGAAACCCTCGCACGCAGGCGGGGCCTATTTCCACATTCAAGTTCGCACACGATGAAAACCAACCACTCGAACGGTGACAACTTGTGACGTAATAAAGATTATGTAATGGAAATGTCTATCCTATGCTTAAACTGGCACCGTCTCATGATTTAATCCCCGGACTTCCCTTTCCCACAGTTTATCTTCTCTTCGCTTAATTTTACTATTTATGACACAATCATCTGAAAAATAAAGCTGTCAACCCACAAGGTCACAGGCAGTTTTTACGCGTCACTACCGTTATATTTACCTACTACTGACGGGTATAGTCTCGCATTTTCTTCAGTTCGATCACACCGCAAAATCCCTATTGCCCACCTCCTAGACCGCAGTAAGGTACATGGTCCAAAAAAAAATTTCAGTCATAGGGACTGCCAATAGAATTGAAAATGTATAACTGAGAATTTGATAGCTTACTTTGCAAACTACGCGGGTTAAAACGAAGAGCGCTGCAAGCTTAGGATAAATCTTAAAAGTACTCGTATGGAGATAGGTCTTCTAAACATCGCCATCTAGCTAGACACACGGCAGTGTGACTAGTCAAGTTTAGTATTATAAGCATGCCAACCCAGAGTAGACTTCTAATCATGACCATCTAGAAATGCATTTGGTCCCGAACATTTATTTCATTTCCGAGCGTGACGCTGAGCTTTATCCCACGAAAATCTGTCTATGGTGCCCCAAAAATGTTTTCGCTTCAAAAGGGTTTGTTTTAGTATTCGACTGTTGTGATTTCCGACGATGTCGCACATCTTCAAGATAAGCCCCCAATGCACGTGGGCTCCATCGCTAGCCAGTATTGTATAGTTCAGACGGCAGTTTGTGTGACTTTGACCTTTGCGGTGCTCCTGTCACAATATTTACTGTTGGAAAGGTCTCGTGTCAGAACATTTTTACAGCCTTTTAAAGATATATATTTTATTAAAGATATGTTTCCGTAAGCTACCATCTATTGAATCCAAGTAAAGATATCATAAAGTGAAATAGTCTGCCGGTGTCATTGTCTACATAGAAATACTAATCTAGCCTATCGGTTTTTTATCGGATACACTTCGGAGATCTGCATGATCTAATACAACCTTGCCCTTTTTTCTATCGGAATGCTCGTAGCTCGAAAAAGCGACATCGTTTCATGGTTGATGTTCCAAAGACACGAAGAGATTTGACTCTACGTTTATGGTAAGAACGTCTAGGCTGTGGAAAACGTTGCCTGAGTGGGTTTTCCCCGATGGTTACAATCTTTGTGTCTTCAAATCGAGAGTGAATCGGTTTCTTCTCGGTAAACACGCTCCATCGTAGACCGCATCGTCGCTTAACATCAGGCGAGATGGCGGTCAAGTGTGAGCCTATAAAAGGTAAAAAAAAACTAATATATCATTATACAGACATTTTAGCCAACGTCAATCATCCCATCATCTGCTATCACGTCGGCGATTCACAGACGAGTTGGTGATCAAACTCGGAATATTTGAAGTGAATATGAATACTTTTTAGCACTTTTTTGTCTTTGATAACCATACCTTACATACTACTTATTATTGGCGTATGAGTGGGGCAGCGCCTTTTGTTTGAATGAAATCTTATGAGGTCGCATCACCGACTTGATTGCTAGAAGTAAATTTTTAGCTTTTTTATAACATACAGTGACGAGACGAGCAGGACATGTGCCTGATGGTAAGCGACATGCCTGCCACATAACAGAACAGTGACACGCAACTATTGGAACATGAAAAGTCCAAATCATTAGGTACTTAGCACTGCGCATCGTCACCCAGATATCTAAGATATTATATCTCTAAGCCCTGTAATTTCTCTGGAAGCATTGTTCTTCAAACCGGAACCCAGTAATGTGTAAACATTACATACATAAGAGCGGTAGAATAACTGGCAAAGGTGTGGTACTTCCCCAGGCGCACTCTGCCAAGCCTTACCACTGCACAAATCTATCTTAATATACATGTGGAAATCACGCGTCACGTTGTTTGCCCATGATGGACTCCTAAACTACTTAATCGATTTTAATGAAATTTGCACAACGGGTGCAATTTGGTCCAACTTGAAAGACAGGATAGTTTTTATTTGGATTACTAGTCTTTATGTGACAGAATCCGAGCGAAGCTGGAATGGGCCGCTAGTATGTGTATATATATATACGTGTGTGTATGTACTGCTGTATAGCTGACGTATTATATGATATGTACAATCTTATTGCGATTTAATGCCAAAATTGTAAGTTTTCCTCCTTTTTTTCTTGTTGTTTGGATTATCCCAGATTAGCTGTACCTATTTCCAGACTCGGAAACACAATGACATGTTGTGGATGAGGACTCCGCGGAGATATCAACTTTCCTAGAATCGGGAAAGCCTCTGAAAGCTCTGTATTTGTTCTCCTTAAACAACTTTATTTTGTTCACCAAAGTTCTGAGTACGATTATGTAGTTAGAAGGCGAAAGCTTTTTGCTTCCGAAATGTTATCATTATCTCGTTATAATACTCGACACTTATAATAATTTTTGTAATGTTTATTCTCAGAAAACTAGTTAATAATGGCTGCAATTTCTTTATGGCTTTCAAGTTCAGCTGTACTGAAAGAAAGGTCCTTTTTAAGGACCTATGATAGTTAGCTTCCGATAAGCTCTTTTTGCCGGAGGTAAGTTTTTTGCAGATATCTGGCTTATTGGGGTGTGACCGGGTTATGTGAGATCTTACTGACTAAAATCTATTTGATGGCGTACATCTGTGCCTGGGGAGGACACTGGGATCACGGTTGGAACGCGCGGCCATGCAGTTAACACAGCGCCTGAGAAACCTTCTTTAGATGATGCTTAGCGCCACGGACCACACTATGTTGTAGTCTTTCATAAATATGTTGGACATGCTTTCATAGGAGGCTAGGCGCCAAATTTCTTTTTTAATAAAGAATGACGAGCCGAACAGTATATGTGCCTGATGGTAAACAACATGCCTGCCACATAACAGCACAGCGACATGCAGCTATTGGAACATGAAGAGTCCAAATCATTAGCTAGCACTGCACTGTGCTCGTCACCCAGAGATCTAAGATGTTATATCTCTAAGCCCTATAATTTATTGGAAATATTAGAAAAAGTAATGTTTGTTCATTACTGCTTGGCGGTAGAATAACTGGCAAAAGTGTGATACTTCCCCAGGCGAACTCTGCCAAGAGTCCTACCACTACAAAACCACAAGGTTTTGCTTGCTTGGCTTGGCCTTGCTGGTTTGGGGTTTGGGGCTGGGTTTGTTCCCAGGCCAGTCTATTCATTTATTTTAAATTGATTCAATCTGGACTTTAAAACACCCAGAATATATGTATCCATAGGAAACGTCTTTCAGCTCAGATGTTCATATTATGAGATTAGAATCAAACCGCTTCATTCGAGTTCTAGTAAGTTAACCTACTTTGTAAACTTTTTGTAGTGGTAGGTCTCTGTACAGAGTTCGTCTGAGGAAGTACCAGACCTTTGCCAGGTGTCAGTAATGTGTACACATTGCTGTGTTCCGGTTTGAAAACCAATGTTTCCAGTGAAATTACAGGGCATAGAGATAAAACATCTTATATCTCTGGGTGACGAGCGCAGTGCAGTGCTGAGTAACGATTTGGACTTTTCTTGTTCCAATAGCTGCGTGACACCGCGCTATTATGTGGCAATCATGTTCGTTACCATCAGGCACATGTACTGCTCGTCTAGTCACTCTATGTTATAAAAAAACTTATCTTCACTATGTCACTTACACTTAGAGCATACATATAATTGGTCTAAGTGCCTACACGATCTGGCTTCTTAGCTACGAGCAGTTACATGAAAAGAAGAACGGTAATAGTATTAGACTACGCACATCAGATGCGCACTCTCCAAAATGTATCTGACAAAACCCGGGCACTTGCTTCTTTGCGACCATGTTCAAGATTTTGAAGTCGAACAAAGGAGTCGTTGCCTTAGAGCCTTTGGTTTTGGTTATCTAATTCGCTGTGTTTTTGGGCGGCTTAACCGGTTATAAATCTAAATCCTCAGCGACGTAGTATTTCATCCGCAGTTCCAAAGGTAATGTCGCGTCATATTTTCCAATTCGCGTCACCACCGCGGCTCGTGAGTTATTCAGTACGCATTAACTTAAACATGTTATAATGTTTTTAAACTTTCGCGAATTCATGTCATAGAAAAAATAATACATTAACCAGGATCTAAATTATTATTTAATCTCCTCGACGTTTCGCAGCGTCGCAACTCAGAACAGCAGTGAGCACAAGCCGATTATTGAACAATATTTAAAAATAATGAAAGCTTGTCAGCCCTTTACTGGTGTTTTTTTGACGTGACAACGTCTTATAAATTGGTTTGCCGGGTGACACTTCAAGAAACTGCGTTACGCTCCGCTCACGTTATGCGCTCACAACGAGAGCGAGTGAGAGGCACGCGTCCCTTCCACTCTGGCATGGTTAGCCCGCCTAACAGCGAGAGAGACAGACATAAAAAGTGAAAGGCACGCGTCCCTTCCGTAAAATTATTTTACCACTCAAAGTCGTTGTCACGTAAAACTTTCGCCCGTATACCGACTTTACAGGTAACCAATTTTTTTTATTGCGGTATGATGTCATAGTTCTTTTTGCCGATTTTTAAAAAAAAGATGGTCAATTCACACACCACTATCCAACCCCAAACTAAGCAAATCTTGTACTTCAGCAGCCAGATAGCTGATATAATACATATATAGTTTTAAATACATACTTATTGTATATAAAAACACCCAGACATAGCACTAATATTTGAATTCATCATACATTTTTTGCACATTTGCACTGGGTGGGATACACCTACTAAGCCACGAGAGGCCAATTGAATGATATTGATGTGGCCAATATGTAGTTTTAACGTGACTTGCCACACAGCCCATGTAACGCAGTTTTCCACTGTTAATAATTGCAAATACTTACCTAAAAATAATGAAACATACGAGTACATAATGTATACACCCAGGCATGAACATAGAACTAATGGACACTTAAACTCCAATCAGACACATAACCTGCTCGTCTCATCACTCCATACTATTTAAAAGTGCAAACATATCATAGTTACGCAAAAAACACATTTCCCAATTTAAACAAAAACAATTTAACCAATTTCAGACAGTAATTGGATAAGAAAATGAAACAGCCGGTTCGAATCTTCCAAGCGAGTCGGAATCAAACGAGATGTGCCGCGGCTCATGAGCTCTTTATAAAGTAAACACAGCTAATGAGATTACGCAATTTAACATACTGAATGATGGATACAATTACGAACCGACGCATTCCACTATTTACTCAAAGCTTACGCGAAAATAAAAACAGTGGCGCTCCGGAAGAGCCGACAGAAGTGCAAACTCAAACATGTATTTATGCATCGTTTGGCGTACTTGCAAAATAATATGATAAGAGAGAGTTCTTAAAACACCATGATGAAGTTGGCTGACAATCGTCTCTTCAGCTTAAATTTTCTCAATATACGCGACATCGATACCCAAATTCCACAGAGTGAAATTAGTTGCACGTTTTTTTAACCCGTATAACATCGTAACCTGTATACCATTGTGGACCCTGGCAAGATGTTAAGCGTTGATGGGGTCTATAATGAAACATGCTGAGGGATCATATATAAATTACGTAACACCAACTTCATGATTTTCATACCCCTCCCCTGTCCTTGTCACAGTTGGTCACATTTTTGAGACATCCCTAGTATGACGTCACATATTTTGCAATTTTCGTTTTTGGTGTTGTAATACTTAGGTATGAAATACGACATTTTTTTTAAAGTGACGTCATAAAATGTGTAACCCCTCCCCGCCTGTTGTAGAAGGCCTTACCTAGAAGACACAAAAGCGGAGTTAAACCTCATTAGATTCTTACGAACATCAACAATGAAACGCCGCTTGTTTGAGCTATGAGCAGCCCAATAGACCATTTATTTCACACAGTATTAAAAATATTTGAAGTTTGTTCTTCTGATTCATATGGCGCGTCCGCTTTCCATTTTCCGGAAGAAAAGAGTCGATGCCGCATTTTCCCTTTGATTAAATCATTATGAATTATAATTATATCACAAGAAAATGAATTGCCATTTTATTAAATAATATTTGATTAGTTATACCTTCCTTAGTGTGTTTATAAATAGGCAAATAAGAAGTGTCCAGCATATATTACTGATTAATCTGGCATAAGCTGCGCTTGGCCGTGCTGGGTCGGGTGATAATAATGAGAGCCTGACTTCCCCCATGAGGAGATGCCAGTCGTGTTACGGATGCACCAGAAGGTGGGCATGGTGCTGGTGCACTTGGATCTTGGAGTTATAAAGGTAAATATCTGACTCATCTGTGCTTGGGTCAGGTGGCATTTTGATTACAATGCCTGCCTTATAAAAACATTTTTTAGTGTTTTACTACTGTTAGATCTTTCCTATTTTGGTATATTAGATATTTTATAAGTAAAAGCACAGTAATTCATTAATACAACGCTTTATTACCTTCTTTTTAGCACAGACCAAATAGAGAGATGGAAGAACGATTTCTTACAGACTATAGAACATCTTAAACTAGTGGCAGGCATAGACAACATATTTCTCTGTTACTACACTCTTCCCGGCTTACATATGAACCAAGCAATCTTTCTTTTTTCCTTAAACTTATGAAATCTTAATGGAACTATATTATAAATCATAAATGCTAAGTAGGAGTGATAACACCCTGTAGAAAACAAAACCAATACAATAGTAAAACAAAAAGTACCACCACCCTTATCATCTAAGAATTTAAAATCGATTACAACTAAGTATACATTTTAATATTTATTATTATCCTGCAGATTTTGATTACATTTTAATAACTGGTTTGCATGTCTTTTTTATGCACCTTCCCTCCACCTCAACTAAGTAAGTAATACTTGGAATCAAGCACTTCTTAATTTCGCCCAAGATCCATTTCTTTTTATTTTTTTCTATAATCTCTAACCATAATCTTCTCACCCAGATCAAAACTCACAATTCTATGTCCTTTAGCTGACTGTGTTAATTTATCATTAATAATTTGTAATCTATTATGAATTGGTTGTGGTCTTAAAAGGCAAAACCTATTTCTTAATTCCCTGCCAAAAATTAATTTAGCCGGACTAACTCCTGTACAGCGATTTATACTAGTTCGGTGATCAAATAGGAATAAATTTACAGAATGCTCCCAAGTGTGTCCATCTTCTACAATTTTTTTTACATGACTTTTGAATGTTTGGACAAACCTTTCTGCTGCCCCATTTGAAGCTGGATGGTAGGGAGGTGTGAAAGTCAACCTAACCCCTGTTTGCTTGCAAAATTCTTTAAATTCTGTACTTGTCCATGTTGTACCATTATCAACTACCAAGTGAAGAGGGAACCCAAATCTAGTATACAAACTTTTAAAAATAGAAATAGTTTTTGCTGATGTAATGTTGGACATCATAAACGCTTCTGGCCATTTCGAAAAACCGTCGACAATAATCAAAAACATTTTACCACCAAAGGGACCCAAAAAATCTGCATGTAATCTTTCCCACACAGTCTTTGCAGGAGGCCAAGGAGACAGTATTGTTTTCTCTGGTTCATTTCGGTTTTCCAAGCAAACTATACAAGAGTTGGTTATGTTTGTAATATCCTTATCTATTGATGGCCACCAAAAATATGAGCGAGCAATTTGCTTCATTTTGTTAATACCAAAGTGGCTAGCATGCAGTTCACTCATAACCAGCTCCTGCAAGTTGTCTGGAATAATCACTCTGAAACCCCATAACAAACACCCTGATCTATGCTTATTTCATTTTCCTGTCAAAATATGGTTTTAATTTTTCATTTAACATTTTTTCTCTGGCCATCCATCTGTACAGTATCTCATTACGGTAGCTAAATTTAGATTTTTACAAGTTTCCTGTGAAATAGATATAAAATTATTTTTTCAAAATTAGACAATGATAGAAAATTTAATATGCTTGTCTCACTATTATCTAATAAGGGATGTTTGAAACACTTAGTATCATCAATAGGGTAGCGAGATAAATAATCAGCTGGATTACTGTCAGTTTTAATATGACGAATGGTGTAATCAAATCCAGAGAAAAATTGCCCAATGCTGGAGTCGTTTGCAAGCCATTTTAGGTATACCCTTTTTAGGGCCAAAAATCCTTACTAGAGCTGCATTATCTGTCTCTAAAACAAAACTTCTACCATAAAGATACTCATAAAATTTAGTAACACCAAAAATAATGGCATAAGCTTCTTTTTCAATTGTTGGATACTGTGTTTGTGTGTTATTCAGTTTTTACTTGCAAACGCTACCGGTTTGACTACACCATCGTGACTTATGACCGATAATGCTGCTCCCACTCCACCATCAGAAGCATCACAACTTAGTATGATTGGCAACTCATTGCTATAATGCGCCAGCTCCATAGCATTTGCTAATTTCTCTTTTATTTTTACAAATGCTGTGTTACACTCATCGGTCCAAATAAGCTTATCATTTTTAAGGCAATCATATAAAGGACGTAATGTTGTTGCCATGTCTTTAAGGAACCTGTTATAATAATTGATTTTCCTAAGAATGAACGCAACATTTTTATATTTTCAGGTATTGGAGTACCTAAAGAGGATCCAAGTTCTTTTTATGACACTGATACCTTTGTTTGTAACGTTATAACCAAATACAGTTAGTTCCTGCACAAAAAAACTTACATTTATTTATTTTTAATTTAAGTTCTGATTCTGCAAATCTTTCTAAAACATGGCTTAATCTAATATTTGTTTCCTCCAAAGTTTTCCTGCTATATATATGTTGTCAATATACACCATAACCCCGTCCAAATCTGACAATAATTGTGTAATGACTCGTTGGAATGATCCAGGTCCAGTGCTCACACCATAAGGCAGAAACAAATATTTGTAAATTCCTTTTTCTGTCACAATTGTTGTCAATTTTTGGGATTCTTCATCAAGAGGGGCCTGGAGGTAGGCCTCTTTTAAATCGAGCTCACAAAAGAAATAGTTCCCTTCAAAATTTGACAACAATTGATTTATAGTTGGTAGTGGAAAGTGGTCAATTTCCAAATTTGGGTTCAATGTTACTTTGTAGTCACCACAAAGTCGCACTGAGCCATCATGTTTTAAGACGGGGACCACAGGGGTACCCATTCACTGAACTCAACTGGGGCTATTCGACCATTTTCCAATAGTCTCTGAATTTCATCATTAACTTTTGATTTTAAAGAAAATGGAACACTTCTGGCTGGTAAAAACTTTGGAGTAACATTTGGTTTTAATTTCAATGATATAGCAGTTTTTTTAAATTTTTTTTTTTACATCTGTGATATACTTTTCTTTTTCTGACATACTAGTTACACAAGAGTGCACATTTTGTTGTAATTTAAATGGCCATAGTTTTAAATACAGTAACCAGTCCTTGCCCAGAACACGGGGCGAACCATCTGGTACTATCACAAGAGATAAATTATTGCAGGTTACTTTGTCATATACTACAGCTAAATTTTCTAGGATTCCAATGGGTTTCGAAGTTGTTAGGTTAAAATTGATCATTGTCACATTAGATTCTGTTAATTTAATATTTGGAAAGTATAAGTTTTTATCATTTATATTTAGGGTACTAATATCTGACCCTGTGTCAACTTCGAACTCCAAAATTATACCATTCACACTTACTTTTACAAAAAGCGATGGCACCTTCTTTAACAAATTACACTGAACACTCATCACTTGGTAATCATCAGTATCACTGTAATTTTTTTCCTTCTCATCACTAATTTCTTTTTCATTCTCATTACTTAAGGCCACTGCTTTCACACTAGGGCTCTTCTTTAAACATGTTCGAAAAACATGTCCCTGGCGTCCACATTCACTGCAGTACTTATCTTTTAAGGTACACTGGTTACGTAGGTGACCCATGCGTCCACAGCAAAAGCATTTTAATGGCTGTTGATTGCTTTTGACTCCTGTTTTCTTGTGTCCCTGTAACCCTGAGGTTTGAGATGTCTTTACCGTGAACAGCTCAACAGATGTAGATGCTTCTTTGTGGGCTAATTTGAAAGCCATTTCTGCAGTTTCTGCCGTAGAAATCAAAATACTTAATGGCTTGTCAGCAATTTTCAACAGCTCGTACCGTATGGTGTCATTACAAACTCCATTCAAAAGTCTCTCTTTTAATTGTTCGTCCACATCTTTAAAATTACAGTCTTTTGCTGATTTTCTCAAAACTAGAAGGTATTCTTTTATTGATTCTGATGAACTTTGCTTTCTATCCCGAAATTTTGCTCGGTACATAGCTTCATTAGTTTTAGGATGGTAGAAGTTTAGTAATTTTTCACAAATATTGTTGTATGATAAATTGATGGGCGAATCTGGAGAGCACAGTCCTGAAAGGTTCTCATAAACAGAGTTACTCAATTTTGTTATCAGAAGCGGCACCTTTTTATTTTCTGGAATGTCATGCAACAACATGTAACAGTTTAATTGTTCTATATAACTGCTCCAGTTACCTCCATTGAAGTTTTTAAGGCTTGCTGGTAACATATTTGTAGTTTTTCGTGTAGGCTCCGACAAAGTAGTTAATTTAGGCGTCACACTGCCAACAGTTTTTATGTAGTTTCGTAAAATGCTACGAAGTTCTTCGACTGTTAATGTATCACTAGGTGAAACCAAAAAAAAGCTTGCTTGCTATATTTTGCAAAGTTTCCTTTGGCAATTCTACAATCCAGCCAGTTTTCCAGATTTTATTTTTTCTTCGATGTCATCCATGCCATGTGCATATATAGGTTATGACCGCCGCCCACCTATGTGATTCCACTTCGTTGGAATTTTATGTATTTACACGCTGGTTCTACGTATATCAAACGTTTCTCGTCGCCAGTGTTAGATCTTTCCTATTTTGGTATATTAGATATTTTATAAGTAAAAGCACAGTAATTCATTAATACAACGCTTTATTACCTTCTTTTTAGCACAGACCAAATAGAGAGATGGAAGAACGATTTCTTACAGACTATAGAACATCTTAAACTAGTGGCAGGCATAGACAACATATTTCTCTGTTACTACAACTACTTTAATCTGTTTTTCGTGTAATGTTTTTGGGTTATAGATTCAAGTAGAAAAATGGCAAAACTGAATTCAATATGTATGATAAGTTATGCATGTGTGAAGGGAAAATTCTGATTTATCTGTACCTAATTCATATAGTCAAAGCACCATATGAATCTGTGTATGAATGAATGATTCATATGGTAATCATAAACTAACTTAGTTTTTCTCCTCTCCAACACGAAAGGAACGCTTTTGTTGCTTAATTCTCGTCGTCCAATTTTTCACCATGTGAAATAATATGAAACATATTATTTGAAAAGAAAGAGAGAAGGTGAAATCGTTTCAGTTCAGAATTTGACACACAAACGAGCTAAGATCACTGATAATTGTTGTCATAAATAAAATAAAAAACATGTATGTGAATATGATATTTTCGTCAATACAAAGCCAAATCACATAAAGTTTTTAATTTTTACTGCGGATTCTGAATCGAAATCGATTTTGCCCAGATGAATCAGACGAAGAATGAAATTTCGAAAAAGTACCGTTGTAAATGTGACAGGGTCCAGTTGAGTGAGCTCGGTCTCAAACGTACTTCTGCAGTCGTGACCACCCAGATAAAAATCTCGTTAGAAGTTGATTTGGCGCATTTACAACGTGTCTCCAATCATCTCTCGGTTCAACACTTTTTTCCTCCCTAGTTACAAACTCTTTGATTAATTCTGTAAAATTGGACCACAGATACAAAAACATGGCATTCCTCGGGCGGAGTTGGAAACTTTAATGAACTTAGTGAAAGTTGGTCGCTTTGATCTCGTTAATAAACTAATTGCCACAGGAACTGGGAGTTCGCACTCGGGCCTCTTTTTATTTACTTTTCACGTTAGGAAGAGTTCTTCGTGTTGGACCGAACGCTAACTTAATTCTCTTCCTCGTAATGGACGATTCATCACACGTTTTCACTCTAACCTAATTATTGGAGACACGTTTTTTTTTACTTAATTCTTTTGGCGCATGTACACAAATTTTCCATAGGCTGTAAGTGGGTTCACTAATAGTTCATTAACATTTTTTTTACAAAATTTTACTTTATAACCCGTTAATCGTATAATATTAATTCCAAAATCAGTTAAGAAGATTTATGTCTTTATCCATTAATTTCTTACAAAACATTACCCTTCACGCCAGAACACAATAATGTTTCCACATTACTGCTCTTTGGTTACTGTCAAGGTGTGATAAGACTCTACACAGAGATCTACCACTACCAAAAGTGTACCTGATATAAATTGTAATTAATTATATAATAGATGTTTAAATAAATCAGAACAGATAATCCTTATCAGATAACTTTAATTGTAAGTACGTGTACTATCAGAAGTTCTGATTTACTCAAAACTTTTAATTCTATTTGAAACTAAATTTGCCATGATAGTAATCAAAGACTTTAAACTTGGAAACAAAATAATTGGCTGGATTTTGAGCTTTGTAGACTTTTCAAGAATTATACTATCTTTGTTTTTGCTGAACTTTAATCACATCAAATTTATCTTCAAGTTATTAATCCATGAAACAACAAAACTGACTCGAAGCTTTTTCTGACAAGGAGAGAGTCAAAGGCCGTCAGTTCTACGCACAGATTACATACCTCGTTCTTGGTAATCTTTATGTCATTGGATCGATTCGCTCTGCACTTCGGAGTATTTTTCCTATTGTCACCGCTACTTTAAACGGTGATGAAAAATATAGTGAGAAAAAAATGTTTCGAGGTCATACGGCATCCATTAACCCGCACTGGACCAGCGGGTAGATTATGTCTTTGACTATCGCTTTGTGTGTAAAGGACCCGAGTACCAGCAGTGGGAACATTTAGTTGGCTAGTTATGCACATTTCGAAAGCATGATGAGGTCATTTTATGCCGTTAACTTAAAACGGCGAAGGAAAACCGTGAGGAAACTGACATGTACCTAGAAACTCCATGGGTCCTGTGGCATTCACCAACCCGCACTGGGCCAGCGTGGTGGGTTACAGCCTTGATTATCGCCTTGTGTGAAAAAATCCTGAGTTCCAGCGGTGAAAGTGTTTACTCGGCTATTTATGCAGGTTTCGTAATTCGACGAGACCCTTTAAAGTATAGTAATAATTGATCGCTGTGCCAAGTACCACGAAATACTATTACCGGAGCACATAAAGTGTCCTCTGGGCGGGACCCATATCATAGTTAGGTCTCAGGGATATGAAATACTAACTGGGAACGGGAGAAAGCTCTTACCAGTGATGTAGTGCGCTGTGAGTCAGCGTTAGTGGCCCACGGTGGAGATGTTTCAGCGCAAGATGGCGTCTGCTGGTTATACTTGCTTGCTTTGTCCTGACAACTCTGCACTGAGAGTCGCACGCAATCGCGTAAATATATGAAATGACGGTTAAGCTACTCTATAGTTGGGAATTCAATTGCAATGCTACTGATTATAATTGTATATTTGGATTTTGTTGCTCAATCACGTCGGAAGCGCTGATCGAATCGGGAGAAAATTTTACACACAGTTAGATTATTTACTCGTATATACCGGAATAGTGTGTGTCTTAACCAATATTAAACAATATAAAATCAGGTACTTATAAACTACTCCAATTCTGGAAAGTTCGATATTGAGGGTATCGTAAAGCTGAACGAAATCCTAAAAAAATATTCCTTTCTATAAAGTCGAGCTGAGCCGAGCACCTCATAAAGGGCGGATTCTTTAGACTCCTCTGAATAGAAAATTGCCGCGCTGAAGTGGATTTACAGTGGAACGTCGCCTATGAAAAGAATAGTTGTACTGTGTGGAGAGCGACAATACTGGAATAGACGCGAGGATGTAGCATCACCATCCTTCCTTCATGCGTTCTTGTTCTCTCAACTGGGCGTCGGGGTTTCTCTCACAAAGAGAGAGTCAAACTCATAATTCATCGCGCTAGTTCACTATGGATAGGCATCATATGCTTGACCTAAAAAAATGTGGTTTTTGAGTCATGCTTTTCTCATGTTTATTTAACCATTTAAGCATTTAGCAATGACAAAACTTAAACACCTTGGAAAAGTACTTAGGCGGCGTTCTAAATCAAAGTTTCAGAAAAATTGTAGAATCCGCTAGATATATAAAGTCATTCTCGCACACAAAATTATAGAACAAGTACAAAAAACTGTAAATAAAATAGCAATAAATGATTTATCGCTGAGGGGGGTTTCTTCCAGGCTTCCGAAGAATGAAAAAGGATGTATGAACGTAGGAAGACGGGGAATAAAATTAGGAGTAGATATAGTGTATACATTGTAGTGTAGGGCTTTTGGCAGAGTCCACCTGGGGAAGTACCACACCTTTGCGAGTTATACTATGTTCCGGTTTGAAGGGTGAGGTTTCCAGAGAAATTACAGGGCTTAGAGATACAATATCATAGATCTGTGTGACGAGCGCGGTGCAGTGCTAGGTAATTATTTGGACTCTTAATGTTCCAATAACAGCTTGTCACTATGCTGTTATGTGGCAAGCATGTTGCTCATCATCAGGCACATGTCATGCTTGTCTCGCCACTCCTTATTTCAAAAATAAATACAGATACGGGTATTTTTATACTTGTGATCTGTGATCCTAAAAATTCTATGATTTTTCTTAATACAATTACGTACCCATTTATTAATTGTACGTCCTTTTACACAAATAAGTATCTATTAATCAGTATAATAATAAATAATTTACAGTTATATTGGGAGCGAAACCCTGTCGCTACACACTCCTTGTATAATGCAGACTGCTGAATTAGCGTCTGGCTCCCAGATTTCCTTTTAAACTTAGCTCTCAAATGTCTTAGTGGAGTCTGCTACAGTTAAAACAATTCAAATCAATATTACCATCATCAGTCTATTGTAGATCACTGCTGAACATATGGTTTACCCAAATACCCATTGTTCGCCCTATTAAATGATCGTTTTTAAAACAACTTCCGTCCATGACTACGTAATTATTTACATGTTTTATGAATGAAATAACTTTAAGGAATCAAATAATTAACATAATAAATTAAACTAAAAAGATTTTAAATCAAAATTCACTGTTGTAAAACTTGTTGTTGTAAATATTTTTTAATGGATATATTTTTTTTTACTTACCTTATTCCAATTAGGTAAGAAATTAAAGTTGTTATGTTGACCACCCAGTTTCATGCTAGAAGCTAGAAGTGATATCAATTACAATTACACATTTTAAATCAATTCACGGGTAATGTAGTGCTATCGTCAAGCCCAGGCTGACTTAAGTTTCAATCAAAAGATCTCAAGTCACGCGCGTGCGGCTTGAAAACGACCGTCGGATGCCACTAAAACTTAAGTCGGGCTGGACAGAGTACAGCACACGTGATCTAATTTAAAAATATGGCACTTCTAGTTTTGCAAGACTCGTCTGTACGCATTTAACAGGGTATAAGAAAGCTAGGTACCGCCAATACTTGACTGATGAAAACTGAACAATGCCTGGATAAAGCCGTTCCATATTCAAAGGGCACTCAATGGACGCAAATTGATGCTCACAAAAGGTGACTTCGGAGAAATGCTTACAAAATTCAGTTTTCATTTTTTTTGCTCGCGGAGTTCAGCTAAGATTTTTCGTCTCAGAATTTTATAATATGCTGATGAGAGGATAAGAGTACAATACTTTGTAGGACAATTTTTACCTTTCTCTTTTTTTAAATTTTGTCCCGATACCTGTATAAATAATTCTATACTCCATTCTCATTTCCAGCCTTGTATCGCTGCTTGGATTTCCTTTTTTTTTAATATTTTTTTTTTCTTCTAGTATGTATGCCGTTTTTTTCTGTCCTTTGCCAATCGAGGAAGATAGAAATTTCTTACTTTACTTATATATATTACATTTATTTTGGTATTGCAAAAACAGCTAAGACTTTAGCACAGTTTAAAATAAAACATCTTCTTTTCTAGTACCTACAGAGTGACGATACGAGTAGAACCTGATGGTAAGCAACATGCCTGCCACATAACAGCACAGTGACACGCAGCTATTGGAACATGAAGAGCTACCTAGCACCGCACTGCGCTCGCCACCCAGAGACACAAGATGTTTTATTTCTATGCCCTGTAATTTCACTGAAAACATTGCCCTTCAAACCGGAACACAGTTAACCATTCTGACCGAGTCCAGGTTGGTTGCCAATACATGTAGTTGAAAAATGTCTTTCTTGAAACATGCTGGATTCCTCGCGTTGTTTTTCTTTTACCGTTGAAGTGGTAATGGCAAAATTTTGTAACAGTATTTGGGAAAATACTCAGAAACTCAGGTTGTATTGGGAAATTGGGATCATTGTAAATATATGTTATAGTGTTCATAAGTAACCTACTAAAATGTTCCGACTGCTGAGTTTCGGGGTCTTCTCTCAAAGAGAGAGTCGAGGTCATAATCCACCACGCTGGCTCAGTGCGGGTTAGCGGATAGCATATGACTTCGAAAGATTTTGGGTGTATGTCGATTTCTTTACGATGTTTCCGTTCACGGATATACCATCAAAATTACAATCAAAAATGACGAAAAAAGTAGCGTTTAATCAGTTTCATTTTATACAAACGTATGTATAGAAGTTTCCATCTCTATAATAAGTTTACCTCAAACTATAAAGTGCTCGTCCTACACCGCTAAGAGCGTTACATAAGCAGCTAGTGCTTCTAAAGAGCTGCCCTGAAGTGTCTCCCGAGCGAAGTTCCCGCCACTAAATCTTATATGACCACACACGAAACACAAATCCGGTAGTTATTGAGGTCATTCTTGAACCAAACGTGTAAACATCGCCGGCAAGAAGCAAGCTTTGAAACCACCACTTTACACGTAAAACGACGTAAATTCTGATACCAGCCTATAAAATTTCAACCTTGTATCGTTACTGCTAACGTTGATATTGGAACAAACTTTTATAAGCATCTGTACAAAATGGCGAACCATTCAAAACGACGCAATTCCAACATCCAAAAATACGATTCTCAACTTTAACATTCTCAACAAAGATTGAAAATGAAGTGAGATAATAGAAATTCTTATGGTATTGTTTAGAGTATGAAATGGCAAGGTATTGCACCTTTGTGAAGTGCGCTCCAGGCGTTGCAAAGTTAGAGCGTCGTCGGCGATATTCATTGTTATGAATAAGTACATAGCACGGACTCGCCGCGCTCACGGAACAACGGGCGGAATGCTTTTACTTTTGCTATAATAAACTCATATGCAATTTTCATGCGACCACGCAAACAGTATGCTACCGTATTCCAAGCATTTGACCAGTCAAATCTATGGCAAAAGCATAAGTAACCAACATGATGTTACCATTGGTAGGAATTGGTGTCTTCTCTTACAAAGATCTGGGTAAGGCATCCACTAAGCTGGTCCAGCACTCTAGTAGGCCGTTCTAGGTCTAGGCGCGGTTCTGGCGACACGTTAACACACGATGATGTTCTATACTGTTAGAGCTAGTGTAATTAATTACTAGTACTCGTCTTCACTTGGAAATAAAAATACCTACCTACTAAGAGATACAGGCAGGATTTGGTATTCCGAATACCTGTTGTAGTCCTAATAAAACTGATGATTATTATTATAGCCTATATCAGGTCATGACAACACTACGAGTAGGTATCTTTAACAGGTCGTTCCATGATCTCTCCTAGCGGCGGTGGTGCTGTGGTAGCCCGAGCCAACTGAGTACCGTCTGACGTGCCCGCTGTAAGAGATTTAGTGCTCGTCGAGTTATGTATTTGAACAGGTTTATGTAAGTGCCCTACGTACATACGTGCATTAGTACAGTTAAATAATAAGATTAGAGATTTTTACAGCCCTGCACTAGCCTAATGTTTGGAAGACAATAGAAGCCACTGGAACCAACTGTCATCGGTCCTTTAGAAAAAACTCTGTTCTAACGAAAAAAATCCGAAATACGGTGGGTTAAAGTATTTTTTTAGCAAAAGATGTACTTAAAACTCATTTTCTTCTTTGGAAGTCGTAAGTCACTGGTTACTAAAGAAATCCATATTTATTTTTCAAGATAATTTACAAAAAAAAATCTGATCAATATGGATTTGCATAGATTGCGTTGATGGATATTTCGTTTTTACGCTTTCAATTTCGAAATTGTAAATCGGCGGCCTGCAGACTATAAAACGTATTATCTAATAGACGAAATTGAATCAAACAGTCGTACAATAAACTAGGTTTCGTTGCTAAAAAAGTAATAAGATCTAGGTGAAGCGTTATCAAATTTCTGTGAAATATGCCTCCTCAATAAGTCCGCGAGGGTCAAACACTCGGCGTTTCGAGAAACTTCGATAATAATGGAAGTTAGTGCGATTCGAGGGCACTTTTGCGAAAAGAACTCGACTTTTGCAGCAGTTTTTGTTCGAGTATATCGGCGGGAGAATATTGAAATAAGTTTTTGATTGTGGGTTAGGAAATGTTACTACCATTTTATCGAGAAATAGTTTTCTGAGGTCTCGTGAATAGTTTTTGATCGAAAGTTTTCTTATATTTACTGGTGTCATAGCTGAGTCGGTAGTAAGTCTGCCTGCGGTGGATACCAACTAAGTATACTGTATTTGCACTGTGTCTGGGTGTTTCTATTTCTTATAAGTAGGTATTTACTATTAAATAAGTATTGTACGACAATCTGGCTCCCAATCCAACTTTGCTAAATGATGTTGTGTAATAAATGTCTTTTAGTATTTATTAATTCATCGAAGAGAAAAATGCGATGAATAATGATGATGGTGAGTCTCTCTTTGCCGACATATATATTTTAATAGTATTGTCTCTGCGATTGTTGTAGTACTGGGGCTACAAGTGGTTTATTAATTTTTGTAACTTTAAAGCAAATAAAATATTTTGTATTTGTTTTTTTTTCTTATACTTAAGTTTCCCCAGTTTTGACCTTTACCCTGTAACGAGAAAAGATAATGTTTGCAGTTTAGTTAAACAAATACATTTTACTCAAAATAAAAAAGAAATGATCTATTCCCTGTGTATTCCATTACCAATAAACTGTCTGAGATGTCGTCGAGTCATCAATTTCCTTCGGATCTGTAAAGCTGACGCCACACCAACCGTTACTGATGTAACGTATTTATTCTTTACATATAAGTAATTATTGTACCTATGTGTTTACAGCGTTCGTGTTTTATTCAGAGGGTGTTACTAATAAAGAAGATGTATAATGCATTGCAACGAGGCTTTATTTAATTTTTAGGCTTTGATTCAAAAGGTTGGGTTATGAGAGACACGATATCCTGAATGGCTGTAATCCCTATCGGGGTTCCACTTTTGTCGTTTAGAAGCATTATTTTGCAAGCCGTGACGAATGCGTTACGGCTTGCTAATAATCGGGCTTTCTTCTGGGGTGCACTGTTACCGTTATCGACGCACCCAAGATATGTCGTAACCACCTCAGAGACCAACCTGTAAGTGGGTGCCAGACGCCTCACGCCTGGACATTCTTAGTACCCCGCGAGGAATGAGGTCCGTGGTCCTACCACCTCCTATTTTTCGCCTGCAGAGGAAGGGGAGTGACACACCCCTATCGGCCCGGCTCTTATCTTCCCCTGCTGCTCCATTGTGTTCGCCATTTATCGGTGGCGAACCTACCTACGCTAAGGAGTGCGGAAAATGGGCCGCACTGTTGTACTACCGGTGGTTCTCTCATTCGAACGCAACCCTGCCACTGACACCATTCCTGCGAGCTCACCTCGTGAGAGGTAATTCACCTCAATTGCTACTTCCACCTAAGTGGATAGTGAGGTATGAGAAGTGAGTGAGAGGCTATGGCCTCTTCTCACTTCTCTACGTCACACGACCTCTCACTCTCGAGCATCTTAACTGAGGCTTAGGTTTTATGATGGAACAAGTCCCCCACAGAACCATGGCATCTAGTAATCACGTGTAATCTGTAGCACGGTGTAGCTCTGTCCTTACAGTTCCTAATCATAGTAGATATAAACCACTCCAGATCTCGGAGTGATGGATCGATCAAATATCCTAGGTTTTTATATCCAGAAACCGCGTGCCCTGTTTACTCTTTACCAGTCGAACGACTGAGTGTATGCGGCTGTATACTGAATATATTGGATCCATGCCATGATCTTCAAAAAATATGGTTGTCTGTAAATTCGGTTTACAAACGATAATTTAAGGAGATAATGTCATTATAAATGAATGCATCATAAGCCAATCGTGCTTCTCTATCGCTTGTTCTGCGTTCACTCTTGCACGCTTGTCTCAAGTAAAAAAGAGGTCACTTGTTTGTGTCTGCAGCTGGTATTCATAGATTTATAAGACGTTATCACTTTAATAAATTGTTTTTTTTTTACCTTTTATAGGCTCACACTTGACCGCCATCTCGCCTGATGTTAAGCGACGATGCGGTCCACGATGGAGCGTGTTTACCTAGAAGAAACCGATTCACTCTCGATTTGAAGACACAAAGATTGTAACCATCGGGGAAAACCCACTCAGGCAACGTATTCCACAGCCTAGACGTTCTTATCATAAAAGTAGAGTCAAATCTCTTCGTTCGTGTCTTTGGAACATCAACCATGAAACGATGTCGCTTTTTCGAGCTACGAGCATTCCGATAGAAAAAAGGGCAAGGTGGTATTAGATCATGCAGATCAGTTGCACACTCTCCGAAGTGTATCCGATAAAAAACTGGTAGGCTAGCAATTTTTCGGCAATGTTCAAGACTTTGAAGTCTTTTTCGCACAAGAGTGTCATTTCCTATGAGCCTTTTAGCACGTCTTTCGATCGATTCCAGAGCCTCCAGCTGATACTTGGCCGATCCATCCCAAAGGTGCGAACAGTACTCCATACAGGAGCGAATCTGTGCTTGATACAATGTGAGCAACTGTTCAGACTTGCATGGATCGTATTGGCATTTGATAACTATTCGCAATAATTTATATTATATTTTTTGAAACGTCATAAAAGGTATGATCTATAAACACACTTTCGCATTTGTAATATTAGTATGATTATTCCTACTACTAGCTTAGATATCATGTGAGCAATCAGTCGTATCTCCCATAGGTCTAGAGCAGACAGACCGTCCCTCCCCCCCTCCCCGGCCTGGCTGCAGACTAATCTGTCCGTTTAGCTGCGATCGCCGCGGATCTGTGCGGTTGACACACTATTACGGTCGCATTACTCCTCTACAAACATTAGTTGCGGTTTTATTCCACCCTATTCTCTACCAAATAGAGTTTAGTTTATAACAGAAAAAGGTGATGTGTTCTTGTGTGAGACGGCGATGTTTGTCGCAGCGCAATAGTGCGGCCGGCCGCCTTTAAAATGAACTGCCGTAGTGACTGCCGACTAATCTGTGGAGACTCAGACGCTTTATTAGTTTCGAAAAGGTTTCACAGCGTCAGTACAAAGGAGATGCCTGGCTTTAGATAAATCTTTGCGAGGATAGAATAGGTACTTTAGTGATGCCGCTTCTGTAAATAATTGTTGTTATAGTTACATTTATACACGATCAAACAAAATTAAATGAATTACAACATCATCACTGGATTTACCATTGAGGAAAACAATGTGAGAAAACCAGCGTGCTTAAAGAAAAATATTCTTTAAGAATATGCGCTTACATTAATACAATACTACTATTGTAAAGAAAGTATTTTCATATGTACTAATGTAATAAATGAAAGTTTGGATATACATATAGTTGTTTGGATGTTTGTTGCTCAATCACGTCCTAAGATCAGAAGAGATCAAACTGAAATGAAATTCGGAACTTAAATAAGTAGATTATGGTCGGAAATAACACGTACGCTACTTTACATACCAAAAAATATAGAGTTCTAGAAGGAGGGAGCAATTTTTAAATTCTTTGTGAACGAAGTCCAGGGTAGGTAGTAGTTTTTTCGTATGTGCTAAATGGCCCCATAGATGTTAATCTTAGATTACTTCTATGGTATCCTAATATTCTTTAGTAATAAAGTCTTAACTTTTTTTAATTCGTTTTTATTTCTCTCATTCGTTCAAATTAATGTGACATTCGATAAATTCATTCTGAGTGCACAACTAGAGTCTTGAACTTACGTAATAAAAACTAATCTTATTTCATCAATCATCATTAATCTCGAAAGAAACATCAACCTCATTACTCTCTCCAAATGAGTCAAAACCAGCTCCATATGCAGACCTCCTTCTAAGTTCTGCTCCATTACCGGCCGAAGTGACTCCAAATTACACCTATCATTCTCGCTCTTATTATGACCCTACATTAGGACCACATTCCCAGAAAAGGTATATCAATCACCAATTCAGCCTTATTTCGTCACCACTAACTATCTTTACTCTACTAGTCGTTATGATAAAATGTTCTCTATGCCTAGTGAGGTATAGGTTGGTTTTGCGTGTAGGGTGTAATTTTTCGTGGTCCGTATGTATTTTTGAGGCAGCTTCCGAAGGCGCCGTTTGACGCGACAAATACACATTTATCGCGACGTTTATTGGGTGACGTTGATTTATGAAGTGCGCCCGCATTCCGCTTAAATAGGGAATAGGAAATATTAGAAGAGATTCATATCTATTTAACATTGAGTGATAGTTTGTCAAACTTTAGAGGATCTTCACCGCCGCTCTGGTTCAAGGCACATCCTTGTATCAAAGTCTAAATTAATTTATTTGCCAAATATTGTAGTGACTAGGATCTTAAAATAATATATATACCTACGGTAAGCAATCTCTATGGGATGTTTATGTAAAAATTAACTCCTCACCAACTCATCCAATATTCACGAAAGTTGACATTTCTGTGTAATTCGGTCTAACTTGAGAGACAGATTTTATTTCGATTAATGAGCTTTATAAATTAACAATAAACTAATGTTCATTGTAGCCATTAGCCAAGCATCTTCAACCAAATTTTAAAAGCTTCGGACAAATGGCACCTCCATAGTCTTTATAGATTCTTTGTTGAACTTAGCGATAAGGTCGCCAATTGCTACTTTATTTTAAGGTTTTTTTCCTGTATTATTGTTATTTTATTTGTATTATAAGTGCAATAAAGAGTTTATCTATCTATTGTATGGCGTACAGTACAAATATCTGTGAGAGTTGTTAAAAACGTTTGTCTTACAGTTTTTTGGGCGACTTATAAAAATTAACCACAAATTTAAACTAGCAGCACCTTTCGTTTTTGCTCGCGTAGTTCGCGTTTTAATTACTATTACGTGATGAAAAGTTATACATGTGTTATTTTAAATCATAAACCATCTTAATTTCAAATTTCTACCCGATCTGCACCCCATACTGTCATTGCAACGAGACATGCAGAATTTGACATGTTGTATAATATTAGTTGACTAAGCTACCAGTTTTCAAACTTAATCTGTATCTCTGTCGGTATCCTGCTCAGTGCGCCACCGGGGGGAGCCCTCGGGATGAAATAGTTGATCCAGATTATTCAATATGTTTCACGGGATTCGGGGGATTTCCCTCCTGTTATTTATTGAGCCGAAGCACTAAAGTAGCTTAAGCTCTTTACTTTACTACCAGCTGAGAGGGACAGTAACCTGGCGTCCGTATAAAGTACCTGACGGATGGCTGCAAACCGCAATATCCCACGCTTCTTATAGTCCTTTATGTATAGCTGCTTTCGAAAGATATTCTATGAATGAAAATACTCAAAACCATTATTTTTTAATACAAACGACATGATTTAATTTTGCTTTTAAACAGATATTGCTCTCAGCAATAAGATCGCTACTTGTGGCGCTAGTTCATAACTGTATGATTTACTGTAATATTTATATTGTTGTTCGATTAACTATTAAAATTTTCCTATTTATCTATGTTTGTTGTTCTGTTTGTAAAATTATCTCAAATATATTTGGAGAGACGCCGTTAGGTCCACAAATATCTGGTGTCTCACATTTATCTGGTGATAGCAGAGATAGCTGAAGATATAAGATTAAGTAAGGTGGGAGAAAAGCTGGTGGCCAGAATGCTTAATTCACAAGTCGTAGGTTCGAATCTCGCCAACATCTCTGAGTATTTTCCAAGTTAGCAGCTTAAAAGTTCCTCATTACCACTGCTTTGTGAAAAAAAATATCGCGAGGAAACCGACATGTTCTCAGAATCTTTTAGGTGACGCGTCAACCTGTGCTTGGTCAATTTGGCAAATTAGGAGTTATTGCTAAATGATCAAGATTCTTTTCATAACCCACCTTGGAAAGTACATACGACAAATTTTCAGTTATTTTAACGCTAAATATTAATCTGCAAATATCACTGTATTCCCGTCTGGAGGACAATGTTTCCAGATAAATTACATAATTTTTAAAATTTAGGGAATAATTTGGGAAGTTCATGGTTCAATTAAAAAAAAATTGTGGATATTCGTTACTACGAAATAATTCAAAAGATTTGAGATAATAATGGAGGTTAATAATTATATGAAATGAGTTCTCTCAGTAATTTCCCCCAGCACTGCGCTATACGAGCAGCGCGGAGCTCGCCAAGTCGCTGATTAATGTAGGCTTTAGCCCGCTTTTAGCATTTTTTCTATAAAAAACATTTGCTTTTACAAAAGTTAAGTAGGGTTAAGTTATTTCACTGAAAACATAATAACTTTGTTCGTAACTTACGTAGTGCAAGTAATTTTAAGTTCTTTTCAAGTGGTTTTGTCGCAGAAAACTAAGGAAAATGCATTTTGTGAGCTATTTTCTACCTTCGCCTGAGAGCTCGCCTCGGGTTATTCGTTATGTAAGTAGTCTATAGTTCCACTAAAGTACCTACTTTATACAATACAAGGTTCTTTGCTGAGTCCGCCGGGGAAATACCACACCTACGTCAGCTATTCTATCAAATAAATAAATATTGGTAGATAATGCACGCACAACACTATCTGACCCCAAACTAAGCAAAGCTTGTACTATGGTGGCCAGATAGCTGATATAATACTTAGATAGTTTTAAATACATTCTTATTATACATAGAAACACTAAGACACAGTACAAATATTTGAATTCATCACACAAATATTTGCACTGGGTGGGAATCGAACCGCAGGCAGAAATCGCAGGCAGAATAACTACCCGCTAAGCCACGAGGCCAGTCAAAATATTGCGAGGAATAATGTGCTATCTTTATCGTGTTCCGGTTTGAAAGACAATATTTAAACAATAATTACTTATATCATAAAATATTATCTCTGGATGACAAACGTACAGTTCATCTGAAATCAACTACCAGGTCATTTTACAAAGAAGATAACATACTCGTATTACAGTCCTTGGCTTCAAGTAAAGTCGTAAAGTTTTCTGCCATTCAATCAACCATATAATAAATACTATGTAATAAAAAATAAAAATAAGTCCACTGACTACACTTACAGCCAGCTTAATCATCTCCGTTTGTGTAACAAACAGTATAACTTACAACGTATACCTTCAACACAAAACACCGGCCTGGAACAAAAACCCGCGCGGCTGGCGACTTGGTGCCATTTGTGGCAACTGCCCCAAAACAACCTGCATTAATAAAACAACACTTAACACTCCAAAAGATAAGGTTTATTTTACGTCGACACGAGCTCGGAACTCTTACCTTTCACGACACTATTTTTTGAGTCCTTCGCGTGTGAAAGTTTAATTTATACGTCCGATGTTGTCATGTTTATTTTGCAAATGAGAACTTTATTTAGAATTTAGTAATTTGTACGGTTAAAAGATTTTTTGGCATAATTACGAGTACAGCGTAAATGAGATCGCATGTCTGATAATGTGTTACAAATATTTATAAAGAAAGTTTCTGTCTAAAATATTTTATACTATTACTAGATGTCCGCCCCGGGTTCACCCGCGGTACATTATATAGCACTCATCAGGATCCCGCGAAAGAATGACTGAAATCGGTTCATTAATTCCTGAGAGTATCGCTTTCAAACAAAACACCTCTTCAGCGACCTGCTATGCCACCTGTCGGAAATTGGTCGTATCAACTCAGATTTAGATTAGCAAAGAGAGGTGTTTAATCTATGGCAAAGGTTTATATTCAATGACGCAATCTTAGACACATGCTGTCATGTGTCATGTCAAAGCACGAAACGTACGAAAACTCTCAAAAAGGAATATTTTTCCCGATTTTGTTACATTCTTGATTCATGCTCCGCTTCTATTAATAGTAGCGTTATGTTCTATAGCCTAAAGCCTTCCTCGATAAATGGACTATCGAATAGAAAAATAATATTTCAATTCGGACCAGTACTTCCCTAGATCCTAGCGTTCAAACAAACAACCAAACTCTTCAGCTTTATAATATTAGTATAGATAGTCTTGTCAACAATTACTTTTTGGTAGATTTTTTTTCGAATTCTCTTTTAACATTACGACTGAGGTGACATTTGATTCGGTATCAATTCTAGATATTTTTTAAAAAATGCTTAGCTCGCTCACAAAAACTTCTTTTTGTTTTCACTTGTCCGCCGTCTCGCCTGATGTTAAGCCACGATACGGTGTACAATGGCGCGTGCTTATCTAAAAAAAATGATTCACTGGAGATTTCATGGCGCCAAAATTATAATCGGGAAAAAACGCAGTAATTTGTTTTTATATTATGTACTATTTCAAACTTCTCTAATCTCAGGTAGATTTAAACCCGATTTAAACCAAATTTAAACCCGATTCGTTCAGTATTTCAAACGTAATTGAGTAACAAACATCCAAACCTCTAAACATCCAAACTTTCGAATCTATACTAATATTATAAAGCTGAAGAGTTAATTTCTTTGAACGCGCTAATCACAGAAACTACGACACTTCTTTCAACAATTCTTTTACTATAAGATATTGATGTGATTCTTGAATACTATAGAGTCTATAGCATTCAAAAATCACATAAATATATCATTTCATCATATATCATTTATATAGTCTATAGTATAGACTATACAAAGATATGCTACATATACCACAAGCGAATCCGGGATGAATTGCTAGTTTGAAATCTCGATTGAGATTCAGTGGGCAGAATTATATAGGTCAAACATCTTAGAGCAAAATCTAGTGTAGTGTCTACACGGTACGTCTCAACAAGCCAGATAGCGTGTGGGTCCGTGTACACCACTCTGTGAGACTCCGCGGCTGCCGAGACCTGTGCATACACGCACGGACGACAGTGCCTCTTCTCGCACGGGGCATAAGCTGCAGAAACCTGCGAGTGGTCAAACATTAACCTAACTACGGTAAAAAAACAAAATCACAAATAATTCATTGTTTAAATACCTCGACGTTTCGGCAGCGTTACAACCGCCGTGTCTTGTTAGTTTTTTATACTTGCTTACTTATATCGTTAATTGCTGAATGTTAACCTTGGCCTAAGATATAATAGCTCATAGAACGTAAAAATACCCCTAAATTTGGTTTACTACTTGAGGAAAAAAAAATGATCAATTACTATAAGAGTAATGATTATGTCTAATAGAAACATTTACATAGATTAAATCTGTTTACTTAAGATTTGAAATCACATCTCAGTACAAAAATAACCTATATCGATCGTCATCTCATACTATGATAACGTTAGCATACACGAGTGTTCGTCTAGTGTTACTGACGGCTACATAAGAATACTTGTCGCTCATATTCACAGACGAAGACACGCCAGATATTACACTACATTATATTCTCGGTCAGGGCCGATTATTCACGGTACTAAATTAACGTTGAAGAATTTGTTTAATGATCAAAGCGGTAATGTAACTACTGATTAGATATGCTAAATGCATTTTTCACTTGAGAGACCAATATGCTATAGGCCAACATTCAACAGTATTTTCGTAATTAAAGAAACATATTTTTAGTTCGATAACGTCAAAGTAATAGGTATGGTAGATAAGGAGAAAATAATGAAAATTTAAATTTCCTTATTTCGATAAATTATATTAAGTTCGCATGTGCTTATCGTTTGTTCCTTCTCAGGCGAAGGCTCAGCCGGCAAATATAAGCGTAGAGCCAGCTCACTCGGGTAGCTACGTCAGCTCGCGTAGAGCTTACGTGTGCTACGTGCTACGGGACACGCCTACGACAGAATTAGTTCCTTTATTTTTTTTCACTTTTAATAAAACACATATATTTTAAAATTAATATATTGATGAGAAAAGGGAGCAAAGAACGGCATATCCCGTACGAACAAGAAAGACTCCTCAGATCTGTAATATTTAAATTATTTATTGCTCAGAGCAAAGTTGTATTTAGCATACTAAACTTAGTATGTAGTTCTAAATGTGTGTCAATCTTTACAATGACACCTGTCCTCAACAACTAGACTACATAGACATAACAGTCACAATATAAAGCCACGGTAAGGTGTTGATTTAGTTAAAATCGTCCGCATAACTTTAGGACTTTATAAAATTGAAATAATGAAATAATTTCCTAAATGTTGATAGAGTAGAGATCTATTACTTGTAATGTCGCGCTTAAGAGAACAAAGCGGGAGATGGAGCGGCCGGAGTCATTCCTACAATTGCGTGCCATTAAGCTGTGTAAAGTTGTCCGGGCGCGGCGGCTGACTAATGGCCGACGAGCGACGCTCGGCTGTAAACAACCACGAGCGGCAGTAGTCCGACTTACAGATATTCAATTAACATTTCATATTGCTATTGATATTTTATGCTTTTGTAAATGACAAATTTTAAGAACATAAGAAAGCCGTGGAGGGCTAGTGGTAAGATATTTAAAAAAAAATAGATCAATAGATAGTAGGTGGCAATAACTACCAACTATAGTAGTAGTGGTAGGACTCCTAGCAGAGTCCACCTGGGGAAGTACCACACCTTTGCCTGTTATTCTACCGCCAAACAGTAATCTTTTGACATTACTGTGTTCCGGTTTGAAGGGCAATGTTTCCAGAAAAATTACTAGGCTTAGAGATATAACATCTTAGATCTTTGGGTGATAAGCACAGTGCAGTGCTAGGTAATGATTTGGACTCTTCATGTTCCAATAGCTACGTGTCACTATGCTGTTATGTGGCAGGCATGTTCCTTACCATCAGACATAAGTCTTGCTCGTCTCGCTACTTCTTATTTAAAAAAAAAATATGGCGGATGACTTGTACATACCTTTCTTCGAAAACGCTGTTTTTTACCGTCGAAGTAACCATTGTAAAGACATAGACAATAAATATGTGGAGTTACAAGCGGAATTTGAACCTACTCATATTTTGACTGTAGAATCTCGCTTAATATAACTGAAAATATTGTTGACTTTTTGTTAACTTTTGTAGGTTTACGCTTGACCTCTCGCCTGATGTTAAGCGACGATGCGGTCTACAATAGAGCGTGTTTACTTATAAGAAAGCGATTCACTCTCGATTTGAAGATACCAAGATTATAACTATTTGGAAAACTCCTCTCAGGCAACTCATTCCTCAACTTCTGCCTAGACGTTCTTATAACAAACGTCGAGTCAAACCTCTTCATCTGTGTCTTTGGAATATCCACCATGAAAAGGTGCCGCTTCTTCGAGAAGTACGATAAAAAAAATTACAAGGTGGTATTCGATCATACAGATCAGTTGCACACTGGTGCTACTTACGATCAGTCGTACATAATATTTGTATATCTTACACATATCGTCACATTTATTTTATTTTATTTATTTATATTTGTACCTATAGCATAAAATAATATTTATAGCACATTATAACAACACCGGACAGACCAGATTCTCACGTTCTTCACGTAAATATGTATCGTAATCAAATCTACGACCAGCAACTCAATTCGAATACTTTCTACCAACTGAACCAATAAGCGTCGTTGTTCCCGAGAGGTCGGAGCTTCGTTACTGCGTCCGCGGCGGATAGTTGTGGCGTCGGAATAAATACCGGCGGGCGGCTAACGACGGCATTAGGGCGCGTCACTCGCTGATAGATCCACAGACGCAAGATAATGTTTCATGGACTCTATTTCACATTTACGTTTTAATCGCTTGCGTAATTTTGCTACATTATTTTAGTAGGATACATTATGATGTCTTTGTTTGGGAAACGATAAAAGAAAAGATCGTTTAATTTGGGAATGAATCGGTTAATGAGTAAACGTGTTATAACGTAGATCATACCGCCGCTTGAAACCTGTGAGATGGTGGCGAAAGGACAACGTTTTAATGATTCAAATAATATATTCGCCGCAATTGCTAGCATATCTGTTTTTTATGGAATAACACCTTTCTCTTTTTCTATCGAATCACTTGTGACTCCAAAAAGCGACATCGTTTCACAGTTGACGTTCCAGTTACTGGAACAAAAAAGGTTCGCTCCATTTTCGTACAAATAGCGTCTAGGCCGTAAAAGGTGTGTCAGTCAGTCAGTCAGTGGGTTTGTCCCGATAGTTACAGTCTTGGTGTCTTCAAGTCTATAGTGATTCGTGTTTCTAGGTAAATACGCTCAATACAAGACAGTACCGTGGTTTAATATGAAACAGTTCAGTGCAGACATACCACTGATCCATGCGCGGTCCGAAAGGGGGGGTCACGGGGGACATGACCCCCCCGAAAATCGCAAACGTTAAACTAAAAATCTAAGAAAGTGAAAAGTATCTAATAGTACATAGACTATTTTTAACGCGGGAAAACAACTGGAACGGGAACTACGCGGGTAAAATCGTGGGGCGCTACTAGTAAAGTATTTTTTTACTCGATTTATTGTATTTGTTGTCAATTTATTGTAGTGGTAGGACTCCTAGCAGAGTCCGCCTGGGGAAGTACCACACCTTTGCCAGTTATTCTACCGCCAAACAGTAATGTGAAAACATTACTGTGTTCCGGTTTGAAGGGCATTGTTTCCAGAGAAATTACAGGGCTTGGAGATAGAACATCTTAGATCGCTGGGTGATGAACGTAGTGCAGTGCTAGGTAATGATTTGGACTCTTCATCACTGTGCTGTTATGTGGCAGGCATGTTGCTTACCATCAGGTACATGTACTGCTGGTCTCGTCACTGCTTATTTTAAAAAAAAAATCTACTGGTGACCCCCAAAATCTGAGACTGCGTACTGGTGACCCTCCCCCCCCCCCCAAAATGCAAAGCTGGGACCGCGCCTGCAGTGATCAGTAGGTATATCAGTGGGATCACAAAACAGTGGTCGACGAGTCCCAACCTTAGAACTTGCAAACCCGCGGTTGTATCGGATACATCGCTTTGATTGTGGTTAGTTTTTCGGTTAGGTTTATAGCAATATTTGCGTTACGACAATCTTCAAACATATTCAACGTCCTAGTGAGCGTTGGTATGCGAACATTGCATACATTTTCTGCTTTTATTTTATTGTTTATGTTTTATTTATGTACGTAAGTGTGTGTGTCAGTACACTGAGATCAATGAACGTAGCAGTTAAATCTATACTAATATATATCTATACTAATATTATAAAGCTGAAGAGTTTGTTTGTTTGTTTGTTTGCTTGAACGCTAGGATCTCGGGAAGTACTGGTCCGAATTGAAAGATTCTTTTTCTATTGGATAGTCCATTTATCGAGGAAGGCTTTAGGCTATAGAAAATAACTCTACTATTAATTGAAGCGGAGCATGAAACAAGAATGTAACAAAATCGGGAAAAAATATTCCCCTTTTGAGAGTTTTCGTACGTTTCGTGCTTTGACATGACACATGACAGCATGTGTCAAAGATTGCGTCATTGAATTTCAGTAATCTGTGCCGTGAATATAAACCTTTGCTATTTTTTTTTCTAAATCTGAGTTGGTACGACCAATTTCCGACAGGTGGCGTAGCAGGTTGCTGAAGAGGTTTTTTGTTTGAAATCGACATTCTCAGGAATGAGTGAACCGATTTCAGTCATTCTTTCTTTTTTCTTTCTTTCTTTTCTTTCAGTCAGATGAGTGCTATATAATATACCACGGGCGAAGCCGGGGCGGGCATCTAGTATAAAATAAAGCTGAAGAGTTTGTTTGTTTGAACGCTAGGATCTCGGGAAGTGCGGGTCCGAATTGAAAGATTCTTTTTCTATTGGATAGTCCATTTATCGAGGAAGGTTATAGGCTATAGAAAATAACGCTACTATTAACAGAAGCGGAGCATGAATCAAGAATGTAACAAAATCGGGTAAAAATATTCCTTTTTGAGAGTTTTAGTACGTTTCGTGCTTTGACATGACACATGACAGCATGTGTCTAAGATTGCGTCATTGAATATCACAGATTACATACCTCTTGAATATAAAACCTTTGCTAATCTCTGAGTTGGTGCGACCAATTTACGACAGGTGGCGTTGCAGGTAGCTGAAGAGGGGTTTTGTTTGAAAGCGATATTCTCAGGAATGACTGAAGCGATTTCTAAATTTTTTTCACCGTTGGATATATGCGGGATCTCGATGAGTGCTATATATGTTCCACGGGCGAAGTGGGGGTGGACATCTAGTAATAAATAAAACCTCGTCCACGTCGACAAATGCTATTTGTTCGAGAACATGGTGACGTAGTTCCATTTCATTCATTTTAATTCAAAAATGATGTTAATTTATTTTCTAAGAACCATAACCGCTACGAGCGGCCCACATTACCGTGGACTGGCTGCACGCGCGATGCTATCTGCGAGATTTATTTTTATGTTCCGCCTATGTTGTGTTACGTTATGTTATTCGACGTTATCGCAGCGCAGTGACGTATCGCCGCCATCTTGAAATATAATCTGTGCTGCAATAACTGTCGCACGCGCCACATACATCACCGCAAGCCCCCCACTTGTGAGGTAGGTGATGAAAAACTTGAACTGTTATTATTTTAAACAGTAAGTTAACAATGTTATAGTTCTATGCGATAGTAGCGCCACTTGTTGGAAACCATTACGTTGTTACAAGAACTTTACGCTATGATCTCACAGTGTTGTCTCAACTTCAGGCCAAACTTTGTAGTAACATTGCCGAGTGTAACATTGAAATATAAAAATCAGACTTTCTGAAAGGATTTTTTATAGTATATAGTGACAGAACAATCAGGACATGCGCTTGATGGTAAGCAGCATGCTTGCCACATAAAAGCACAGTGACACGCAGCTATTGGAACATTACCTAGCACTGCACTGCCTCGTCACCCAAAGATGTAAGATATTATATTTCTAAGCCCTGCAGTTTCTCTGGAATTATTGTCATTCAAACCGGAACACAATAATGTTTGCACTTTGCTGTTTGGCGGTAGAATAACTGGCAAAGGTGTGGTACTTCCCCAGCCTAGTGCCTGTAGTGGTAGGACACTACAAAAAAATGGGTATCCGTTCTTTTGAAAAACTTTTTTTCACAAATGTACACCTGATAACCAACGTTCGACAAACTCACGGGTCGTCAAATGATTCTTACACAAAAAAACATTTCACAAATTGGTTACATCTCAAAATATTTATTTGACAAACTTTCATTACATAACGTATTATTTGACAATTGATTCGTTTAATATTTTAGTTAACTAATAAATGTTTAAAAACAAAACCAACACTTGACACATTTTTATTTTACAGAGTGTTGATTGACAAACATTTCAAATTATATTTTAATTACTTAACAACTTAAACATAAAAACATTTCATTTAACAAAAATTAAAATTAAATTCTACATCATTGGCAAATTTTTTGGCCAAGCCACTGCTCTGGATTTTCTGAAAATAAAATACATAAAAAAGTTGTTTAATTCATCGGACCTGTTAGGTAACTTAGGACCCAGATCCGACTCAGAGCACCCCGACTTCACCTAGTCTTGTCGCTACTACCCCTAGAGTGTATATAAAAAGTGCGGGAGCCAGAAGCTCTGCGGTCAGCCCTGAGTGTCGCTTCTCCATACTCGGCCTGCGCTCCACTACGGAGGTCGCCGGCTCGCTTCGCTCGCCACCTCCCCCTTCGCTACGCTTGACCTCGCATGGCTCGCTCCTCAGGACCTCCCTTGAGCTTCTGGCGGGAGCCCACCCGGAGTCAAATCTTAGTAATAGATCCTAATCGGACAGGTTAGGTCAAAACTCTGTGACAGGACCTAATCAGAACGGTTAACTCCTATGGACAATTAATGGGTACTTTTATGATTTTGTACCTAATTTGACAACGGAAGATTTTTTTTTGGTAAATGTTAAATTTGTAAAATGAATAGTATATGAAACAAAAAATGTACAAATAACAAAATATCATTCGATGCATTGTCTAAATGTAACGTTTGCCGTATAAATGGTTATAAAATGATGGTTTGTACAATAAAACATTTGTTGATGTAAGACATTTATGAAATAAATATTATGCAAAACGTTGTTTTTAAAATGAAACATTTTTGTGGTGTAAAGTTTTCGTAATGAATATTATACGACTAGTTGGTTTTAAAGTGATGTTTTGTCAAAAAATGTTTGTGAAATATTAGTGAACCAAAAAAATGTTATAAAAGTTAGGCTTTCTGAAAGAAACACATACATATTCATTAAATATTGTATTTACTTTTTAATAAGTAATAATATTAATAAATTATATAATATTTTACATTAATAATGTTAATATTTATTAAGATTGGAAAAAAATATTTTCAAGATTTGCTCTCCAATTAGCAGTGGCCCGCAATTTTACCTGCGAGGCGGTAGAATTACTGTACTAACCAGCAAATGTGTTTTTTTCATCATAAAGTCAGGAAACGAGCAGGAGATGTGCCTGAAAGTAACCAATATACCCGCCCATAACAGCACAGTGCCACGAAACTATTGAAACTTAACTGAAAAATGGTACCTTCGGACGGACTCTGAAAAGTGTCCTACCATTACGCTACAAAAGAGACAAGGAAGTATAAAAGTAATGACGATAATAACCGCTAAAACATTACAATAAATCCACGATTCTCGTGAACAGTTTAAAGCAAACAAACAGTTTGGCAGGAAGTGGAATCGAGGACGTGCAACGTGTGGAGAAGATACATCAATACCGTCGACTTTATAGACGAAGTTTATAGAAAGTTTAAAGAATGGCCGCGCCACCTGCCGCATGATGAAACCATTACCAAGGAGCGGTACGGGGACCCCCACTATTAACGTCTTTATTTTCTATCACAGAGGAAAAGGGTTTAATATGGTCCATACGATATATGCCAATATGTCTTGCTTGTATTCCGATATGTCTTATGTTACTTGGTAAGACGAGGAGCAAACATACCCATGGGGCGCCTGGTTTCCAAAGAAATTACAGGGCTTACAGATATGAGATCTTAGATCTCTGGTTGACGAGCGCAGTGCAGTGCTAGGTAATGATTTGGACTCTTCATGATCCAATAGCTGCGTGTCACTGTGCTGTTATGTGTCAGACATGTTGCTTACCATCAGGCACATGTCCGGATCGTCTCGTCACCATTTATTTAATAAAAAAAAACCAAGTAACATAGGACATATCGGAATGCGAGCATGACATATTGGCAAGTTCTAAGATATAACAAAATTTTTTACCAGTGATAATTTTGCACTTGGTACCTCACCTTATGATACGGTGTATGACGAAGCGTGCTAACCCTAAACTAAAGAGCCCTACCGCTACTGGGTTCTTACCCTTGAGGTATTCGCACAGGAGTTCAGTATAAAATTTCACTTCAAAAACTTCAAACTTGCTGACCCAGTAAGCACTGTTCTAATAAATTATCAATGAATTTTTTTCCATTCAATTTTCAATTCAATTTATTAATTCGAATCATTATTTTAAAAGAACACTTGGTAACGTCACTTACAATAAAATTATATAGTACATAAATAATCTGTGTACATAATAAAATAATACAAAAGAATAATGTCAAATAAAAAAATACTCAGCTGTAAAGTGGCCTTGTCGTTTAGGTGCAGCTGTAAAAAGGCTTTATCATGGTGAAAAAACAAATTATCCAAATAATGAATACATACTGTTAGTATATTTATACTTTTAAACATCTCCCGTTATGATTTTCTAGCAGACAGATTGTACAGAGCACGGATTACTCTCTTTTGTAATATAAAAATGGAATTTCTATCCGCGTCCGATCCCCATAATAAAATTCCGTAGGACATAATACTATGAAAATATCCAAAATAAACAAGTCTAGCTGTTTCCACGTCAGATATTTTCTTAATTTGACGAACTGCATGGGCAGCTGAACTAAATCTCTCAGCTAGTCTCTCCATGTCTAGGACCCCACTGTAGCTTTGAATCCACTAAAATGCCCAGAAAAAGAGTAGATTGTACGGGTTCAATCACTTTATCTTTCAGTCTAATATCAAGTTTACAGCCCAGTACATTGCATAGCATAAAGTTTATACATTTAGTTTTATTTGGATTTAGAACTAGATTATTTGCATCAAACCATTTAAATTTGATGTCTAAAATTGCGTTTATTTCTGTGAAATCATTTATTCCTCTTTTAACCTTAAAAAAAAGTGACGTATCATCAGCGAACATAACTATTTCTACGTTCTTATGATTTTTATCATAAAAGGTAGATTAACGTTTATAAGAAACCATAAGGATCCAAGGATGGAACCTTGAGGTACACCCATTTTTAAAGGGGACTCATTTGATTGCACACCGTCAATTTCAACTATCTGTACACGATCTTTAAGATAAGAAGAATTGAACGTTAGTATAAATTATAAGTGAAATATTAAATTGTATGTGGGGGTTCAAATGTGTGCCTCAATCGTAACAGAACGTCTGAACAGAAAAGCCAGTAAATAAATAACATATTTACAAAGATTATAGTTCGAAATAGCAGAGAATAATTTAAGATTGCAAACTACATAGCTCTTCAGAGAGTAGTTCTTTTTGGAAATTCTACGTGGCCGATGTCACAGACACATATATACTCTTACTAATATCATTCCAGAACTCAAACAGTTTGCAGTCTTTACGAATGTGAGTAAAGATTTCAAGGAAAGTCAAGTTTGTTCAGTTGAAGCTCACTAGAACAGAATATTAAAATAATACTGAAATCTCACTTTGTCTAAAAATGTTCATATATGTATATCACTACATAGTGTAAAACATAGTCGCTTTCTGACCCTATATCTCTATGTATGCTTAAATCTTTAAAACTACGCAACAGATTCTGATGCGGTTTTTTAATAGATAAAGTGATTCAACAGAAAGGTTTATATATATAATACTTGCATAAAATAGTGGAGAATACTGTTATTTTTAAGGTTTCTAATGTGATGTCGTAAATAATTACTTTTTTCCGCTTAAATTGCAAACTCAGGCTGAACCCTACGAGATTTATCAAAATGATGTACCTACAACGATATTGTACCTCTTCAAAAGTTCTACAAAAAGTCTGTAATGGTATATGTCTATCTCTTAGGATTAACCCATAATAACCATTTTATTGGTACTTATATTTAGTATCAGTGTGAAGCCGGGGCGGGACGCTAGTTCTTAATTTTACAAAGCTAAACAGGAATTTGTTTGAACGCAGTAATCTCAGTCACTAATGGACCGATTTTAAAAATTCTTTCGCCGCGCGGTTGAATATGTATGCCATCCCTGTGTGACATCTATAGACTATAGATACATAAATTATGTACCACGGCTAGTATAAAATAACTCTTGACAAAAAGGCCATAAAACACAGCATAGTACTCGTAATTACAGTAAGCCCAAAAGCTGTAATTCAAGCATGTTTATTTGCTTCCTTATTACTTAGAGCAGTCTCTATTACGATACTATGCAAGCTGCGTCCTCTAAACATAATGAAGAAAGCTGTGCTGACTTAGCGACGAAAATGTCTAATCTACGATCGTATGGTCATAGGTTCAAAGTCCGGCGCCACCTCTATGTACTTTTCTAAGTGAAAAGTGCTAGTTTGTCGTCACCGCTGGCTTTAACAGTGAAGAAAAACATCGTGAGCAAACCAGCACGCTCTAAGAAAGACATCGTTTGAGGATATGCGATATTCACAAATCCGCACTCAACGAGTTGGATATTCATTTTTATTAATTCCAGTCCCCGGTAGGGACATAAAATGGACTGATTATTACTTACGCTACGTCTTTGAAAAGATTTCTCTGTTCACTTCCAACAGACCTTCCGTAAAAAGAGCAAAGCAGTGTGACGTCACCGTTTTTTATGGCTACGTCACACCTGTCCCCCTCCCCACACCGAGCTGCGAGGTAAAGAAAGGTAAAAAATGTGCTTCCCTTACCCTCCTAATTCCACTCGGAATCGCATTTATCGGACGTTGATAAACGATGCCTAAATAAAGAAATACTTCGCAGCCGCTTTCATTACGGCTACCGATAAATTTTCTGCTAATGAATTGTCCCCTCCGAGGGGGCTGTCTGTGATATTCTCTCAGCATTCAATACTGACGTTTCCGCGGCGTTGTGCGCGACCTCGCCGGGACGCTGACTTCCCTATTTTTACCCCGGGATATGAATAACTCCCGACAGTAGGTTTTCTTCAGAATTCGGAACATTTTCCTCGTAGAGACAACTGAGTTAGCGGAACTCAAAGGCTTTGATACTCGTGCTTTCTATTGTGTATTAAACTGTGTATTTGAAGATTTCGAGATAACAAGATATTGGTAGATGTTCTATTAAGAGTTTTGTTGTAAATCTTCTTCAACATTTATCTCACTCAATTAAAAGTATTTTCGTCGCTTTTAGCTCGTTTTAGATCCACATTATTGCTGTATAATATTTTGAATAATAGGTATCATTCAGTGTTGTCGCCAGTGGTATTGATACATTTGTAAAATAACTCTTAAAAAATGAAACAATTTCGTTTAATTTTTGAAGACAACTTAGTAGCATACCCGTTGTGTCAAGCTATGCATGATTTTATTGGTAACAAATTCAAGAGAATAACTAAAAGTGCATTTATTCAGAACCGAACGGCACACAAAAATTACTTGCAAGCGTTTAAATACTAATGCCCTTCCAATTATGCTCGTGTGTGCGCTATCACGCGATGCTTCCGACATGGCGGGTAGGTTTGTATCCAGACGGAGCAGCGGCGCGAACGGCGATGCTTCAGCTTTTAAGTTACCCTTGACCATCTTGGAGCATCAAACGTTTGATAATTAAATTAAATTAAATTTATTGTTTCAATCATTATTTTGGCTTAAAAAACATCAAAATTCTTAATTACACTTGGAACAAATACTTAATCTAAGTTAATAGTTCATTAGCAGCCGTGCTACCAATATATAGTATTAGATTATAGATAATATATAGTATTCTACTGGTTAAGACAATTTTATCCGCGATTTTGTGGTGGTGACTATCTTGGACAGATTTTTATCTAACATTGAGTTAGGTAGATAACGCTCCCGACTTAAACACCTTCCAAAATCACAATAAGAATCGGTTAATTCGTCTGGAACCCACGGTCCTACATAAAGATACATAGACACACACACTTACGGACACGTTAAATTTATAACAGCCCGTCATTCTTGGGTCGGAGGTCAATAAAAGTGGTGTTCAGGTGGTGTTCAAACCTACTAACCCAGTTTACGAAATAGTAGGTTATTGACACAGATCTAGCTACCACGGCGTTGTCTCTTAAGAGCAATCAGTAATCACCAAAATGAGATCAATTTCTCATAACATACTAGTAACACTGTGCCACTGAGCATCGATCCCGCTTCCCGTTAATGGTTCTCTTTGAGTCGCGGCGGCTGTCACTGAGCATCGATCCCACTTCCCGTTAATGGTTCTCTTTGAGTCGCGGCGGCTGTCACTCCGCACAAACAAGCAATTAGCATCCGATCGCGCGCTGCCTGCGCCGGGATTAATCCAACCTGTTCAAATAACATAACCTTTTGACTTATTTCTTAAAGGTCGGAAACTTTTTGTATGGGACTTGAAGGTTTGTTATTTACCAGGAGTTTCTTAGTTTCATCCGCGTACCATATCCTATTATCTGCTCTAACTAAAAGTTGCCTATGTTTCTACTAAAATCTCAAAAATGATGTCTAAAGTTTTTCATAATTATGGTAGTAGTTTACATGTCAACAATAGGCACAACGAAATTTGGTGTCGAAACAGCTACTAAATGTTTTCACTGCTGATACTCAAGGTATTCTCTTACAGATTCTTACTTAGATTTTTGAAAGTTCTCAATTTCCTCATAATATTTTCTTTCACCGTTAGAGCTGGTAATAATTATGAACTTGTACCGCTACGTCTGACCTTTGAAATTTCAGGGATATAGGTGCGATTCATACCTGCAACCTTACTATTGCGAATCGGGTATTATAGTAACTAGTCTACCACAGCCGTCAATTTGATCAGTTTTACTTTGGTCTAAAATACAAATTTTGAATTTGATAGAATATCTAGCGACCTGTCACAAATCGGCTTAGTGAATTCGGTAATATGTTTCCATTTCTATGTCCTACACTCTATGGTTCTACATGTCGTGCCTGATCATTATATTCACCATCCAAACTTGCCATCTAACAAGAAAAGGATAGACTCCCTCGAATCTGGGCCATTTCTTTTTCTGAGAAATTAGCAGACAATTTTGATCTCTACTGGTGTAAAAATAAAGATTTTTGTGTTTGTATATGTCAGTACAAATCAAAATAAAATTTAATTCTCAAATTTATGTCTTATCTTTTGACGATTTACTTTCAAACGAAGTGTTCAAGATAATTTGACTCAACTTAATTCGCCATAGAAAAAAATTGATTTTGATACGTGTGATGGGTTTTTTTATTTCTCTTCTTGGCAAACTTTCATAATAAAAATCCTAATAAAGTAAAACTCAGTTCTCGCGTGACATTCCAATAATTTCCTCATTCCGGCTCAGGAATCGTAAAAAGAATTTCTTTATCCGTGTTATTATATATGTTAAGTCTTTATTACATAGAGTTCAATTTAGTATGAGCAAAACAAAACAATGGAAACAGTTTCCTTCTATTCATGTGTGTTGTGCAAGGGGAATTGACCCTAAGTTGTGCTCTAGCGGTGACCGTGCGTCAGGTTGCATCAGCCCGGGTTGCGCGGGTGGTTGGGTTTGCAGGCTGCTCTATCATTGTGATCCCGGCGAGCGGCGCCGGTGATTGAAGCTAACACGTTTGTATTGCAGGTAGCTGTATTGGTACTGTCTCTGCTTTTATTGCATCACGGTATGCTTTGTAGTGCTTAGGTGATTTATCATAAATGTAACAACGTTATTACTTATTTGACCCCGTGAGATCTCGATATTTGCTGTATTTAGTGAAACGTTCAAGTCACAATTTTCGTGACTCAAACAGTTGTTAAATTACGATTAAATAATACAAAATGATACGGGATCTTGTTAAAGTGTGCGTCATCTGCGATGATTGCGATCGCTTTGATTTGCAACTAATATAACTGAAAGGGTTAGTTGTGATGTTATTCATTATAATTATACTACCCACCATCTACTTCAGCCACCTTCTTTTTACTAAATTTAGGGTTTCGTGTGTTATAGTCAGTCCAGTTTGACTTGAGCTTCAGCTGTATCAGGCACGTCTTATTCAAAGAAAATGCAGGAGTGTGGCTGCTGTTTGATTTGAAATAGCTGTTATTGAAAATTCTGTTTATTTTCCTTCGTAAAAAACAGCCACAAGACTCACAAAACAATAGAATATCACAATGAAAAAACCAACATTTTTAATACATTATTTGTTAGAAATGTAATTGATTAAATTTGATTTCAGTTATAGCTCTATTTAAATGGCTCTAGCAGTACGAACAAAAAATAAAAACCAAACTGTTCGCAACAAAGGAAAACAAAATATATTTTGGATAACAGAAAAGTGTCCTATATAGTCGTTATAGTGAACACAGACCGCCGCTCGCGGCCACACGCTCTCTGATTACTGCAGTATTAATAAAATCGTAAGCGAAATTCGCGATAAGCTGATTCTGTACGGAACTTATTACTAAAGTTTACTTATATAACAAAGCTATACACAATGTAAGAAGACGACGCCAAAATGGAAATTTAAATTCTTTGTAAAATTGACACGAGAAATGAAAAGATGGAAGATTCGTGGGGGCTGGTGCGTGTGTGTGAGGTTTATTAACGACAATAATATATTTTATAAATTTCTAACCTTTACTTGTTTATCAAATTGACTAAAGTTTCATAAAAGTCTATATTTATTTTCGTTTTGATTTAGCAAAATTATGCTATCTACCCATCGCCATCGTGATCCAAAAGTATCAAAATCATTCAATTTTCTAGCATCGCTACAGCCCACCAAGTACAGTAAAGCAATACAACGCAACGCAACACATCGTACAACACGCCAAAGCTTAACACGGCACAACAACATTGAACAGAACACAATACAATTAATTTCAATTTTATGAACCCATCAAAGTACCTATTAGAAGGCTTATTGCTTAAAACGATATCTGCCGAACCTCACCGTTACTAATTAAGAAACGTGGTTAGTTTATTATATATAAACCTATTTTGGACTAGAATAACAGACTAGTAAGCGCTGAATTTGTTGGAGCTTTGTATAATCTGTGGTAGTATTGTGGCCACGTTCAAAACAATATTTACCTAATTTAGTAAGGTATCGAAGGAAGCCCTTCGGAACAATGGTTACTAATAATTGGTTTACGAACGTTTATATTATAACTAAAACAAATTCAAAGCGATACATTTTTGCAAATTAAAATCAATAATTTAATTTAGGCGCGGTCCTATTTGAATACAAACAAGAACAAAATTAAAAATTTTGATTAACCCCCGACTACCTCGGATTTGTTATCTGTACAACATTCTACTAGCCAAGCCCTTTCATTTGATACCCATATTAAAGGAGTTGTGAAAAAAGAAATGTATTTCGCCATTTTGTGGAAGCGGCCATCTTGGATTTGAAATTTGTCATAGTGCAATGTATTTTACTAGTCAAGCCCTTTAGTTTGATACCCACATTGAGGTAGTAGTGAAAGAAATAATATAATTTGCCATTTGCCAACTTACCTCAATATGGGTATCAAATGAAAGGGCTTAATTAGTAGAATACTATACATTATAAAAAAATCAAATCCAAGATGGCCGCCACCAGAAAATGGCAAATTATATTATTTCTTTCTCTACTACCTCAAATGGGTATCAAACGAAAGGGCTTGACTAGTAGAATACTTTGAACTATGACAAATTTCAAATCCAAGATGGCCGCTACCAAAAAATGGCGAAATACATTTCTTTATTCACAACTTCCTTAATATGGGCATCAAATGAAAGGGCTTTACTAGCACAATGTTGTACAGGTTACAAATCCAAAGTAGTCGGGGGTTGGTCAAAATTTTTAATTTTGTTCTTGTTATGTTTTAAGTCTTGACTAGATGAAGATCAGAGCACTAAACAACTATTTAAGGCCAGGTATTTCTGTCAAAGTAGGCATTTAACGCTGTCTTGTTCTCGCGACCGTCACCGACCGCGGAATCGGTGCCACAGTGCAGAAATAACATTAAAATATTGGACTATGTAATTTAAACTCATTTTTTGTTCAAGATTTTTTTATGTTTGTATGTTTATGATAAGAGTTTTGTTGCTATATAAACGAAGAAATATTAAATTTATCTATACTCGTAGGTATACAAAACGCAACCTTTTCTTTTTTGGTCACACTATAAGTTGAGAATGGCTTTTCCAATTTTATGCATCTTTTTAAAATGTTTCCTAATAATTCACAAGTTCGTCAAAAATTTAAAAAAATGCGCTGAAACGTAATGAAAGGCCAGTAAAAATAGAAGGTTTTTTGGTCAACTTTGCTCTAAATTTCTAAACCAATTTTTTTCTATGAGGTAAAGATCACTTATTGAGCATAACATTACAAAATGCTCACAGATCCAGGTAGAGCTTCAAACGCCAATTGAAAAAAAAAACTGTTTTAGCCGATATTTTGGAAACTATATATTTTGACAATAATTGTAGAAAATAAAATTTTGCATCTTTTGTTGCTAGTAAACTTTTTTTGTAAAACTTACCGTTTACGATTTTTAACCCATTTAATGATACGATTGCGATGATGTCGATAATAGTGGATGAAAATGATGTGGTCTACGATGGAACTTGCTTCTCTAATAGAAACAAACACAGTGTACCTTGTAACCCCAAGGTTCGAACCTTCGACAAAAACCCACTTTGGCAATGCGTTTCACAGCTTGGTTGTTCTTATTACAAAAGTGGAGACCAAACTCTTCGTTCAACTCTTCAATCATGATGATGAACGGTGCTGTTTATTCGAGCAACGAGCAATATGATTGAAAAACAAAACCAACTACAAAAAAACTACACGTAAAAAAATATTACCTACTATCTAAGGATACTTTGGCGAATGAGACTAGTCTTAGAATATCTTAGTTACCAAAATCCATCCAGCCGTTTGGAAGATATGTGGAAATAAAAGTTTTACAAACATAAAGATACGCGCGAAAAACATAACCCTTCTTCCATTCCGGTAAAAGAGACATGTTTATGCTACTGGGAACAGAATTCACATCTTATTTTTTACATTGTTATCATTAAATTGGACATAATAAATTGTAATCGGTAAGTTCGAAAAAAGTTTAGTACAGAGTTAAATTCTATGGGTAATTTTACTGCCTAAAAGGCTTCTTATCAAATTTGGTGGAGTGTCTAAATTTCATTTTAAATAAGTTTTAAATGAGCGAAGTTGGGTTTTAGGGTTCGTAGACAAATTTTAAAATATACGTTATGTCTGTCCATCCGTATGTGATAGCCATTTTTCTCCGAAACTATAAAAGTATACTATTAAAACCTCGTAAGTACATGTATTCTATGAACAATATTAACATTTTCATACAAAAAAAGAAAAAACAATAAATTTTGGTGGTGTCACAAACTTGGAAAAGAAATAAAATAAAAATTCTATCAAAACCATACGTGTATCTATCCATACGTGTATCTATGGATAGGTGTTCAAAAATTGTTTTGAAGTTCCGAACATTTTTTTTCTAAACTGAATAGTTTGCGCAACAGTCTCTTCCAAAGTGGTAAAATCTGTATGTGAGGACTTTTCTTACAAGTACTAAGTACCTTACTACCAAAGAATTTACCTAAATGGCATATAAATGCAAGTTAGGTATTATTTATGATACCTAACTTGCATTTATATTAGAGGATTTCTCCCCTCTCATTATTTCCTTATCCCGATCTCTGATTTGACAAATATTTTACCGATACTTATCTATTTTCCATTGCATCCGCATTGAATTTTTTTTAGACTCCACTATTGGTCTACAATATAAAGTAAACAGCGTACTAATTAGTATCAGCGTCTATTTGCAATTCCAGTGAAAACGGTATCAAAATCAAGATCATAGCGTGCTTCACTAGTAATACCTACTGATATTGTTATACTGTGGCACTATGATCGTAATATTTAAAATTTATTGGTTGTCAAAATTGCAAAATCAAGCACAGGCCCGTCGTCCGTGAGCGCCGAAACGCGACTGATCAGGCCTGCCGAACGGCGCGCTATATATATGGTAGATATTAAAACATAGTGAATACTTATATACATAGTGATATACATAGTGATAACTTTTATCAAGTCAAACTCTGCGAATGCATCTATAACTTTTTAGTGGCTTTCGTTGAGTACAAAAATTTTGTAAAAAAATTCATTAGTTTAGTCATAAACTTGAAAAACCTTTTTAAAAAGGGGTAACTTTGGGATTTTTTTCTATCAAGTAAAATTCATTAAATCGTGTTATTGACTGCGAATTGCACTAGTTTAGATCCTTATCTAATACATATATTTTTTTTCAGAGTTTAATACACTATTTTAAAGGTCTTAAAGTGGTTTTAAAAATTCAAAATTACGGCCCACACGCCCTTAATAAAAAATTCAAATCACTGCACTACGCTCTTCTCTCGAAGATAATATAAGATGGTTTATTTTTATTTGTCCTGTAATTTACATTCCTTACATAACATATGTAATTACTGCTCGGCAGTTTAAGTAATTTGCGTAAGTTTGGTACTTCCCCAGGTGAGCTCTAGAAAGAGTCGTACAACATTTTATTTTGTTTTGAATTTATTAAAACATATTTTTAAGACTTTGTTAATGTTTGTTTTCAATCGACATCAGTTCACCTTATTAATAGTTTACCAATCACAAGTTATACCCACATTTTTGACAAATCTTTTTGCAAATTTAGTCCTATCCAAACAACAGCGTAGGTAATGTTGACGGGCTAGTTATCCCTCAATCTTATTACTCAGTATCATGACGCTTGTTTTCATAAAAGATTCCATCATATCTTATTTAGTAAATCGGGCGTGATGCTCCTCGGAGGAAAATTAGATAAAGTGGGGGAAAAATGGAGGAAAACGAGTCGAGCTGTTTGGGAAACTGCGCCAAGTTTTAATTTAATAGATAGAGTTTAGCCGCAACCCGGAATATTAAAGATATTTGTGACGTAATTTTGAAGTTTTCGTTCGCCGCCAATGAAATATGTTGGGCTTTTGAATTTATTACATATTTTTAAACCGTATTGCTCCAGAGAAGCAGGCTATGGTTGTGCAAGCAACTTGTAGAATAGAATAAATGTGTGAGGGAAAGGTAGAAAGTACCCGAGCACGCATTAGATCACCGATGAGGTGGATGGATCAGATTAGGGCCGCGGTGGATGATCCTTTGCACGTGTGCACCAGGGAGGCGGCTGATAGGAGCGAGTAGCGACTAATTGTGAAGCGGGTTGTTGACGAAGGAATATGATGACCACGACCACTCTGCCAAAAATCTACCGACTTAGAAGGAGAATAACAGAGAATTTCACAAGCTATCTCTATTATCTATTACTAGAAAAACACTGCGGTATTTACGCGTGCCGTTCTCATTCCAGTAAATGTAGAGCACAGACTAAGTAGAGATGATGTAGAGCAATGAAAACTAACCTATGTGGTATTCGAGAAAGTAATTCAACTATGTACCAAGCTATAACCAAGTCCGCCGGTTTGATTGCTTGAATTGATTTATCCATTCCGACGTAATTGAGCTACAAGTATGCTAACTTTAGAATTAATAATATTTGTAGGATATTGCGAGTTAGCGATGATGATTCGGTTTAAGTTAAGAAGTGAGTGTTTGTTTTAAATATGAAAACTAAGAAATGGTCCCAATGCTGGGATTCGGAGGTTTCTCTCGTAAGCAGAGAATCAAAGTCATAGTCCACGCTGCTCTGGCCCAGTGTAAGTTGGCAGATGACGCATGATCTCGAAAGATTTGGGTAACACGCCGGTTGCCATACGAAGTTTTATTAAAAACAGTGATGATAAACTTGAACGCCTAGACTTGGAAAAATATTCAGAGGCGCGCGTGGGGTCGACCTTTTGACCCCACGACAGTGGATTGCTAGTTCTAGTCACTAATCCACCACGACATCAACACACAACAATCAACATAGACATATTCTATTTATAAACACGCACATTAGCTCACACAATCAAGGAATAGTCACATTGAAAGCCTCGTCCTTTTCCAAAGTCGGTTAAACAAACAAGTTTCCCGCCGTTGTCTCAATTCCCGACATTCTCACCCACTCTGGGCGGATTCTATGCGTTCCCGGGTCCCGTATTACCTCGTAAAATCAGAACATATACTAAATTCTGTACCAACAATATCTTACAAGCGAAGCGAGGCTCCGCGCGAGACGTACACACTAACACGACTACATTGTAAATCAGTTTATGTAATTATATTCATAGTGAACTTTACGAGCAAAACATGGGTTTCTTCAGAAATCTTACAATTCAGCTAACTTTAGGTTGTCTGTTATTGTTTTAACTTGGCAAATACCTAGTATTCGTCGACTATTCTATTCAATCGAGTTTGTTAAAATATATTTTGTGTTAATTCTCGTTCGTTTTTTGTTTCGTAGGTAGTACATAGTTTATTCCACAATTTTAAAGGTCGAAATTTGGTTTAGGTATTATATCTAAGGTTTGTCAGAGATCTGTGAAAAATCTGTGAAGACAAATTTTATAATATCAATATAGCAGCCATGTAATATTTTTTTGTGGAGCATATTTAGTAAGGTATTAAATAATACATTTGCGAGTGAGATGTACATTGCAAAGATTTTTCCACGCAATACGCCGCCGCGAGACATTTGAATATCGTAACGTCCCGAATATCCGTGGTAACGTCCCTTTATAATATCTAATATTTTTTTAAAAGTATTTTAATGGTTAGTATAAGATAACATAGTAAAACAATTTTATGTTTTTGCCTACAAAAAAACTTCTTTTTACACTCTGATCCATTAATTTATAGTTAGTTGTGTTTTCATAAATTTTGTATTTATTTTCCGATTTTATCCCGTCCGTGTACGGTTGCTTGCCAGAGATGGCTCTAATCGATAAGATCGACAATTATACCTTTAGTTACTAGTATTTTTACTGTGTTTACTATCCGTGTTTTCTGATTCTTAAAAAAGAGTTGTTTTATTGTATTTTTTTTTTATTTTTTTTTTTTATTTAAATTATCCACTCCACAGACTCCGGGATCCGTGATCTTTGTCATTACAATAATCTTTTTTTTTTACACATTTCTTGGATAAGGAGAAGAGGAAAATAGAAGGGATTTGGGTACATTTAAAATCTAATTCTAGTGCTCGTCTGTAGAGCCGATCACTACCAGTTGGGATTCCGCTAGTAATCGACTCGACATCGAGTGTTTGCCTAATTGCCTTTTGCCATTTGCCTAAGCTGCCTCCTCCCGGCCCAGAGCCTCCACAACGGCCGCATTTCTGTCCCTGATGGCCATCTGTAGGTTGAAATCGCGGATGGTCTTCGATGATGCAGCCCACGCTTGCCGCACGAACCGACCGATGGCGTCGTCGGTGTCGTCAGCGTAGTATGTGAAGGTCCCCGTGTGCCGTGAGATTGCAACTACCGCATGGGGCACGCTCTCGTGCAGCTTCATGTTTGCCTTGGTTTTGATTACGATTACCGACTCGTATGTTAGTCCCTGAGCTTCATGGATGGTAAGGATGCGTGACCCGGTGCCTGACCCATAACCCTGGTTTGTCAGGGTCTCCTTCTCCTCTTGAGTGTGAACTAAGAAGAGGGTGTTTGGTTGGGTGTTGGGTATTTGCGCTCCCTTATATCTTCTCTGCTCTAGGGACTTTATACGGGACGCTGAGGAGTACATACCCGAGTATATTTCCCTCAGTGTTTTATTGTATTTAATTGCATCGAAATTTTTCAATGTGAATTTCTACTTCACCTATTTAACGTTTAAGAATATGTTTAGCTCTTACTTGAATTCAGACCAATCTTTATATTCTAAATACGTAAAAAGGTGTGATGAAAACCGTAGTGACTATGTTACGATAAGTCTAAGATGGAAGAAACCTTATAAAACACAGATACATCATAATAGTTGACAAAGGAGGACAAACTCCCGAAGGTAACAAGTTCCATTATTTGTGTGTCACAGAAACACGCCCCGCCCCGCACTGCCCGCACCGCCCCCTCGCTCGCCCCCGCAGTTCAAGCTGTGCCCCCACAGAGACTTTTTTCTAGTATAGAACGATGGGATAAGCAGAGCATGCGTCTGATGGTAAACAACAAGTCTACCCATAACTCCACCTTGCTACGCAGCTATTGTAACATGAAGTGTCCAAATCATTACCTGCAACTGCGCTTGTCATCTAAAGATTTAAAATTATAAATGTCTATGCCCTTAATTTAACCAATATCACATGAATTCAGCATTGTTTTTGTTACTTTAATATTAATACTTATAGGCTCAGCCCGTCCTTTACGCGTTGCCGCTGACAGGTCCTCTTCCAACAGAATGATCACATCTGTACCCAACAAGCGTGCACCGCTTAAAAACTAAGCACCGAGACCGGAGCATTAAAAAAATACGTGATACTGTCGAGACTTGAACAAATAGAAACATCAACCTCCATCCGACTCCTCTGAATAAATAATACCTTTCCCGAAAATCCGTCGGTGACGCCCGATGGCTGACGGACGTAAGCTGAGAAGCAAATTTAGACAGACAGGCTTTTGTTTCACCTCGAGCGTCTAACGGCACCTATGAGACCCTCGTCACTCGCGCCGCGCGGGTCGCTGGCTTTTTATTATTTCCATGCTCAGTGGGCTCCGACCGGCTACAGACCGCTTGAGATGGGTCCGCATCGAACCAACTATAAATTGCAGTGTGGAAACTCGCAGACCACTGGCGAGAGATTAGCTCTTAACTTAAAAACATTCGCCGATACAAAACTATAGAATACTGCCAGCGCTTTCAGGTTTCACCCGCGTAGTTACCGATCTCGTTATTTCCCTGAAAAAAATTGCCTGTGTTTATTCTTGACCATTATTCACGTATGTACCAAATTCCATCCAAGACCCTACGGTAGTTTTTGCGCGAAAGAGTATTAAACATACATCCACACTTTCTTACGAACTTTCGCGTTTGTATTAAGTAGTAGGATACCTACAGCGCTACTAGATCGCAAACGCGAGATAACACGCCAGCCGCCGACCCTCGCGTCCCCAATTTAAGAATAACAAGCAACAAAATTCCTTTCACCAAACTCTCGGTCCCTTAGCGTAATAATAACGTGAAAACGCTTCAATAACAGGCGTAAACTGGTCTCCTCGTTGCCCGAGACCGCAAATTGAATGACGTTTTGCCGCCCTGGCTATGCCGCCTACGCCTTCCTATTTGCCGCCTCGAAGCCGTTCAAGAGGAGCTAATTAGATAGGCACAGTTCATTTGCTCGGGATCTCTATTATCGTGCGACCTTCCCGCCCCCAGAGATAAGTCGGCAGCCTCCGCGATCTATGCTCTCTCCTCTAAGCCGATGTATTCGGTCGGTATTTTATTGCTCAATTCATTCCGTAAGCAACAATATCGTTGAATATATTCAAAGCGACACTGTAAGTGCCCATTTCCGTAACGGCCGATATTTGGTACATTTAGCCTTTAGCTTTAGCAAATTGCCTTTAAATCTGTGCGTTGTTTATTTATTCTCGTAAGTAAACGGGTAAATACACGAAAACGAAATTAGTGGAGCAAGTCGTTTGTTTGTGTGCAAACAGGCTGACTCAGCTCCAGGGGAGCGGGGAAGGGGGGGTCGTACTGTTCTTATCCAAATACTTCATGTGTAATGACTTTCATATACGAGACAAGCTCGACGATACACTGACGTAGATTTAAGATATTGTGACGCTTTCCACTGCCTGTTACCACCTTTAACTACCATATACGTCTCCCATGGATGCTTCAATGAACATCTTAATCGTTAGTCTTATAACAACTTCGAAACCATATCAAAAACTTCCTCTTGGTTTTAATTGAATCGCCCAGTTTTTACGATACGAGTTCCAGACTGTATCAACTTGCAAGTAAAACAATTAGAGTGGAGTTAAGGAAAGTTTCTGCCGTGAGCCAACGAAGAAACGTTGAAATGCTGTGACGCTGTCACAGACAGGTTACGCAGTACACGGGTGCTAAGTTGATAGGGTCACATTGTACCATATTGCTCTTTTTTCTACAAGACTGCTCGGAGCTCGACATAATGACGTCATTTAATGGATACATTCTAAAGACTCCAACGAAGAGATTTGACTTCACTTTCACTACACTTCTTGTGATAAGAGGGTTTTACTCAATATACTGACGTCATTATTACGCTCAATCACTTGTACATACCTATCTTAAGCTATATATATTTTCACATCGACGAGTGCTCAGAAAAGTTTTTAAACATGAGATATATGTTATGTATGTAGAAAACACTCAAGACACATGCAATTTACGAGTTACTCACGTGTGATATGGTCGGTCCAGTCAAACTGGACTGACGTCGCAAACGTTGAATATATATCTGGAGGTATACCTTATATATTATACTTAACGATTGGAAAAATGTATCAGTATTTTGGCCCGCAAGTGAATGATTGAAATACGGCGAAAAACTGCACCGCAGTACATTTATTAACAAGCTGTCTCTCAAAAGAATCTCGACTCGGACAGTATCATTCCTTAACATCATCCTGGGGAGCCCTATCACCCTCCGGCGCGGGGAGGGAGGACATGGAAATAATTCCCGAGATGTATCTCCCGAGAACCGTGACATCGATGCTCCAATGAGAAAGTCGTGTTTCTTTGTAAGCTCGCACGATGTGTGTCGCTGCGAGGAGAATGAGAATGGAACAAAAAATGTCGTCTGGGAATCTCATTCGCTGAGTTTACTTTATAAAGAACTCATGAGCCGCGGCTCGCTCGGTTCCGGCGCTCGAACACTCGACGGCTGCTTTATTTTTTATCAATTACTGTTCCATGCTGTAATTTTCAAAAGTGGAATTATCTGTTGAGTCGCTTAGAATCCCAACGTAAATTTTCATTAAAAACCTCCTAACAGCTTTTTCCTAACGTTTGGTAGCTTGTTTGGTAGTTTGACGTTAGTCGTCAGATACTAAAACTAGTGAAAAAATATAATAAATAGGTAAGATAAGTATATATATATAGGTCAAATTAAAAGGTCTGATTGTGATCCCAAAATGACAGGTTTTCACTACATGCATAATTCATTGAGAAGTATTCATTCATTTGCTTAAAAATCATTTATTTTTTCTGTCTATTTGGTAAGCTGAATCTCTGATATGGCTGTACCAATTTTAATGAGACTTTCACTTGTAGATAACTGATATTATATGAAGTAGCTTAAGTGTACTTTTATTTTGAAACAAAATAGCATAAACTTGTGGAGCCCACTAAATATACCCGATGCTGGTCTTAGGACCTTTTCTCAAAAGGAGAGAATCAGTACATAGTTCACTGCGCTGGCCAAGGGTTCCAAAGTCCCAGCAGTGGGATTACTTAGTGGGCTGCTTACGTTATGAATAAACTTACTACCACTGAAAGAAGATAAATCTCAGAAATTTATTAACAACACAGCGCATCTATTCTCTATCGTAAGACCCTCAAGGTTTACGCGAACTGGTCACTTATCAAAGTTTTTAAGCAAGTTAATTTTCGTATCTACAAATATAATCAACACTTGTGACGTTCAAGTAAAACTAGGAGTTTAGTCTAAGTATTAGGACTAGCAGAAATGTAGTCTAAAGCATGCCGCGGTTATGCCACTGACCTACTTGTGGTCTATGACCCTACAAGCTAATACGCTGTAGTGTTTGTGTATTTACATGAAATAGTTAAGTTGTTTAAGAACGTTCAATCATAGACCACGTCATTGCTTAACATCAGGCGAGATGGTGGTCAATTGCAAAACTATCGACTGCCCTCGTGGCTTAGTGGGTAGTAACTCTGCCTGCGAAGCCGAGGGTCGTGGGTTCGATTCCCACCCAGTGCAAATATTTGTGTGATGAATTCAAATGTTTGCACTGTGTCTGGGTGTTTCTATTTATAATCAGTATGTATTTAAGACTATATATGTATTATATCAGCTATCTGGCTGCCATAGTACAAGCTTTGCTTAGTTTGGGGTCAGATGGTGTTGTGTGTGAATTGTCCACCAATATTTTAATTTTATCATTGTAAAAAAAAGTTAAATCTCCGTTTACGGGTAAAACTCACTATGTTACGATACTTGTGTTGTTAGTTATGATAACGAGTAGTTCTCTCAAAAAATAGTTTTATTAATATTCTGTGTGTATTCTGTAGCTAAAATCTTATTTATACTTTCATATAAGTATTATAAAGCTGAAGAGGTTTTCTGCTTAATTTCAATCTCATGAACTGCTTTTAAAATTTTCTTCACCGTTGGATATAATATTCGTGATCCCCGTATGCCATCAGGCTATAGGCTATTTATACATCACAAGCGAAGCCAGGGCGGACCGCTAGTATAGTAATAAATATAATTCTGATTCCGCACTCTCTACAGAAACTACGTACACGAATTGTAGAACTGTAACAGTTCGGTGCCGGCGAGCGTGTGCACGCCGGTGCGGCCATACGGGCGGGCAAACACGGGCGGAGCACATAGGCTTCGTTACTGCATTCTCTGCATCTGTTTACTCATGTGGAAGTTTTACCAACAGTTTGATCGAATTGCCGTGATAGACTAGCAGCGAGAACGTTTGATTATAATCGTGAGGTGGTAAGTTTGAAAATCGTTTGCTTCTGAGTAATTTTAAGTGTTAAAAGTCAAAGTCAAAGTCAAAGTCAAAGTCAAAGTTCTTTATTGATAAATGTACAATTTACACGTCAATTTTATAAAAAAACAAAACAAGAGTATACAAAGAGTATACATTTTAAAGTTTAAATTGAACTAAATACCTATTGTACGATAAAGGTATCGTACAAATAAGTGTCAAAACTTAAAATATATGTACTTATTACAATTGTAATGAACAATGTCAATTTTTACAACTTTATTGTGAGTTTGCCATCACTATATAAAAACTCGCTGTAACTATAAAAGTTTGATCGATAAGCCAGCTTTTAATCGGTTTTGAAGCTACCCGAGCTCGGTGCTAATTTAACTATTTTAGGAAGAGTGTTATAAACTTCCGGTCCCATAATGTGAGTCAGTTTTTCCGATCTCGCGAGAGAGTGAGGTATACTATCCAGCTTGTCAGCGTTACGTATATTGCGCGAATGTCTCTCTCCTCGCGTGTCGTATGAGTCTAAGTTATTTCTGACATACACAGCTACTTGGTAGATCAAGATTGAAGGCAACGTAAGTATGCCAAGCTCTTTGAAATATGGCCTGACGGATGTGCATTGCGACACGCCCACGATGGCGCGTATGGCACGTTTTTGGGGCGCGGAAAGCACGCTCCCAGTCGGCAGCGCGTGCGTATAGTTCGGCTCCGTACTGTAACCGGGAATGCACCGTCGCGAAGTAACACGAACGAGATACATCTGCAGACACCACTCGGGATACCCGTCTTAGTGCAAAACACGCACTGCTTACTTTAGCACACATCTTGTCGATGTGGTGTTCCCATGTCATGCAGCGGTCAATCTCGAACCCCAGAAATGTTGTGCTTTGTACCTGCTCAATCCGGACCCCGTCAAGTAAGACTTTTAGCGATTTTGTACAGTGACCCGATAGACAAAAGTGAATAAAATGAGTCTTTTGGGTTTACCATAAAACCGTTAGCACGAAACCATGTGTTTAAACCGTTAATTACAGTATTTAATTGATCTTCTAATTCCTCTATCGAAAGGGCGGTTACTATGGCAGCCACATCATCTGCATACATGAATATGTCTGCACCCTTTACGGCGTCAGGTAGATCGTTCAATAGGGTGAAAACATGATGTTTGAAACTGACGAACCCTGCGGCACTCCATAGATGAAGACAATGGGTCTGATTTATTATCGCCATCGCCAGCATCCACCAGTTGAGAGCGGCCTCGTAACATGTCAGTCAACACAGCGTATGATTTCCCAGCTATGCCATAGTGTTTCAGCTTTAAAGCCAAGGTCTCATGGTCTGCGACATCAAAGGCCTTCGATAAGTCACAGCACAAGACTGCCACTTGCTGTTTGCGTTCACGAGCAGCCAACACATTACGAACCACTTCACGCGTTAGAGAAGTTGTAGACCTCCCTCGCGCAGTATGCGTATTGTTGTTCACACAGCGCGTCGGTTTCCGATAGGTAGGCCACTAATCGCGAACTCAAGCCATTTTCGAACACTTTGGCTATTGCTGGTATAATCGATACAGGTCTATATCCATCAATGTCATCCCTTTTGCCTTTGCCTTTAAATATCGGGGACACTTTTGATATTTTCAGCGGTGACGGTACGAGCCTTCCCTAAGACACTTATTAAACAGTGTGGCGAGAACTGGAGCTAGGGGCAAAATTGCTAGTTTTAGTAGCTCCATCGACACACCATATATGTCTTTTGACTTTTTTGGGGGTATTCTAGACGAGACTATGCGGAATACTTCATCCGCCGAGAAACTGGTCAGTCTGAGAGGCGGTTAGTTGGATGACGCGCTGACACTAATTTTACCAACGGTAGCAGCATCAGCTTTAGGAGCCCCACAGGTAGCAGCTGCATTTAAGAAACGAGCGTTCATAGCATTTACTGCGTCTTTTGGTGAACTAAACTTTTTGCCGTTGCAATCCTTTACGATATCGGTGAAATTCAACCTAGGTGTATTATTTTTCCCCCTCTCTGTGTTCACGATGCCCCACATAGCTTTAGACGGTTCGTACTTCCTTGTATAATTCTATTATAATGGTTTGTTTTAGACATCTTCAAAGTTGAATTGTATTTCCTGTTGAGATCGTCAAATATAGCTATTAAGTCCTCTTCCTCAGGAAATTTGTCAACTAATTTAGAAATGTCAAATAACAACGATTTCAGATTTAGTATGTGAGGTGTAACCCACGACGCGTCACGTTTACTATTTGGTTTTGTTTTATCGGGAAACAAGTGTCATACTTACTTGCTAAAATATTTATCAGTGCCAACACAAATGCATGAGCGGTTTTGTTTCTCTGATTTACTTCAGACCAATCTACACTGTCAACAGATATAATAAAATTTGCGCGGTTATTTTGCGAGAAATCACGCGTCAGGCGAGTGAGCTGTACTGGCATAGACTGAGCGAATGTCACTACTCCGCGTACGGCTAAATGATCTGACAGAAGCGTATTTATGGGTTTGCGGAAGTAAGTTCTCGTGCTACATTTGTAAAATGAGGTCTATCGCAGTTTGTGACTTTTCTGTTATACAGTAGGAAGTCTACAATCGAGCTCACATTATGGGAGTTCAGCAAATCAAACAGATTTTTAAAATCAGCGCTAGAGTTGTCTAAGATATTTATGTTTATATCACCGAGAATCATAAATGTTCTTTCAGCTTCGCTGAGCTTATCGAGCAAACGTTCCAAGGTACCTACCTAAGAAACCTCTGACATGAGCTAGGCCCGTGCGATAGATGCAAACGATAGTAATGTCAAAATCTATAACGTCAATCGCGGAGATTTCGCAAAATCTTTCTTCTGACAACGTTGATAACTCAACGTTTTCGACACACCTTAGTGCTTCATTTACAAAGATACAGGATCCGCCGTGAATTACATTATTTCTACAAAAACTAGACACTAATTTATAGTCTTTTAAATGTATACATTGTAGATTCAGGGCAGTAAGCCAGTGTTCTGTTAACGCAAGAACATCGCACTTTAGTTCAGTTTCTAGGAGAACTTCAAGACGTTGAGTTTTATCATTAAGTGAGCAAATGTTTTGGTGGCAAATTATCAACTGTCTCGGAGGTGAGCATTGCGCGTTCAAACTAAGCACCGAGTTTTGCGTTACGATCGCCAGCTGAGACGCCGGCGGGCGGCGGGGGCGGTGTTGCGTTCGCTGCCCCGTGCCTGCGGTTGATCCGGTATTGCTCGTGTTTTCCTCGGCTTCGGTAGTGTTGGAGGACGAGCGCGCCGCCCGCCAGTCGCCGCGTCGAAACCAAGGACTAACTTCTACTCTGCTTGGCCAATTATCAGCGCTCATGAAGTATTCGTATTTGCTTGTAGGCACGGTTACGGCAAAGGATGCGTAATATGTATGCTTCAAAACAATTTTCTCGACGTGATACTCGGCACGTGGATTTTCTTGAGCATATATGCTTTTAATGTTTCTGGAGTCGTTGCCGGTTTCAAAAAAGAAGCAGACGTGTAATTTTTTTACTCGTTCAACTGCTTCTAACTCTGCGTCGGAAGTTCCTGTTCCACGTACGACTTTTCTCGTAAAAGAGTAGCGGTCTTTACGCCCCTTCACAGTCTGCCACGATGTATCTCGAACCGATGCTTGTTCTTTGGTCGTTTTCGTTCCTGCAGTTGTTAGCGTCACGTTATCGCTAGATGACACTGTGGTTAATGTCTGAGCGCGTTTCCCGCGTTTCCGCGGCGGCGCGGGAGCAGCTGTCGGTGCTGTTGCGGGCACACACGGCGGCGCCAACTGGCTCAGTGGCAGCGCAGTGACAGACAGCGCGGGCTGGCTCGCCGGTGGTGCGGGGTTGCGCGGCCGCGCGAGCTGGCCAGGCGGCGGCGCAGTGTCGGCTAGCGTGGGCTGGCCCGCCGGTAGGAGGGGGTTGCACGGCGGCGTGAGTTTGCTCGGCGTCGGCTCAGCGGCGGCCGGCGTGGGCTGGCTCGCTGGTGGTGCTGGGTTGCGCGGCCGCGCGGGCAGGCCCGGCTGCACGCGCGCCTGGGCAGGGCCTCGCTGTGCCACTGACGCATATGGTGTAGGAGCCGGCGCCGCAGTTAGTACTTCTCCAGGTTGTGCTGTCGTTGATGTTGGTTGTCGTGCCGTAGGTCCAGCCGTTGTCGTTGATGGCACGCACATGTCCCCACTCGCAAAAATTCCTCTTCTCTCGAAATTCCCCATTTTTTTGAAAAATTGTTCCATTCGGGAGGCGTAACATTCCATTTTTTTATCGTAGTTCGTTATGGTCGTCATACAACAGTTTAATTTATTGTCGTAGTCGTTAATCACAGACACGGATTGTTCTATTTTCATTTTGTAAATATCGATAAGGGAACTTGACTGTGCAAGTTGTTCCCTCACGGTCGTCATTTCATCACGCAGTTTTTGTATTTCGAGTGTCAGCTCTCGCGTGCACTCTGTGGTATGCTCAGCAACGTTTTGAACACGTATTTGTTTATTTCGGATCGTTACGTTGGGATCTCGTTGTTTCTTAGAAACCCCAACTGGGGTTAAGGTGTTGTCCCCTCCTTTTTTAGCTAAGCATTTACACTCGGGACAAATGTAATTTGCGATATCAATATCATCGAAATTTCTTTCGCCAGTACACAAAATGTGATAGGGCTTTTTGCAGTTCAGGGCAGTACAGCACAAATACTTTTCATTATCTCCGGCTATCCTACCGCAGCACGCAGCACAATTCATAGTGAATAATGTGTTTAGCAGATATTTTAATCAAAAAAAATGTTAAAAAAATTTAAAGGAAAAAAAAACGAGCAAAACGAAATTCCAAATACAGGCCTGAAGATGAGGATCGAACCCGGTACGAAGCGAATAATCAGCCGAGATGTTAGCGGTTGCGCTAAATGTCGCTTGCAGAGAGCGTCGAAAATAGCGCTTAGTTGCAGTAGATCACTTTTTTAGAATGTTGTAACTGCAGGTAGGTACGGAGTTATAATCCTGTTAGCACTGTTATGTCCACTTATAATTAAATCACAATAAATGAGGGTTATCAAATCAAATGTTCAAACTATTTAAGTTCTTTAAGAGATTTTACTACTTTTGGTTTTAAATCTGAGTCTTTAACACTGTTCCCTCATTTAATTCCACTAAATATGTAACACTAAACAGTCCACAGTCCAGTCTAATTCTTCTAATAAGCACTTTGTTCAACGGTAATAGGGATCACATACACTTGTATTATTTTGATGTAAAACGGTATTTACGCGATTAAATCATTAAAATAACACTATCACAATGTGACCAACACTTTTTTTACGCGTTTAGCAAACTACTATTACTTTAAAACGACAGATTACTATTTTTTAATGATTTTAACACGAAGACGACTGTTTACGATGACAGCGCGACCGCGGAACTGAACGTTTGAGCTTGACCCTTGAGGAGGTGTCTGAATGGGGTGATGCCAATCTGGTCAAGTTCAACGAGAGTAAGACGCAAGCGTGTCTGTTCTCCGCAAAAAGTAGTCCATTCCAACTGACTCCCACTTTTCGTAGTGTATCCGTTCCATTTTCTGACTGAAAAAACTAGGTGTTCTCTCAAAGGTGCGAAGGTACTTCAAGTCTGAACAGTTGCTCACATTGTATCAAGCACAGATTCGCTCCTGAATGGAGTACTGTTCGCACCTTTGGGATGGATCGGCTAAGTATCAGCTGGAGGCACTAGAATCGATCGAGAGACGTGCCAAAAGGCTCATAGGCCACGACACTCTTGTGAGAAAAAGACTAAAAAGTCTTGATCATCGCCGAAAAATTATCAGCCTATCGGTTTTTTATCGGACACACTTTGGAGAGTGTGCGACTGATTTGTATGATCTGATACCACCTTGCCCTTTTCTCTATCGGGATGCTCGTAGCTCGAAAAAGCGACATCGTTTCATGGTTGATGTTCCAAAGACACGAGCGAAGAGATATGACTCTACTTTTGTGATAAGAACGTCTAGGCTGTGGAATACGTTGCCTGAGTGGGTTTTCCCCAATGGTTACAATCTTTGTATCTTCAAATCGTGAGTGAATCGGTTTCTTCTAGGTAAACACGCTCCATCGTAGACCGCATCGTCGCTTAACATCAGGTGAGATGGCGGTCAAGTGTACCTAAACCTATAAAAGTTTAAAAAAACAGTGTACCTTTTTACTTTATCTCTCTTGGTAGGTATATTTAATGGTGGCGTCACTATGTATGTATGTTATCCTATGCTTGTTATCTTTTGCAACGTAATCCTACAAATAATAAGTCAAGCGACATCAGGTAATCAGAAATAGTACAATTAATATTTAGTAGCTTTTAATAAATTAAAAATTAGCTTTTGAGACTGGCTTCAAGTCAGTAAGCGCTAGTATATCCTAGTAGTAAGGCCGTAAAACATCTTTTTCTGGGATACGATCCAGTGAACAACAATGGATCATTACACTAGTTTGTGGCAATGACTTCCTCTTTTACTCTTTCCTTCCCGAGTCACAGCAGTGGAAACATAAATAAGACTGACTCTGCCTTTGTAATCATCATCATCATCATCATCAGCTACAAGACGTCCGCTGCTGAACATATGCCTCCCCCCTAGATTTCCACAACGAACGGTCCTGCGCAACCTGCAACCAGAGGTTTCCAGCGACCTTTGCCTTTCTAAAATTTGTCTAAAAGGACAAAAAAGTTAATTCAAAAACCTACAAAACGAATAATATCCAACAAAAATAAAATAACTTCCAATATTTTCATAAATTCCATTTTAAACTAAGAGCATTATCATTGATTTCTCGCGGATTATTATTTAATTTCCCGTCAATTAAGGTTCAAATTAAAAGTTGCCGCGCTAATTACCGCCTCAGAACGAGTTCGTCCTCAAAAAGATCTTCGCGGAGTTCGTGGAGCCCTTTGAAGCGCAGTGAGTCGCGGCACCGAACTGAAAACACGGTAATTAGGGAGCCGTGACGTCACGGACAGCCACGAAGCCTTCGCTTAACTTTTGGACGCTTGTATCGCGGCTCGGGGCACACGGGCTGTGTACGCGTGTGTCAGCTACAGATACACAGACGGAGCTAGGCGATATTAGGCTGTATTAAAGAAGCCTTGATCTTCGCATCATCTGCACCGGCTTTTGCTACGTAAACAACGCTGACATCATATTATCGTACTACAGCACACAACACAACACAAAGCACAATGTGCACCTAGTAACGATATTCGTTTAAATACAGTGGTTTGATAATAATACTATTAAATTAGAGATAATACATAAAGAAAATTAGGCTAACAGATCTGAACTTAAAACTAACATGCTTTAAAACAGTAGATAAATCTATACTAATATTATAAAGCTGAAGAGTTTGTTTGTTTGTTTGGACGCTAGGATCTCGGGAAGTACTGGTCCGAATTGAAAGATTTATTTTCTATTAGATAGATAGATTTATCGAGGAAGGCTATATGCTATAGAACATAACGCTACTATCAATAGAAGGGGAGCATGAATTTAAAATGTAACAAAAACGGGACAAGAGAGTTTGAGAGTTTTCGTAGCGTGGTTTGACATGACAGCATGTGTCTAAGATTGCGTCAACTTAAACTTCATTTTTTTCTTTTGGGTTCCATTCGGTAATGTCACCGTAATTTCGCCAATGTGCAAGTCAGGTGGCGTAGCAGGTAGCTGAGGAGGTTTTTTGTTTGAAAGCGATATTCTCAGGAATGACTGAACCGATTTTAGTCATTCTTTCACCGTTGGTTATGTACGGGATCGCGATGAGCGCTATTTATGTACGAAGCCGAGGAGGGCATCTAGTAAGATATAAACATAGAACATATAACACAACAAAATCTTGAAAACTTGAGTCAGCACAAGACAATTATAGTAACAAAACGACTTTTCAGTTATTTTATATAAGTAGTTATTAGATGGTTACCTTAAGTTATACTTCTTTTAGGGTGGGAAAAATAATGAAGGTGAACTTTTAATGACGCGCCAATTTTCAGCCAATAAACGACTTAATAAAGTTTGGTTGATAACGTTATCTTGAGTATGAATTTTACTATCTGTTCTTGTGGCATTTTGTTTTATTTAATTATGAAAATAAATTTCAATCCACCAATATGTCTCGCTAGTCTATCCCGAGTCAGCGGCAAGCGGCCTCGCTTCTCCACCGCGTTCTCATTCCCGATATATTGACGACCATCATAAAAGCTATTTAACAGCCTCGCAAGAGAATCCATTTACGAGCTTCGGTAAATATTACAGTATTCCTTTACTTATCGCAAAACCCCATTCACTTTGAACGCGCGCCGATCGGTCACGTGGGACCTATAAAAAATGTTCACGCAACCTTCGAACTTAATATCATCTGCGCGTTAGCTCGAAATTAGCGGTAAAATAGTTATTTGTTATACAAGAGTGCAAAGTTGATTTTTAACCGCGTGCTCAATTTTGATGACCGAGCAAGCGAAGGATTCTAAAATTGAATCACGAGCGCAGCGAGTGATTCTAAATTAGAATCCTGAGCGTAGCAAGGGAATCAAAAGAGCACAAGGTGAAAAATCTTTGCACTCGAGTGCAACACGTAACTTTTCATTCCACCTCAGCGAGGAAATGACTAAATGCAAATTTTAAATGTTTTCGCGCTAAGCAAATTAAAAAAAAGTAAGTACACCAAGGAGGTCCCGAGTCTGAGTTTTTAACATATTAAAAAAAATGTATGATGCATTCGGCACCAAGGAGGTAGAAATAAACAGGTTGAATTATGTTTTGAATTCAAAACCTCAGTACACACGATGTTCTAAATTCAAATTTACTTTAACCTCTAGAGGGTAAAAACGACTTTTGCGCCCTGATATCGAGGAGCAAAAGTACTCTTTCCGAGCTGGTGGGATGAAAAACTATATTTGCGTGTGAATTACGGTAATTGTAGGCAAAGGACTGAATATTTCAAATTATTTAAACTAGTTTTATGTTCAAATCTCAGATATGGTTAATCTAAATTTCTAAATCTGAATAATCCGAAGGCCGATAATAATATAAATAAAGTTAAGTTTATACATCCCACTACCAGTTGCAAGTGTAGTTAGCAATGAACAGTAGTTTAAAAACTTAATTTTCGCGATTAGAAATCAAATTGTAAAAATGTAGTCTTTTCGTGATCGGGTGGTTATCAATCAAAAATAAAAAGAATTTAATTTCAGATAACATAATCCATTGAATTAGTAAAGAGATACTTAGTAAACTATTGTTAGTAAAAAAATAATAGGAACATATTACATTATTACCATTTGACCTCCCATTTTCCCGACGCATTCCGAGATAGATAGATTACTATAACTCCTGATCACCATCCCCACGAAATGTATCAGGTCATAACGCCATAATTAATGTCAGGTTATAACGCTGTCGAAACGTCGAGGTAATCTATACTTATATTAATATGATTACTATACTATACTGATTTTTCGTTTGAACGCGCTAATCTCAGGAGTTACGAGACCGCTTTTAAAAAATGGTTCACTTTTTTTGAATGCCCGTGATTCCTGCGTGCTATTGACTTATAAATTTACCACGGGCGATCCCCGGATCGCTAGCTATATAATAATTTAGATAGTGATTAAGTCATGTATAGTGTTAAAAATATGAACTGCAGTTTGTTCATAACAACGCAAGGCTTGGCTCACAACCGCGTGTTGTACTGTGGTACTGTAATCTCGGAAAATAATTTTATCGAAGAAAAATATAAGTTTTAAATGCAGATTCTAAGATTTGCATATTTCCACTCGCACAGTTTCAACTTTGCACGTATAAAGGCTGTGGATGCGGCGTTTTATGCAGATTCGGTACTTTAAAGTAATTTAGGAAGCTACATTAGCGGGCTACGCGGTGCTACGGAGCTACGCCTAGCTACGGAGTGGCTACAGGAAATTAAAACTCGCAAACGATTCTCGAGGAAGAGAATTTGCCTGGTTGTTTCGATCAATTACAAATTACAAAAATCTTAATCAATTGTATTTGAGTAATGAGGATGATTAGACGGTATGATGGTTGCAGTGGACTCTCAGCAGAGTCCGCCCGGGGAAGTATCACATTTTGCTAATTCATATATTGACGGTAAGCTTTTTTTATAAACTAGTGTGAGAAGTTGAGGTATGCATTGAAACACGTGTTTGATAGTAAAAAACACGCCTACCCAAAACACGATATACCACGAAGCGTTTTGAATGTTACTAGTACCGGAAATTATGAGACGTTTTATATTTTTGCTTTTCTGCAATGCTATTCATTGCTCTTCAAATTGAAAAATAGTAACATACACATATTGTATGTGTGTGTGTTTTACTGTGCAGTAGAAGAGCTATCAAAAAAGTGGTGATTCCCGTGCGAGCAGTTATACTACTACAAGTAGTAGGAACCTACCAGTAGGAGCATGTGAGAACTTTAACTGTGTTTCAATTCGTAATTACATCTACCATTGTCGCCAAAAGGAAATTTCTGAGGAACATATTTTTCAAGAAAAAAACACTATTAGGGTATGCATGTGTGTACTTACACAAATACTTATGTACGCACACAAGAAGTTATATTTTTTTAATATTTGAAGTATTGCTAACTCTTACGCAACTAACGCTCCTCTTGCGTTGACCCGATTTGGGTACGCAGTTGCCCAATCGAGGCCACGCAAACAGCTTCAGGGTGTCGAATTTGGGTGTCGATATGTGCGGGTATGGTCAACAAACTCTCATTTACTCAAGGACGCTAAACAAATAGGATTTGAAACATGTCTTCAAAAGACATGCAGCGAAATACCTTTAATCCAGGTATTCGAAGCTAAATATTTGTAAATGTTCTATTTTTTGTGCGTCAGTGGGAAGGGGATGAAATTGCGTGGTGGGGGTGGAATCAATTAGCGCATTACGCGGTATCTTCCCTCATCTCGTATTCATACGCGGCCGCTGCGAGGCTGAGCATGTGTTCATTTACATTTACAGGCGCGAGCCGAGGGGGAGCGCGCGGGGAGGGAGGGGGGGGGATAGTGCTCTCTAGCAAGTATAGCTTGGTTTCTATATTTTGATTGTTTATAAAAACCGTGGTGGCGGAGTCGCGAGAATGTCATTGAAGCGAAAACTTCTTTTGGCATACCACATTCAGATTTTTTCGTAGGCTGTAAGTAAGGCTGATGACGCTGCCCTCGGAAGTGAAAGGCTCGATCGGGTAAAATTGAAATCACCGAGCGTGCCCGAGTGAGAGAGATAAAGTCAGCTGCTCTTCACTGTCGTGTCGCCGTGTTTGTTATATTCGATTTAAATTATTTTGATTTTTTATAATTGCTATAAATTTTACAATAGCTTTTAATAGTTTTATCTTATTTCATGTTTAACTTCTGCCGTGCAATCTTAAACTGTTTTTTTTTTGACGGTACAACGTCTAATAAATTGATGAACGCCGGCTGCATGCACAAAAAAGTGTCTCGTTATTGTTTGCTTGCGCGAGGTGTGTAATCTGTGGCTTACGCAGCATCTATCTCTCTTCCACTCGATTGCATAGTTTGCAATCATTTCATCAACATTTTGTGATGACGTCAAACTATCGTTCGTAAACCAAACGATTTTACAGACAACCAATTTTTCGAGAACACAACATCTCTGGCAGCCTGGACCCTGTGCTTGGTCCGCGTGGTGCGTTATGGCTGCGGTGGATCTCTCCTCGTGAGACCCCGACTTTCAGCAGGAACATTAAGTAGGATGCGCAAGCTATATCTTGCCACTAGCTCTGTTACACTCAGCTGGTTCATATCATGCGACTGAACCGATGCAAGCATATGTAGCTGAGATTATAATGTACATATATTTGTAACTCAGATTATACTCCACAATAACGTATAAGCTACACTTTGCTTACTTGGCTGACTCCCAAAACGTACAGATTCCCTTAGGGCACAGTCTTTTTAAAAATTCTGTGCAAACGCCAACGAAACGCTTCGCTGTTACGTGCAGCAATATTGAGACAATATGTATTCTCCTAACGTGATATCTTCTGAATATCTAATAACGTATACTACAAACACGAATTATTGAACGAGTGTTAAAACTGATGATTTATTTCGATAAGAATTAAGACCAATTTATTATGTTTATCGAAGTTTCCAAAAGCGTTAGTAAGTGTGTGAGTTTGTAACGGTTCAATGGAAACTCAAATAAAATAAAATCTAACTTACTTTTTATTTAAAAAAGGGTTTTAAGCCGCGAATTACCCCGCAGAGAGCATCTAGTCATCAATAGTTGTAAATGTAGTGGTAGGACTCTTTGTACGCGTATCACGCCTTTGCTTGTATTCTATCGCCTAGCAGTAACGTGCAAACATCACTATTTTTCGGTTTGAAGGGTAATGTTACAAGAAGAATTACAGGGCAATGAGGTAATACATCTTATATCTCTGCGTGATGAACTCAGTGCAGTGCTAGATAATAATTTGGTTTTTTCATGCTCCAATAGCTCCGTGGCAGGGTGGGCATGTGTGTTGCTTGCCTTAATAAGGCATAATAGTTTTGGTCATACATAATGTAACATACTGTGTTTAGTACTATATAAAATGTAGGTACTTTTGAATGGTTGATTTAAACCTAAAGCTAAAGGTTGGCTCTGCGTCTCCTGTTGACGTAAGTTTCGTTGCGTGGTCGGTAGCGACCGTCTGATGCCGACATACAGCAATAAGAAAAGAAAACTTTCCTTTAATAAAAGTTGGTTTTGGCAATATGTGCGATCTAAGAAAGTTTATAGGATAGTAGCAAATAACTTCGATTTGATACCTAAATAATTGTGAATATAGCTATTCTATAACGAACTCTACATTCCGTCGGGACCACGGATATCGGGGGATATGCCTTGAGGGCGTGGCAGTGTCTTCTCGATACGGTTAATATGACCGCATAAATTTGACATTCGCTCAGTCGCTCTGAAGCGCCTAGAGAGTACGTTGGCGCGTTAGTGATGGGGTAATGGGTTTGCCGCCGTGAAATTTCTTCGAAAATTTATTCGGTAATTTACATGGACAATGTTCGTTTTTCATTTTAATTAACTACCTATTTTCCAGATTTTTTATTTGTTTTATGATTATTATTAAAATATATACTAAGAAATAAAATTGGAGCGTTTGTAATATCAAATTAACAACTGTTTACTAAGTTGTGACAAATGAAAGTATGTACAGTACCTAAAAACTATTTTAAAACTTTTTGTCTATCTTGTTTGTTCCACTAATCTACCAAACAGCTGGACCAATTATGACGGGACTTTCACTACCAGACAGCTGATCGTCTAGGGCATAACTTTTTACGTTTTTTTAACGTGTACTTTTCTCTTGCTTGATGAAAATAAAATGTTAATATTATTACTAGCCTACATTGTCCCACTGCAGGGCAAATACCTCTCTTCCTTCCTTGCAGATAGTCCAATTCACGGCATTAGGATTTACGGCGTTCGACAGTCTGAGATATAATATTTTACCTCCCTGTAATTCCTCTGGAAACATAGTCCTTCAAACCGGAATAAAGTGGTGTTTATTTAATGTTTATTGAATAAACTGTTTCATTAAAAGTCCCTTAAAATTAGTCCAGCAGTTTCAGAGATTACCCAGTACAAGCAGGAAAGCAAAAAAAATTATAATGTTTTTTTTGTCATTGGTATCGTAAATCCTAGTACCTAATATTACAAATGCCAATGTTTGGACGTTTGGGTATTTGGATGTTTGTTGCTCAATCTCGTTTAAACGTATGAACGGGTCGAGTTGTAATTTGAAATACAGTAAGATTATATTTTGGAAGAACACATAGGCTTAGGCTACTTTTATCTCGATAAAAGAATGGGAACGAGAACTACGCGGGTAAACCCGCAGAGCACTGCTAGTACTTTCGTACACATTAAACGAAAAACTGTTAATTTGAAAAATGCAAATAGATTCCTACTCCAACTTTATACATTTCTTTATAGTATAATACATGTCGTACAGGGTATCAATTTTTTATAAATTATAATTGTATTTACGTATTTGTATATTAGTAAAACTTAATAAATGAAAATATAATAATACAGCCCAAAATAAAATGTCGAATAAATTTTGCAATCACTCATTTCAATCCCTAGTGACATATTATGGGCGTTGAGTTACTCCTTCTACATAGACCAAGTTATTTGTTAATACGGAAATGTTCCGCCCATTTTATGTATGTTGTGGGAGGAGACCGGAGACACTAGGTTTCGAACTAAATTCGCAATCAAGGCATATCCCCCGAATATCCGTGGTCGGGACGGAAAGTAGCTAGAGTATCTATCTTTATTATACACACCAAAACAAAACAAACAGACAAAGCAATACAGTTCAAAAATACAATGCAAACCAGTGTCACAACCGGCAGCCTTATTGCTAAAAGCGTTTTTCTTCCAGGCAACCTTAAGATGGAGATATATAAAATCCCTCAAACCGAAACACAGTGATGTTTGTAAATCGCTGCTTGGTGGTAAAATAACTGACCAAGATGGTATTGTGTAAATAGACACCAATTATTATTCCAGTGTTTTGTAAACTAATCTGTATTACAGCAATAGTTTGCGCACTGTTTCGCTCGAACAAATGAATATTTATGCGAGTGTTCAATTATTATTTAGTATTGAAAATTGTCTTTCAAATACCTATTAAATTATTTCAAATGAATATTTATGAACTAAAATTCTACGAAAATTTAAATGATTTTACAACCCTCGTACATTTAATAAATAAATTGTATTATCTTGATTTGATTCAATTTTATTTGATGTTCAAAAATAGTTTATAGTTCATTGTATTCTATTCATAAATATTCATTCAAAATAGTTTTTAAATGTTAAAAACCATATTCATATGAAGCTACACAGTTGTGAAGTTATTTGTTATTATTTGGAGTCTATACTGTTGCCCAACACTGGGCCTCCCCTCCCTCCATTTGCTTCTACCTTGCGTTAATATATCCCGGTCTGTTTAAGATACGAGAAGTCCGCTAGAAGAAAGGGCAAGGTAGTATTAGATCATGCAGATCAGTTGCCAATGACGTCTCGTCAGCGCTTCTTCGGCGTGCAGCATCGTCGTTGGGATCGGATTTCCATCGAGTATTGACTGCGGCTCTACGCCAGCCAAACCGCGTCCGCCATCATACGTTGGCGACCGACGTTGGAGGTAGAGCGGAGCACCGTTGTACTGGTATTCCTCTTCAGCCTGGGTCTCTCCTCCACGGCCACGGTGCACACCACCAAACATCGCGGCACGTCTCAGCCGCGCCGGCACCGCCTACCCTATGCTCACTCGACATGCGGCAGATATGTCCAGCCCAGTCCCATTTCAAATTAGCAGTTGTTTGTATCACATCTGCAATATGAGTCCTGGAACGTAGTATGTAATACGAGTAGAATAGTTTATTCCAGCCACGAATTATCCCTCAGTGACGCTACATTCATCATTTCCTACGAAAACAAAGCATTAGCCGCGGTAATTCTCTCATATCCGTCTATTTCAGAGAAACCTAGCACTAACGAGTCTTGGAGAACATTGTGCAGGTATTGTGTGTGATAATATATGTTATTACATACGCGAGTGATAAATCGCTGCCCTGTCCGGCGCCTGTCGGCGTATTCTGGGAAATGAACTCGTAGTTATAAAAATATGTTGATTCCATCATTGTTAACACTATATCAAATATGATTTTCCCAGCACCTTTTTCAGTAGATGTTGTAATAATTGCATAAGTTCTATTATTTCAACGCAGATAATTGTTAAGTTATTCTAGTAGTGGTAGGATTCCTAGCAGAGTATACTTGGGGAAGTATCACACCTTTGCCAGTTATTTTACCGCCAATGTGTTCTGGTTTGAAAGGCAATGTTTCCAGAGAAATTACAGGGCTTAGAGATTAACACCTTAGATATCTGGGTAACGAGCGCAGTGCAGTGCTAGGCAATGATTTGGAATCTTCATATTCTAATAGCTGCGTGTCACTGTGCTGTTATACGGTAGGCATGTTACTCGTCACTCATTATTAAAAATTGAAAAAAAGGAAAAAATTAAAACATTTAATTATAACTAGTAAAATTTTAACGTATTTTCTAATATTTTTTTTGTTTTATTTAAGTGTCATAAAGACTACCTACCTAAACCTATCAAAACTCCTAGCTTGGGTATATATGCCGCTGCCTGAATTAAATTAATAAAAAATTACCCAATTTCAAGCAACCTATAGAGATTTGACTTTAAACTTACATTTTGATAGGTTCTAGTTTTGCGTAAATTTCGAGCAAATTAAAAATAGATGTAAAATTTCGTCAAACAAAGAGTTTCCTGTATCTTTACTACACTCTCATCCGTAGTATACTGGAGTACAACTCATCAGTCTGGTTTCCTTTCTACAATAATGTACACAGTGACAAGATAGAGCGATACCTAAAAATGATGTTACAGATGTGGCATGGGTCGCAAGCTCCCATCGTACAATGATCGTCTACAATATTTTCACGTTACCTCCCTTAATATTCGTCGTAATTATATTGATCTTACACTGTTGCATAAGATCGTCCATTCTTCGATTGACTCCCCAACCCTGCTTTCTCTTTTAAATTTTGATACACGTTTCCGGTCTCGTAATCGTAATTATAATACCTTCAGTTTGCAAGTTTTTACCAATAATACATCTTATTATAATCCCATAGTTAGAATGAGTCGCCAATACAACGAAGTCCTTGTCTCCAATAGGGACATTGACATTTTTCACTTAAAGTTATTCCTATTTCAGAGGAAAATCAAAGAAATTTTACACTTTAATCTAAAAGAATAACCCTGTTGTGCTTACTGTAAATACTTTTATGAGTTTGGTTTTTATTATTTGTTTACACATTTTATTAAATACAAATACAAATACAAAAATCTTTATTGCTGTTTGTAGGTGAGATAAGATGATACAAAACATTTTAAAAGTTGCCCCATACAAACTGGCCTCTGCGAGAGGCATGCAATATGTCTGGCAAGACAATTTGTTAGTAATTTATAAATAAAAAATTAATTAAATAATAGTCAGCTGATTAAAGTCTTCTTCTTCCTCATCTTCTATTAATTTCTGGTTTTTATTTATGTCATCTGATTCTTCATCTTAGATTAATTTCTGGCTTCTATTTGGTTGTGATATATATTTGTGTGAGATAAATGTTTGGTGAGCTGGTGAGTTTGGTGAAAAATTTGAGAGTTTGAACCTTTATTATGTTTTGCAGTTTTCTTTCTTACAAATTTGGCCAGTTAGTTGTTTCACAATGTTTATGTACTTATATGTTGTGTTATAATGTTCTATGTTTATATCTTATTTATCTACTGTTTTAAAGCATGTTAATTTTTAAGTTCAGATCTGTTGGCCTAATTTTCTTTATGTATTATCTCTAATTTAATATTATTATCAAACCACTGTATTTAAACAAATGTTGTTTCTAGGTCCACATAGTTTCGAATGTAATACAGATCTGTACAGTATACGCTTTGTTATAGTTTGTTTTTTAGATTCTGTTTTGTGTGCTCATTGAATAAATAAATAAATAAATTCACTCAAAACCTTTTTTCTAAAGCGACAATGAGGTTTGCATGCGCTGGTGTCTCAGACAAACTATTTATTATTAAATATAGGGCAAATCCTCAATAGCTGGTATAGAGCGTGATTAGTTACGTAGGTTTCATTCGAATTATGTCTGAAATAAATTTACTGGTGGTTAAAAACGAAGAATAAAGTTCAGTGAACTTCAAAGCCAGTATGACACGTCATAATTCAAGTGCAGATCAACATGACAAGGTATGCATGTGTGCGTGTCGCCGGCGACAGCCACAGACGTCATGAGTAATGTCCGCCCGCGCGTGACGTCACCCCCCCCCCTCCGGACCCCGCCGGCCGAGGTAATGCCCCGATTACTTTACGAGCTCCCCATTACCTGCTCGGTTTACTGCTCGCCCAGATTTGTGCGACAACTCTTCGTCGGATATATTTTATCACCGCTTCTTGAATACAATAACTTGTTTTATCGTGGCTCGGTAATAACCGGGGTTACAGGGAAATGATGTGATAATCTGAAAGGTATAAGAAGGTTGCTCATTTAGATTTATTCAAAATTTTCTATGAAACTCTTGATATTGCGGTTGGTGTTGCAGCAAAAAATACTGTGTTCTAGTGTTTTAGGCAATGTTTCCTAAGCATTTGCAAAGAGATCAATGATTTTGTATCTCTGGTTTACGAGTGAAAGGCAATGCTAGGCAGTGATTTTGATTCTTCGTGTTCATATATATGCTTAGCTGGTATTCGCATTTAGACGCAAGTGTTGCCGTCCAGTCAGTCTATGTTGTTGAAAAACAGTTAATCCGTAGTTATTGTGGTCGCACTCTACGCATTTATCGGCGAAGTTCACGTTCTCGTGTAGGTTTTGTAGTGGTAGGACTCTCTGTAGAGTCCGCCTGAGGAACTACCACACCTTTGCCAATTATTCTAACACCATGCAATCATGAGCAAATAGTGTGTTCCGATTCGAAGGGCAATGTTATCAGTAAAATTACTGGGCATCGAGATAAAACATTTTATATCTCTGGGTAATGATTTGGACTCTTCATGTTCCAATAGCTGCGAGTCATTGTGCTGTTATGTGACAGGTATGTTGCTTACCATCGTCAATCTATGCCATAAAAACGGTATTTTTCGTGATGAAAAGTAGCTGATGTGACATTCCAGACTACAATCTAGGTAACTGTTCAAAACTGTGTAACAATATCAACCTGTTCAATGTGATTAAGCAAACAAACATCCAAATATTTTTATACTTATTTTTTACATTAAACTAATATTTAATAATCAACAATTATCCAGATTTGGATGTTCACGTCCAAAATATCCAAATTCGGATGTTTGTTGCTCAATCACGTCAAAACGGATCGGGTTAAAACTTTAAACAGAGTTAGTCTGGAATAACACTTAAGTTATTTTGAATCCCGCCAAAATACCGGGAGCGGGCACTGCACGGGTTTCAACCCGCCGGTTGCTGATCGTTTCAATAGTTAGTAGCATCCATCTCTAACAAGGAAGAACATCATTTTATCTCGTGTTAATCTGAAGAGTTGTTCGTCCCTTCCCCCCTCCGCTCCCCCCGAGCCGGCTGTCATGTCCCGCGTGTTGATAATCTCATATCGTTAATACCGGCGGCTTAGCGGCGCTCGGTGCTACCGCGCTGATGGAAATTGATGTTGCGGACGAAATAATGACGGAGACAGCGTTGAAATATGGCAACAAATAAGCCAACGGTAAAAAAGCTGAAAATCCTAGTGAATAGAACGTGAGGTTTCCAGTCGTGAGTGGGGTCATAGCTTCCACTCCCGACTACAACTCTTATTTTTCCAAGTGCAATGGTACGAAGGTATTGTAGTACCTCAGATGAACTCCACATATAATCTTTTTTATATATATTTTTTAGTTTTTGTAGACAATTTATAATCAAATATCAATGTAATGTAGTACAGACTTCACATAATGTGCAGCTTCATATTATATATTAAAAGATTAGCTTAAGAAAATCTGTGTGAAATCTTCAGAAATATTACATTATTCACCAAGGGAGTAAAGCACTGTCTTGTGTCATGGGCGACATATTGGATCCTGAGCGCAGCGAGGGACTCGAGTCAACTCCCGAGCGAAGCGAGGGAGTTGTAGTGTCCCAAGTGAAGCGATGGTACTATGGGTAAGAATTTTCATACGAATTTTAACGTTCCAAATTCAAATCATTTTAATCCCTAAAGAATGTTCTTAATATTACTTACCTCTGCATTTTGAAAGGTCACAATCACTTGCTTTGTTTTGACGTTTCATGACATATAATTGGACTTTGTCGAGCAGGAGATATGAAAATACCTTTGAGTATTTGCTATAGCATATAGATAGCAGCATAGATGCAAGGCTTTCTAACAAATTTTTCACATTTTTATGCGGGGCGCGGGGTAATGTGTATTTTACACATTTGTAAACTTGAACTAGCACAAGACCAACAAATCTCTGTATGTACTAAAACAAATGCTACTCACCTAAACAAAACATGCACATTGCGCACATCTACGAAAAGCTTTACAAAACGCGGTTATCATTTCTGATAATAAAACTCATTTGCCACTCATTTGGGCCGTAGGTATGGGCACGAACGGGGTATGTTACAACTAGGCTCGCCCTCTAAGAATAGTAGGTCATACTTTCCATTATGCTGACAATTCACGAAAACCTAATAAAACTATTTATTTGCAGATATTCATGTCACAAAACTATCAAAATTAATTCTTAAAGTCAACACAACAAGGTTGATAACCGGGAATCCTGTTTGTTTAGGACTTATTTCGAAAACGCTGTCGATATCCTGTCACAGAACTTGGGAGAAGTGTAATCGTCGGTGGCATCTCGCGCGTGATCTCTCGGACCGTCCCCGGAAGTCAGAGGACCCCTACCATGACCCTGATAGCACTGATTGCTCTGTTCAACTCTCATTCACCATTTTTGCGCTGCAACTGTGAACCTTACCGCCCGGTGTTAACGTCACGGTTGCGGAACAAGAAATGGTTAGCATCGATTTCCTCGCCAAATGATCGCGTTAAGAGGTCATGGTACCGGGTCAGGTGGGAATCTGCTAAGTTTGTTGCGTGATGCTCGGTTATGACGACGTCCCTCAGTTCAAGGTCGGAAGGGCTCATCAGATTTATTCGTAACTATAACGGAGAATGTTGTACTTTTTTCCTCGTTTGAGTTCTTCGAGCTATTTTGAAAGTTTTCTTTGTATTCCAGCATTCGTCGAGCGCAGCGGAGTTGGTTTATGTCACGTTAAACGCTTAAAGTATTCAAGCTTAGAACAGCTTAGAACAGTTTTCAGAACAGAACAGAATTTTAAAGAATGTATAATTTATTCATATTTACATAATTAAATAATTTTTATGTTCAAATTTTGCACGTCAGACATGACAGGATACAAATAGACCTCAAAGACAATGTAACATATACAAACAAACTACATGTATTCTTGCAAATAAATTTCATTTCATTTCAGAATCTTCAGTTACAAACTGTTGTTTTTATTGTATTGCTCTGATCAAGTGCCCTGGGTATCCAGGCATCCAACCTAATTGTATATTATTTAGTGCACTTTGCGCGTTCAAATGTATCATTTCTTAATATAAATGTGTTTCTTTTCTTTCTTTAACTTTTTTACATTTTAATTAAATTCTCGACTTTCATATAATAAAACGTCTCTTTTTTTAACTACACTTTAGTTCAATTTCTCAACAAAAGCCTAAAATAAACAAAAAATACATCAATCGTGTTCGTTGCTAATCTTGTGTTCAGAATTAAAGTGTGCTTGAAATATTTAACGGAAATTCACGGTAGGAATAAAAGAAGGTTACTTAAAATAGATACCTACAAGGCATTATAGTTGAGATACGACATCGCTTTTCGTGTCTAACTATCGTATTCTAAACCTTCGCTCAAGGCCTACACAAACTCACAAGCCATTTTAGTTTTTATTTAATCGTTATGAAATATCTACATCTGTGACATCAAATGAATTTATAACGGGAAAATTGAGCTTTAGTGTATTATTTATAGCATAGAGTCTAGAAGAAGAGGCCAGTTTGTATGGGTCAACTATTAACATGTTTTCTATCACCTTATCTTACCTGCAAACAGCAATAAATATATTTGTATTTGTAATTTCTCTGGAAACATTGCCCTTCAAACCAGAACACAGTAATGTTATACTGCTTTTTATTACATGCATTTATTTTACTGCTTGGCGGTAGAGTAACTGGCAAAAGTATGATACTTCCTCAGGCGGATTCTGCCCAGAGACCTACTACTACATAAATAATGAATTTAAAAAAACGATATTAGACGCTACTTTTGTAATAAGAGCGATATTTCTTCTAGGGTATGCGCTGCCGAGTGTTTTCCGAAATGACACAATCTTGGTGGCCTCAGGCCGAGTATATCGGTTTCTTCTAAACAAGCACGCTCCACGCAACAACAGAACATATGACGGTCAAATGTAAACCTATAAAAGTTTAATAATTATGGTTGCACCGAGCACATCAAGTGCACATAAAACATACGACTCCTCGCAGCCAAGCTCTGAAGGATAATTTAAAAACTATCGCCTTATTTAATTACTGTTCTAGAAGCTTTAAATAAAACTCATTTTCAAATTGACCCTCTGAAGTGACAAGCGCTATTAGTTTAAAAACTTTATTAAAAGCGTCTGTGTAGCCCCGACGAGGCAAACTCCGGTAATTTCCGATACACCTTCGGAAACTTAACGAGTGATTCTTTCTCTTTCTTATAAAAGAAAAGTTTGTCAACAAAACTAATTAGGTGAGTACGTTGTCTTTTTCGTCATTTATGTGAGAGTAAGAGCCGTGTCGGCTTGATAGAGACAAACAAAGTTGGTGTTGTAGGAGGCAGGACAGTTACAGGTGGAACTTGTTTTGCTTCCTAATGTTCTTGGTAATTGATAATATTAAGTTTCTTTCGTCTACTCGGGAGATCTTTGTAATAAATCGAGTTTTAATGTTCTACGTCTTATAGTACTCGTTGTTTCTTTATGGTAGGATTCTTTACCGGAGTACCAAAACTCACTGTGCCAAGTTTAGTATGTTTTTAGGGGTCCGTAAAACGTCCAAACGGAACCCTTATAGATTCGTCATGTCTGTCTGTATCCGTTTGTATGTCACTGCCACTTTTTCCAAAACTATAACAACTATACTGTTGAAATTTGGTAAGTATATGTGTTCTGTAAACTGCATTAAGATGTTGACACAAATTTCTAAAATAACATAAAATTTTGGGGGAGCCCCATACTTAGAATTGAAACTAAAATATATTTTCCTCATTCCTACACGTGTAGCGTATCGTACGTTTTACTCTTTTGAACGGAACCTTAAAATATGGAATGAGATATAGAGAGAATGAGATAAAGATAGAGCAATCGTTTACGTTAATGTTATTGACGTAAGTAGTAATAATCAAATTTGTGACGAACAAATAAAATCTTTTATATACACTAGCTGCCACAGCGGGCGTGTGCACATTGTGATTAGACAAAACAATCCTTGACGCGGATTATATATCATTGTAAAATTTCAGCTCGATCGGTACAGAACTTTTGAGTTTTTGAAGCGTACACAAACCACCATAACATTATTATATATAGACTTTTATATAAAAGATTTTATATATTTTTGTTTACAATTTTGTTGAATCTTGTAATACAATGGAATAAATTAACTAATTTCTGTATTTATCAATGATATATTTAATTACTAAATGTAATAAATAACTAAATGTTTTGTTCAATAGAAAAATATAGAAATCATTCCTTATAAAGCAATCGTTCCCGATTTCAAAATAGAAAATTTGAAAAAGAACTCGTCGAAACATAATATTGTTTGATGTTTTCATCTGAAGCTTGAACACGATATTTATATACGAGTAGTTTTGTATAACAGAACTGGCCTGATACTAGTTTATAAATCGACCTCCATGAAACAAAAATATTTTTCGTGCGTTGAGCTACTCTTTAGTAAAAAGTTAAATGGTATTAAATTTCGTTTTGATCGCGGTCACAAACTAATTCCAAAGCCAAATAAATATTTAACTTCCATGAAAAATACTGAATCAAAATACAACGTTAAATATTTTGCTGACAGGAATCTTGATAAAATAGCTCAATAAAGTCTTCGGTTACACTATAGGTACAAGAGCTGTGTTTTAAATTCAATTTCTATATCAATTGATGGCCTCGTCGACCGTGGGTTGAGTTTATCAAATTTTCGACTCTATCAGAGTGAGGTAAGGTTTAGAATGAGTGGGTATAAGGTAAGATAAGGTGTATGAAGTCAATATCTCGGTGTACAATGAAGCGGCGTCCCGGGGGGCTTCGGAAATGGGACACTCGATACTCCGGCCGGAGGAGTGGCGCAGGGCGACTCTAGTCAACCCAGGCGGTTTCACCTACTTACTTATTAGAAAATTATACCCATATAAAAAAAGTTTGCAATGGGGCGTTTTCACGAGGTAAAAATACTTGTCAAAGACTTCCCAATAGAAAAAGTTCCCAATTTTGCCGTAGGTGGCGCCACTGTTTTATTTTGTTTGAGAAATTTCACAAAAACCAACAGTGGTGCCACACTTGGCAGTATTTAGAACTATCTTTGACAAGTCTTTTTGCGTCTGGAAAACGCTTCATTGAGTCTCAGCTTAGGTTTTAAAGTAAGTTTTCATATTTTCAGTTTGTCAGTTTCAAGCGCTAATGATAGTTTTACTTTTTTCATCTAAGAAAGTTCGAGACTAAAAGAAATAGTTCGTATTTTGTAATTTGAGCAGCGTGTACGATTATGATTTTGTACATAGATACCAGTATCTGCTCGTGAGACATATTTTAACAGACTTCTTTAACTTGAATAAACCAACAAAAAAACTAAAATTTGTTTTATTTTATCTGGATTGCGTTATCATAGAAATTACGAAATTTTGTCGAGTGTCTGAGTTAAAAATTATACATGGTAGCTGGTTTTTGTTTTATTGGAGAAAATAAAGTCATAATAACATTTTTGTGAATATCATGCATTAATCGTAACAATTTTTCGGACACTGTGTCTCATATTAGCTTCGCGTGTGAGATTAGTATACCTTCCCATTTTGCGTATATTTATGTCACGGTTCACCAAAAATTCACACGGACAATTTTCGGCCGGAGTAATGTGTGTAAATCAATATCTGTCACGCGTGGAGATAACGCCATGTTTTGAGCCGGAGTCGTTTAAGAGGAGGGCCATTATTAACGGAGGCCATTGTGTACCCGCCATTTGTTGGAACAACGTTGGCTAAGCGCCGCGCTCAGTATTTACCGACATAGCAGCCGAGTGGGAAGTAATTGATCTGCAATAAATACTGGTAGACGTTTAAACAACAATTTATACTCGTAGTAATGTTGGAATAGCTCCATCATGGCCGTTTGCTACTATTGGACCCCAATATTTTTATATCCATCAATACCTAGTTATTATGCTTTTACTTGTGCGCTATTTTACTTGACGTTAAGCAACGATACAGTCGTCCATGTTGGAACAAGTCTACCTACAAAACACCGATTGAGAAACATACACTCAGTTAAAGTGCTTCATAGTGTTGAAAAGCGTAGGATAGTGTGGATTCAAAGCATTTTGTCCGAATTTTTGATATTTCTATTAATCGGTTACACTCGTGTATTTGTTCTTAATTTATGAAAATCCATTGTCATGGTGCATGTTCCCAGTGAACTTTTCGTCAAGTTCACAAAAGTAGGCATTTAGGTACATAAATATGTGCAATTTGATCCACTTAAGAGCGTTTATTGCCCATGTTACTACTGGTAGTAACACTGGTAGTAACACGAGCAATGAGCCCTTGAGAGACAGGATATTTTTTATTTATATTAATGGTCACAATGTCCGAGCGAAGCCGATGAAAGCAACGAAAATGATAATTTTTGCGTATTTGTCACTCCTGGTGAGCTGTACTAAGAATCAGAACAGCGTGAGATCACCAAAGCTCTCACAGAACCCACCAATTAGTTTGATTGTATTTGCTTACAAGCAGAAATGATTGCCGAAGACCCAAATAAATATTCGCTTCATAGTTAATGAAATGGAAAATAGTTTTAGTATAAAGGGTTAACCAACAGGGAATCAGCCGTTCGTTATTGATTTCGGTTTCATTTTCAATTCTGCATCGACGAGTTCTGCAAAAGAAGCCTTTGAGGATTGCGGTTCATTAACTTTCCATGTTTGATTGAAAATCGGGTTTTAGTTACATTTCATCGAAAGGAAGACGAATATCTATATGTTTTGATTCCATGTATTCCATGTATATTCGTTATCATAAACTGTAGTAGCATAGAGGCGTGAAAGTGCATAATTTTGAGTTTGTAGGTTCGAATACCGCTTACACTTTTTAACATTTTCTACCACTACTTACTGTCTTTAGCGGCGAAAGAAAAACATCGCGAGGAAATCGTCATGTTCTTAAATTCTCATCATCCACCAATCCTCACTTAGGCAACGTGGTGGTTTTATGGCATTGACTCTCTCCTTATGGGACTCTATCTCCTAGTCTCTGCCTATATCTAGCCCCAAAGTAAGCAAAGCTTGTACCATGTGAGCCAATTAGCTGATATAGTACTTATATTTTAAACACATACTTATCACACATAGAAACACCCAGAAACAGTACAAATATTTTTAATTATCACACAAATATTAACTTTAAGGCCAGGTAGTTCTGTCAAATTAGGCATTTAACGCTGTGTTGTTCTCGCGACCGTCACCGACCGCGGAATCGGTGCCACAGTGCAAAAATAACATAAAAATATTGGACTATGTAATTTTTTCGTTCATTTTTTTAAACTCATTTTTTGTTCAAGATTTGTTTATACTTGTGATAACAATTTTGTGAATTGTGAAGTGATAAGAGTTTTTTTGATATATGAACGAAGAAATATTAAATTTATCTATACTCATAGATATATAAAACTCAACCTTTTCTTTTTGGTCACACTATAAGTTGAGAACGGCTTTTCCAATTTAATGCAACTTTTTAAAATGGTTCCTAATAATTCACAAGTTCGTCAAAAATTAAAAAAAATGTGCTGAAACGTAATGAAAAGCCAGTAAAAATAGAAGGTTTTTGGTTAACTTTGCACTAAATTTCTAATCCAATTTTTTTCTATGAGGTAAAGATCACTTACTGAGCATAAAATTACAAAATGCTTACAGATCCAGGTAGAGCTTCAAACGCCAATTGAAAAAAACTGTTGTTTTAGCCGATATTTTGGAAACTATATAATTTGACAATAATTGTAGAAAATAAAATTTTGCATCTTTTGTTGCTAGTAAACTTTTTTTGTAAAACTTACCGTTTACGATTTATAACCCATTTAATGATACGATTGCGATGATGCCGATAATAGTGGATGAAAATGATGTGGTCTACGATGGATCTTGTTTCTCTAATAGAAACAAGCACAGTGTACCTCGTAACCCCAAGGTTCGAACCTCCGACAAAAACCCACTCTGGCAATGCGTTTCACAGCTTAGTTGTTCTTATTACTAAAGTGGAGACCAAACTTTTCGTTCAACTCTTCAATCATGATGATGAACGGTGCTGTTTATTCGAGCAACGAGCAATATGATAGAATAACTTTAATATAAAAAACCCCGACTACAAAAAAATCTACACGTAAAAAAATATTACCTACTATCTAAGGACACTTTGGCGAGTCAGACTAGTCTTAGAATATCTTAGTTACCAAAATCCATCCAGCCGTTTGGAAGATATGTGGAAATAAAAGATTTACAAACATAAAAGATACGCGCGCGAAAACATAACCCTTCTTCCATTCCGGTAAAAGGGACATGTTTATGCTACTGGGAACAGAATTCATCATCTTATTTTTTTATTGTTATCATCAAATTTGACATAAATCGTAATCGGTAAGTTCGAAAAAAGTTTACTGGCAACAAAAGATGGGAAATTTTATTTTCTACAATAATAATAATAGCCTTTATAACTTTTTCAGAATATCGGCCAAAAACGTATTTTCGAGCTGGTGCTTGAAGCTCCACCTGGATTTGTTTTTTTTTTGTGATTTTATGCTCAGGAAATGATTCTAAACCTTATATAAAAAATACGAATCGGAAATTTAGTGCAGAGTTAAATTCTACGAGTTGTTTTACTGCCTAAAAGGCTTCTTATCAAATTTGGTCAGTGTCTATGATTTCTATGAACTATATTAACATTTTCATTCAAAAAAAAGAAAAACAATAAATTTTGGTGGTTTCACAAACTTGGAAAAGAAATAAAAAATTAAAAATTCTAACAAAACCATACGTGTATCTATGGAAAGGTGTTCAAAATTGTATTGAAGGTCTTAACATTTTTTTTCTAAACTGAATAGTTTGCGCGAAAGTCTCTTCCAAAGTGATAAAATCTGTATGTGAGGACTTTTCTTCCAAGTACTAAGTACCTTACTACCAAAGAATTTACCTAAATGGCATATATTAGGGGATTTACGCAGGGGATTTCTCCCCTCTCATTATTTCCTTATCCCGATCTCTGATTTAACGCACGAATATTTTACCGATACTTATCTATTTTCCATTGCATCCGCATTGATTTTTTACTGATGTGGTATCGACGTCAGTTTTGAGACTCCCTATTGGTCTACAACATAAAGTAAACAGCGTACTAATTAGTATCAGCGTCTATTTGCAATTCCTATGAAAACGGTATCATAAATCAAGATCATAGCGTGCTTCACTAGTAATACCTACTGATATTGTTATACTGTGGCACTATGATCGTAATATTTAAAATATATCGGTTGTCAAAATTGCAAAATCAAGCACAGGCCCGTCGTCCGTGAGCGCCGAAACGCGACTGATCAGGCCTGCCGACCGGCGCGCTATATATATGGTAGATATTAAAACATAGTGAATAACTGATACTTTTTATCAAGTCAAACTCTGCGAATGCATATATAACTTTTTAGTGGCTTTCGTTGAGTACAAAAATTTAGTAAAAAATTCATTAGTTTAGTCATAAACTTGAAAAACTTTTGAAAAGGGGTAACTTTGGGATTTTTTTCTATCAAGTAAAATTCATTAAATCGTGTTACTGACTGCGAATTGCACTAGATTAGATCCTTAACTAATACATATATTTTTTTCAGAGTTTAATAAACTATTTTAAAGGTCTTAAAGTTGTTTTAAAAATTCAAAATTACGGCCCACACGCCCTTAAAGCGCGTTACTTATGCGCACATTTAGCCGTTATCATCTCAAATGGTGTAATTTTGTTTTATTCAATAATTCGCTTTCCTTGTAGGCTGAGACTCCACCAAAGTAGAGACGTATTATATTCGTATGGCGCGATGAAAGCCGAGACGGGAAAAGAGTATCAACTCTTTATTTAAACTAAAAAAACACTGGCGTTTAATAAAAAAACTAAACCAAAGCTTCCAGATATGACATTATCAATAACTAGTAGCGCCCCACGGCTTCACCTGGATAGTTACCAATCCTGTTGTTCTCTTATATATTTATAAAAAGTAGGATGTCTCCAAGTCATTATTTATCTATGTACCAAATTTCATCCAAATCCCTACAGCAGTTTTTGTGTGAAAGAGTAAACATATATCTATCTATTCTTATGAACTTTTGCGTTTATAATAAGAGTACATAAATAAAAGAAAAACAGAACAGTCAGAGAACCAAGGTGACCGACATACTCGTAGCTCAACGCATTAGCAAACTGAGGTGGCAATGGGCCGGTTATATCTGTCGCAGAACCGTCGGAGTAGACGTGTTCTTGAGTGGAGACCACGAATCGGCAAACGTAGTGTAGGACACCCTGAGACTAGATGGAGTGACGATATACGGAAGACAGTAGGCAGTGGATGGAGATGTATACCTGAGAATAGGGCTGAGTGGCGAGCCATGGGAGAGGCCTATGTCCAGCAGTGGACTAAGATAGGCTGATGACGATGATGATGAATGAAAGAAAATAACAGAAAAATATTACATACAAAACTGAAGAGCTTGTACTTGATAGTATAATATAATAAAACAGCCTTTTAGCTCAGGTGATTTGTTTCGAGATGATTTACAATATTGAGAGACAACTTTTCCCATAAAAACTGTCTATTTCTGTAAGTCTGCGGAAACCGCGAATGTTCCCTACTCACGATGTGTCGCGCCGTTACGACATATAAATGAAATTAATGTGATCACCGGAGCTATTCCACGTTCTAAACACAAGGCGTACATTTTATATTTGGATGATGAGCACGGATATGGGGGCTTTGTATAAGATCTAGAAAGAGCCTAAAGCGTCATAAGACTCCTTTATTGGAAAAATACTCCGAATTCTTTAACACCACCGCAAAGTTACCATGCTCGCAATAACGTCCTAAACACAAATATCTGATTAATTATCTTTATTCTTGATTTGACCTTAAGTTTCATAAATTTATGAGGAGATATTGTGGTTTATGATAATATTATGAGTTTGAGGGTTATATGCAGCTATAATAATAGGCTACTATTATTAGGTAGGAAGACTCTTTGCAGAGTTCGCCTTATTAAAAAGCACATCTTTATAATTTTATTTTCGTTATTTTACTACCAAGCAAACATTGTGTTCCAGTATGAAGGGCAATGTTTCCAGTGAAGTTAACTCTGCAGTCTTTCAAGACAAAATTAAAAAAGGCTGATCGAGCAATATGAATAGTCAAAATCAAAGTTCTTTATTGATAAATGTACAATTTACACGTATATTTTAGAAAAAAACAAAATAATAGCATACAAAGAGTATACATTTTTAAAGTTTAAATTGAACATTATATTGTACTATTATAAGTATCGTACAAACACGGTAATAAATACAATTTTTATCAATAAATAATAGATATGAATATGCAATTGCAGGGCATAGAGATACAAAATCTTATGTCATTGAGTGAGAAGCGCAGTTCAGTGCTAGGTAACAATTTATACTCTGTATGTTCCTATAGCTGCGTGTCAGTGTGCTAACACAAACAAGTCCTGCTCGTCTCCACACTCTACCCTATAAAAATAATACAATATGAACAATAGTTCAACTCGAACCAAGTCGGGAGCGGCCGCTAGTATATTATTTATTATTTCTGAAGTAGTGGTGTAAACAGGTAACATCGTCACGCGAAGGCTTCCCTGAAGTGTTCTCGAGTCCCGCGCCCCTCCCGCCCGCGCCCCGCGCCCGCGCCCCGCACCCGCGCCCCGCCCGCGTCGCCAAATTGTCGATTACATTATATTTGCGGCTCATTTTACTGTAAAATTCGCTTAACCTTGTCACGGAGTACCTATCCCCAAATATCAAAACACTTCAGCCAGATTTCAACCTTATTCTGTCATGTTTAGGGTAATTTCTGAAGAGAAGCGTTTGAATATCGTGTGACAGCACTGACAAGGTTGGTTTCACAAAATAACTCGCTGCCAGTAAGCGCTTGTTACGTGTCAACTTCAGTTACGAGCTTTAAAAATGTTGTTCGGGTCTGGGATACATTTAGCTTTGAAATATAGGGGACGATGTACTATTTTGGTTAGCTGTTCTGTGACTTCAAAGAGGGTGTTCAGTAAACTTTAACTGTAGTTGGAATAACTGTAGGTATATAAATCTAGAGTTTTTATTTATTTTTAGACTAGCAGCGCCCAGTAGTGTTTCTCACGTAGTACTCATTCTCGTGATTTCGCGATAATAAACTTTTCAGAACTAAACAAACAAACTAAAACAACACTCTAAAGTATTTGATTTCATAAATGATCGTTTAGTAGTTATAGAGATGAAAAATAGAGGGGTGAAAAATACTTTACGACCTATTCTCATACCGAATACACTTAAACAATTATAATAAATGTAGGTATAGTTATATAGATATGTAGTACTATTATTAAATTAATGTCGCTCCCCCGCCTACAAGTATTTGTGGGTTATTTTCCTTTTCCAGGCAACCAGAAGCCTGGAAGAGATTACTCTTAGCAATAAGGCCGCCACTTATGGCACTAGTTAATAAGTGTTTATTTATAATATTTTAATTTGTTTGTTTCGCAATAAAGAGTTTCTCTATCTATCTAATGAAATCAACACAGAAATATGTCTAAACCTATGATTTGGACTCTTCATGTTCAAATAGCTGTGTGTGCTTACTGTTAAGGGCATGTTCTGTTCGTCCTGTCTCTGATATTAAAAAGATACAGTTTTTTTTTGTCTAAAATATGTGTAATTAGTTTTTTGACGTGACCAAACATTCCAAACTATTTGGGCCTTGAAACAACATTTGTTTAAATACAGTGGTTTGATAATTATAATATTACATAAGAGATAATACATAAAAAATAATTATGCGAACAGATCTGAACTTTAAACTAACATGCTTTAAAACAGTAGATAAATAAGATACAAACATAGAACATTATAACACAACAGATAAATACATAAACATTGTGAAACAACTAACTGGACAAATTTCAAATTTATAAGAAAGAAAACTAAAGTTAAAGTTTGTTTAAAAATAATGTACTTACGTAAAATATCTGTTTTTACCTGTGAAAAGGTCTGTTCTTTCATGCTTTAGCTTCTTGACTTACATTAGTGTCAGCACGCTCACTGGATGAAATGTAGTCCGTTTTTTCTTCAAAAAATTAGATTATGTATTATATTTAGAAGGGAGGGTAAGGGTAGAAGGGAGGAGGAAGAGAGGTAGACCTAGGAGAAGTTACATGAACCAAATGAAGGAGAAGATGAATGTAGTGTCGTATCAGGAAGTCAAGGAGAAGGCGGAGTGTAGAAGTACATGGAAGGAACTCCACCGACAAGAGCGTCGCTCTTAAATTATGAATGAATGAATTATATTTATACTTGACATTGGCGAAATTGTGAGGCTAAACCACAATAAAAACCATAAACCAAGAGTTGAAGTTTTATTAAAACGTCGAAATTTGTATAATATTAACGAAGCTTTAAATATCTTACTACTTAATATTTATTATCACACGAAAATTATTAAAACTATGTTATAGCAAGCTGCACAGATTTGAGTGAAATTAAATGGATAGTTTCTGTGTCTGGGTGCTTTCATGTAAATATCATAGGAATGTATTTACAATCATATACAGTATGCATAACTAATACGGCCTGAAAACGCATTAGCCGAATGATAAATATGTGAAAAGTTCGTGACGCGACTCCATTGACTTCCCGTCACTGAACTCTTTAACTGCTCGAGTACTAACTAGCAGCGCCCCGTGGTTTCACGCGCATTTTCTTTGATGTTTATGAAAATTAATCAGTGGTGTTACAGACTATAATTTCACTGTATTACGTATTAAAAAATGAACTCCATCTGATCAGACATTACGATGTGATTGAGCAATAAACATTCAAACTTTAGGATTCAAAAAATTAATAAGATAGAATACTTCAAAAATTAATCGAATCGCGATTATAAAATAAAAAATACGAAGAGGGAGGTAATTCTTATAAGGCTTAACCTACCAAAGCTTAATATTAAAACATTAAAATTGACCGAGCCGTTACCAAACCAAAACACAACCACAATATTTTCAGATGGTTTTGAAATTGTTAATAATTGTTATCTATTTTAATCAAAAATTTGGCAGACCGCAGTGTCTTATTACTGTACAAAAATAATTATTCAAATGAGGATTCGATCCCCGGCGAACGTCAACAAACGCAGAGAGCAAGCAACTCATAAGAACCTCGTGTTCCTAAAATAGGTTAAACTCTATACGCCAACCCAAAACACCGTCACAGGACAAGGACACCCGTAATTTGTGTTCAATAAGGGTCGACGTCATGATCTCACCGGAGCGAGGGCTGAGGACAATATTGGAAGAAGGCAAGTCACTCTCGAAGGATATCACTTGCCATTTTATAGAGGATTGTATCTTATACTTTATGCTTGACGTTACCATATTAAAGATTATTGATAATTTATTAAATTTGCGTGTGTTCAAGTCAAGCTTGAATCGGTTTCTACTAGCTAAACTCGGTATGTTGTAGGCTTTATTAATTAGCACTAAACATCTTCAGGCAAAATGGCAGTAAAGTACAACGTATTTATATTAAAAAGTTACAATTTTTTAGGTGAATTGCGGTCATCAATAAAGTTAATAGTATTCGGTATTTGTTATCTTTAGCCACAAATGTAAGTATCTTTATATCCTCAATCATGACAATTTTAAGCATACCTTCATGCTGTTCAACACACATACAAGCCATTTTATGTTCTCGCTGATAGGGCTCGGACCTTGCAAAAATAGTGCCAAACATAATTCAACATATTGACTTACATTTATATAGTGCAGTCCAAGAGAACATTGGTGCAAATACGAAAGCATATTATAGGTGTGTCGGCTACTCTATCATGCTAACCTTCAACGCTTAAACCTTGCAAATGATAAATTTATTCACTTGATCTTGCAACTAGATGTAAACGACAGTCAAACTTATAATTTTACTATTGTAACATTAGAGTTTTAACGTCTGTCACCACGGTTTTAATGTCTAAAAACAGTTGCCATTTATTATTTCTTAACAACTAAGATTATTTTATTTTTGTCGTATTTTGAATATGGCCTGAAGCAAACATAATGATATAAGAACTTTAACGAGCCCATTGTTAATCAAATTAGTAAACATTGATATTACGTATCAATAGACTAATGATACAGAGTACACACGCCGGAACCGAAGCTTCTCTCGGACCCTATTACTGAAACCTTTCATGCGGACTTAGTTTGAGTATTCGAAAACAATAGCTGGTGAAATCAAGTGCGAGTGATATTTGCTGCGTAGCAAGTGGTGCGTGTGATTACAAATATTTCATAGCAGTCTACTTTATTTTCACTCTGTTGGGACCCGAATATCCGTAGTTGGGACCCAGAGTCCTCTCACTAGAGAGAACCAAAGCCTTTACAGCGTGATGGATGTGCTAGTTGGCACCAGCTAATGATGCAAACTACATTTTTTCTTTAAATATCTCGGTTTTGTCGTTTACGGGTTACATTTCACCATTCAAACTTTCTACCATTTCTTCTTAACAATGTTCGATTTGTAAAATTTGCCGCGCTTTTACTGGTGAGTGAAATGCCAGAGTACACCTGTGTCACTCAGTAAACAGCGCGGAGTAGGGATGAGACCGAAGCCTATTTATCTATTATTAATAATAATAAAATTATTAATTTTGAGTGTATTTTTGACAATTAGTTAATCAAGTGATTTATACATTACCCCCCTAAGCCTATATCAGGAATAAACTTTAATAATAAAAATAAATGTTTATTGTTATAAAACAATTTTAGATTTACCATAAGGTCCGGTAAGTTTTAATCGAAATAGAGTGAAAACATTTGACATTTACAAAAAAGACGGTATTGATTAGCTATCGAGCGGGATGAAAAATACTTATATTACTAAAATGGCTATTATAAATAGGAGTTGGTGACTAAAGGGTAAAAATTTAGGGTTGTTTGTATTATTAATCCAACATTATAAAAAAAAAAAATGTTGTCCAAAAATTTGGTACTAAGTGGTATGAAAAATGATGTTGGCCGATTCTCAGACCTACTCAATATTCTCACAAAGTTTCATGAGAATCGGTCAAGCTGTTTCAGGGGAGTACGGGAACGAACATAGTGACACGAGAATTTTATAACTAAACTGGCTATTCAAAAATAGGGATTGGTGACGAAAGGGTAAAAATTAAGGGTTATTTGTATTTTTTAAGGCCGCATTATAAAAAAATAAAATTTCTTGTCCAAAAATTAAAAAAATAATTTTAGAATTAGACAACAAACACGCACACGAACACTGTGACACAAGACACCGACTTCAAAAAAGGAGGTTTCTCAATTCAACCGTATATATATATAAATATATTTTTATGTGTGTTCGCGGATAACTTCGTCGTTTATCAACCGATTTTATGTTTTTTTTTGTTGTGAAGAAGATATTCCAAGAGTGGTACCATGATAAGGAAACCAGGATCTGATGATGACATCCTAGAGAAATCGAGGAAAACTTTTTTACTTTACAAGTTTTCCGTTGAAAGTTGGTTCTTTTTTTGTTAAAATTATAAAGGTATATAAGGTTAGTCTCTCTTGAGTATTAGTGCAGTAGTCGCTTTGTATAACACAGTGACAGACATGCGTTTTGGGAATTCCCTCTATTGTACCACAAAGGTCCATTGATTCATCGGATCCTGTTTGCCACTCGGTTTGTTCAGCCTGATTCTGTTTACAAGCGGTCAAACTTAATTACTGTAACAGCTACTCTGATTCATTACACCGAGTGTTTTGATTTGTGTTTACCGATTCGAAAGCTGGCGGTGGGCCGGAGCAGGGTATTTGTAAACCTCGTACCAGTGGGTTGTTACATTAGGGAAATCAGATACATTCATAAGAAGTGCGTAAAAGCGTAGTTAGTTAGGCGTAGAGTGACTGTGAAACCTACGTTGGAAAATATCGCTTTTTAGATTCTAGCTAACATGATACAATATTTCGAAATAAATTTCTTTCGTTCTTTCGGTGGGTCAAACATAAAATTTCGTCGCATGTCACATGATTTGCCTAGTGTCAATTTAGTTGTAAGATCTTTTCTAATTCTAAGCATTTATTCTTCTGATAATAATGGTTTGATTTATTTTCTGGATATTTATATACCTACAGTTATTTATTATATATTTAGTAGTATATTTTACAAATATTGCATGTAATAGTATGTAAACTCTATTAGTATGTATGTTTATTTATTTATTTACGTTTTACAGTATGTAAACACATTTGATCGTCTTATTATTCTTTTAGCACACCCGCTTTTTATTACTTCTAAAACATTTCCATCCCAAGGTTGCCTGGAAGAGATCGCTTTTAGCGATAAGGCCGCCGATTGTAACACTAGTTTTAATGTATTTCTTTTTCTTTTACTGTATTGTTTTGTTTTTGGTGTGTACAATAAAGAGTATCTATCTATCTATTCTCTATATATATCTAAAACAAAAAATCCTATTTGGATGACATCCACACAAGACATTACCCATTCTATGTCGCGAGTAACAAAGACCTCGGCACAAAGGCCCTGGCAGGCGGCGAAGGAACGGAAACGCTGAAGAATGTACACGAATATCTCATTCACAAACTATACATGAGTCTATTCTAGTGCAGCCACGTATTTTGGGCACTTTCTCTCCCGTGGAATATCTGCTGAGAGCGAATGTCGGTGACGTATATCGAGTGGTGAGAATAGCACTGCTACTACATTCTCCCGCGTTGATGCTTCAAATCTGCAATTCAGATTAGCGCGACGGATCTCCGTGGGGTCGCAGCCCGGGTCACTGACTCCTTCAGGATATTTATTTATTTACACGTTTTATTTTAAATTCATTTCGGTCGTGAGTTTGCCTGATTAAAAGAGAATAGATAAATCTTTATTCAGTTCATTTTACATCTTTACAATTTTGTCAAATCGAAACATTTCATAATAAAACAAATCTCAAACATCTATGAGTTTATGTGTTTCATAAGCAGTCCATTTTAAATGATCCCACTGCTGGGACTCGTGGTCTTCTCTAGCACAAAGAGAACGAAGACCATAATGAACCATAGACGCCAATAGCCAATGAACGCTGGCCTAGATAGGGTTCGGGGATGACGCATGAGCTCGGAACATTTCGGTTTCCTCACGATATTTTCCTTCACGATTTTGAAGTTAGCTACATTACGCACATGACTTCAATAATATTATGTTTGTGTGGAATCCAAACCACAGTTCCGGATTAGCAAACGCCGCTCTCACAACAGGACTAGCAATTACTTCCTTGCTTCTTCCCTGACTTCTTCCCAAATTCTAATATGGGTGTATCTTCCTAATGAAATAAATATTTTTCTTACACTTTTTATACACTGCCAACTAGCCTCATACTAAGCAAGGCATGTATGGAAGCTACATAACTGATATAACATTTAAATAACTTTAAATACCCACTTATGATACATGGATACATTCAGACTAGGAACAAACATCCGTCTAAATCTAAAAAAGTTGGATAAAAATGGAACCCGCAACCTACGTGTCAATCAGAAGGCTTACTACGGACTCAGCCACGAGATCAGTCTAAATGTATTATTTGTCTTGATTGATAAATACATGTGTCAATGTTTTATCTATTTCACAGTCTCTCAAAAAACATTGCTTCACACATCAAATAAATCATTTAGCATATTATTCACAAAGCAATTCCATAACATTTCTGTAACATAATGCAGCGAGTTCAACGCGCTTATGCAAGTTTTCACAAAGTTTTCTACAACTGGAGTCGAAATCCTAATAAAGAATAAAGAATCTCCTGATTTCTCAATCAAATCTATATTTAGAACGGAATTAGTTGTTTCCCTCGAAGCACGCGGAAGTATTAGCTCGGACAGGCCGAAATTCTTCGGTATCTAAAAGTCATTGGCCCGAATGGAATCGGGGACGCAAAGCCAGCGGTAATGAAAAACTCAATGAACGAATGTACATACCCGTATGTGTTAACATTCGTACAAATGAAAAAGAACCCTTTCCAAATTAATGATTCCACTCTTTTGTGTGTTTGCAATCTTTGAACGATACAAAATGCGGAAAGAAAAATGTCAATTTCATGATTTGGAAAATTACTGGTATTGAGTCGACACACGCCGTGGCGCTTACCTTTTCAAATATTTTGTGAAAGACTTTGATTGATTTCTAATGGGAAATATTGATCAATCTGTTTAGGGAAATTCGTAAAAGGGGTTCTTTATCCGACGTGAATGATCGCGATGTTTGCTTACGAAGTTACGAAACGGGGTTATTTTATTTAAATATGCTATTTTGGGGTACAGAATTTTGCACAGATGTTTGTTTTTTTTTTTGGCACCGTACATATATTTTTTTATAGGCTGTAAGTGAGGCTGATCCGTCATACTGTGAGGTGAAAAATTCGATCAGGTGAACTCGGGACTGCCCAGCAGGTATACCCGAGCGTGAAAGATACACTCAGCTTCTCTACACTGCTGTCTCACGGTTTTTAATATTTAAATTTGCATAGATTTGAAAATCTGACTTGTTTCTCAGTTATGCTACTAACGCAATCCATGAGAATACTTCATAATACAAATTTCAAATATTGAAGTTATCACTTATGCCGTGCGATCGACGCGTGCGCATAAAGAGGAAGACACACACTCACACAGAAGATAGGACGGTAAATTAGGAAACGAACGAAGTCTGCAATATTTGATATTATCTTATCCAATTTATATTATAAACGTGAAAGTATGGATGTTTGTTGATCACTCACGTCGAACGGCTGATCGGGTCGGGTCGACATTTGGAACGTCTATAGCCTGGAACGATAATAGCACAAGAACATTTTTCATGGCATTCAAAATAACACAGATGTTTATTTTGTACGTTTATGTTAAAGTTAAAGGTAAAGTTTTTTAATTGATAAATATACACATTTACAAGTCAGGCATAATAAATTTAACAACAGTAATTATGCGGAATATAAATATTGTGAAATAAAAATAGTAATTATTAGACAATGTTAATAATCCATAAATATTAATCCAATTTAAAATTAAGCACACAATATCATAATAAAAGATAATCGTAATACAATAATGTCAAATGAGATATAAAATAGTACCAATTCTTTTCAATTATTTAATTATTATTTTACCGTCGGTCTCTAAAAACTCTTCATAACTGTAAAACGTTTGCTCGATAAGCCAGCATTTGAGCTTACTCTTGAAGCTGCTCAAGCTGGGTGCTGCTATCACCGCATCTGGTAGTCTGTTGTATACTTCAGGACCCATAACGTAAGTCAGCTTACTAGATTTGGTAAGGGAATGTTTGTTTTGTTTCATGTTATAATATGTTATAGATACTTATCGCGAATCGAATTCATCTTTTGTTATTGAGTCTGACAGGGTCAAAAACGCACCACCGAGTCACGAAGCCAGCTGAAATCCGTTGTTATAATAGAGTAGTCATGTAGTAATTTATATATAGTCATCATCATCATCATCATCAGCCGCAAGACGTCCACTGCTGAACATAGGCCTCCCCCCTAGATTTCCACAACGAACGGTCCTGCGCAACCTGCAACCAGCGGTTTCCAGCGACCTTTATGAGGTCATCTGTCCATCTAGTGGGAGGCTGTCCAACACTGCGTCTTCCGGTACGTGGTCGCCACTCGAGAACCTTTCTTCCCCATCGGTTGTCGGTTCTGCGAGCGATGTGGCCTGCCCATTGCCACTTCAGCTTGCTTACTCTTTGAGCTATGTCAGCCACTTTCGTTCTTTTGCGAATATCCTCATTACGGATTCTGTCGCGCAAAGAGACTCCGAGCATAGCCCTCTCCATAGCTCGCTGTGTGACTTTGAGCTTCGTTGTGAGGCCCACAGTTAAGGACCACGTCTCAGTTCCATAAGCCATCACTGGCAACACGCACTGGTTAAAGACTTTCGTCTTTAGGCATTGGGGTAGGTATTCTGGACTCAAAGATGTGCCGAAATTTCCCGAACGCTGCCCATCCGAGTTGGATCCTTCGCTGGACCTCTTTGTCGAAGTTGGATCTACCTAATTGGATCTTTTGACCCAGGTAGACGTATTCGTCAACAACTTCGAGTGTGGTATTCCCAACAATAACCGGTACAGGTGAGATATGAACATTTGACATGACTTTCGTCTTGTCCATATTCATCCTCAAACCTACCTGTTGGGATACTCTACTGAGGTCCCTGAGCATAGCACCGAGGTCCTCCAGCGACTCCGCCACAATGACTATGTCGTCGGCAAACCGAAGGTGAGTGATGCATTCGCCGTTGATATTGATGCCATATCCGTTCCAGTCCAGTAGCTTAAAAACATCTTCCAGCGCGGCAGTGAACAGTTTCGGAGATATAACATCTCCCTGTCTCACGCCTTTCTGTAGCTGGATATGTTTTGTGCACTGGTCCTGTAGTCGGACAGACATTGTGGCTTTACTGTAGATACACTTCAACACTTCGATATAGCGATAGTCAATGCGGCATCGCTGGTATATATTAGTAGAGTAGTATTGTAGTAAGCCCTCTTCAGATCAAAAGTACTCGTGTGAATGATTGTGACGGTAATTGGCTCTGACTACACCAGCGGCGCGAGCTCTCGGGGATCGGCAGTCAGTGGAATCCAGGTAACAATCTGCAGGTCTACTACGAAGTCCGATGAACGATATTTCGTCCGAAGTTATGGATGTTTATACCACGAAACACAATCGGTCGGTTGATGACACAAAAACTGTCAAATCAGCGTCGGTCGGGATGAACGAAACGCCCGATCAGATCAACCGACCGATTGTGTTTCGTGGTATAAAACGTCCATAATTTCGGCCGATATATCGTTTATCGGACTTCGTAGTAGACCTGCTGTTCAGTTGCTGGCCGATCGAGGTTGTGGTTGACTAATAACAATTCAACAACGTATAGTTCAAGGCTTGTCTTACTTTTTATGGAATACAAATTGGTCGCACTTACGTAGGGCTCGTTTTTATATATCTTATTCCTTGTACTCTATTCTAGCCATATATCTAAATGTGTTGATTCCATATAATAAATAAAACTAGAGTCTGTATTATCAGCTTTTTAGATGATCAGAGTTCAAATGAAATTATGACGGGGTCTTCACTTCTAGACAAATGATTTTCTGATACATTAAACTACTCTTACTTGACGAAACTAAACAAGGTTCTGTAAACTGCGAAATAAACAACAACCCTTAAAACTCGCTTGAAGCTGCGGACACAGCTAGTATATTCAATAAACCTCAGTAAAATAGGAAACCCGTTGTTGCTGAGAGACCTAAGACAACGGGCGGAGAAGGCAGGAATAAGAAGGACACATGCGTGTAGGTCTGATTTCCCCACAGCCCACAACGCGGGCTCACGCCGGCGCCGGGTTCACAGAAGGCTATCCGCGTGTCTTGGCCACTGTGGAAGGAAGGTTTGTTAAAAACCTACCCAGCAGAAAGCTCAGTGGAAACCCCCTCAGCTCTTCGCCCACTTCTTCGACTCCGCTACCACCCGACAAATAAAATACACTCAAATATGGTCTTTATGTCATACCCATTAAGAATAGATTACATTGGCAACATAAATTGGCTAACAACTGTCAGCGAGCGGTCTACTAATTTGTGTTGCCATTGTAATCTGTGTCTTAACGGGCATGACATAAAGCCGATATTTGAGTGTATTTTATTTATCGGATGGTAGCGAAGTCGTATAAGTCGTCCCATCAATCTTTGTTACAAAACAGCTAATACAAGTATTCTTTCTCAAAATCCTCAGCATTCTAGATTCCACTTTGCTGTAAAAGTCTGAGCTAACTAAGGAATCGAATAAGCCGAGGTTCAGCGTCACAGGTCAGATTGGCGCGGACGAGAACCGACCGAGAGCTAACAGGATTAACCAGCCCTACTGCGGAAAGGTTACAAGATTCTGTTAACTCTACTAAATTATATCTCTACTTAGCCCTTTGTCACAATAAATCACACCAATTGACACGAGCTACGTCGCTGGATTTTCCAAAATGCTTACAACGACATAGTACTAAATTGGGCATGAATTACTTCAGTCAAAGAAAGTCTTCGGGAAAACTCGAGATAAGATGTTTTCCATCTAATTAGCTTCATTTTATTAGCACTATATGTTAGGAAGTTGGATAACAATCCGAGACTGAGATAGCGCCATAATATATTGAACGTTAAATAAAATCAGGAGTTAATTGAGTTCGTTTTGGTTCATTGCGCTGGTTTTAATTAACCATCAGTATCCGATCAGTGGGAACCAGCTCATGAAAGAGATAATAGGGTGATAGTGTAGTTAGTTTTAGAATATTGTGCTTTCGTTTAACTGTATTTAAGTTTTAGTTAAAATTAGGACTTTTGAATAGGAAATATCAGTATCGGTATCACTGGCAAAGCAGCGGAGTAAGCCGTGTGCGTTAGACGTCTTTTACATTAGTAAATCTTGTGACGTTGCTGTTCAGTACTAACATTCTAAGAGATAAGTTTTCCCTCTATCAGCAGTCATATAATTCAAGTGAAAACTGCCAAATTTATTTAACAAAGTGACGAGATGAACAAGCTATGCGCCTGATATAATGCTGGACGTCTTCATATAGGTATCTGAACATGAAGAGTCCAAAGTACTGCAATTAACTCATCACTTGGAGATACAAGGCAAGTTGTTGATATGTTTGTGTTTTTCTATACATATTAAACTGGAACATCTACCGCAAAAGTCGGTCAAGCGTAAAGCAATCAATAATTATACAAAAAAAACATAAAAATGAAACCAAATCGGTTATAAGATAAGCAACTTCCTGTTTCACCCCTCGAGCTGAGGAAAGGATCAGCATACAACCAGGACCCCCGGCCCGGTCGTCGTGTCGCGGTGTGGCGTGTTTGATTCCCGGAACGCGACACCGAGTGGGCTGGCCAGCGAACGGGAATCGCCCGCATCAATCTCAGAATCTAAGCCCGTACCATGACAGCTTATTGCGATGACTTTGTAAAACAGTTGACGCTCAACATTTTGTTGATCCGACCGCAAACCTTAACACCGAGCGATACGACTTACAATCGCTGTGCGTGAAATGTTTAACGATATTTGTATTGTAGTACCGTAGTTGAGTTCAGGGTACGGGGAAGCCATACTGTTCGTGTGTTACATCGATTGCGATATCCAGGCCTCTCGGGTGACACAGTCGTGTTGTTGAAGTGCATATGCAAGCAACTTTGAATCTAATTGACATTGATGTGGAAAATAAAGATTTTATGTTAGCGTTTAAAAACGTCCATACCAAAAGAGCATGAAAACGGCACGTGTAGATACTCTTTTACGACATTGTTTGGCCTAACGTTGTATTTGACGAATCGCGTACTCCTTATAGTGGTGTTTTGTGTAAATTATCGTATGAAACTGTTCTAGAAAAGCGAAAAAGAGTCCCACTATAAGTTAAGACTAAAATAGGATACTTCATTTGTCACTTTTTTTTGAGACGTTTTATCCATGTGATATAACGTCATTGCTAAATGCCATGAAAAAGCATCCGAAATACGAATAACGCACCCATTTACTTCAGAACTGTCCAAGTTAAGCTGAGTTTGAACATTTCTAATTGTCACTGTCAAGTTGTGACGACTAAGGAAATTAAATCCACTCGATTTGACGAGCTATTCGTGTCCACTTCCGGCCGGGAAATGGAAATGGCTATTCGAATTACGAATTAACCTAATTGATTTCTAAATTTCATAACTAATTTCAAATCATTAACCGGAACAAACGTGGTGCAATCATTGTTGAATTAACCGTAAAATGTGGACAAACAGTCAATACACAATAGTTCTACAATATTTACATTTTAACTTAATACAATTTAGAATCAAATCGAGAGTAAATGGCTATTTTTCATCGCTGCTCAAATTTCATGGTCATCTTCTGTAAACGGTATTAGATAGAAACAAACGTTGATAATTGGTGAATATAACATTTAATATTCTACAAGCTTGTTTCAATAGAAGTAATGATGTATACTATATAATAATATATATAATAATAATAGGCCGCCAATTGAAATGTCGTTTTGTGTATTTAGTTAAATTAATTGTTTTTCTTTTGTATTTTGGCTTCTTTTAATAAAGAGTTTTCTTATCTTATACTAAGAATTTACTCGAACCGTCAAAATCGGGGTCATTTTGCGCATTCTCATCGTGTCACACTTCGCGGCGCAGATAAACATTTGTTTACTGCTTCTCTGAATTCCAGTGTATTTGCATATTACATAAACTAGTGTTATCGTAACATTATACATTTTACAAAATACTATACAAAAAATATTATTATAATTATTTTCAAGACAAAACACAAAATGTGTCGGTCACACAGTTTTGTTTACTTACTTTAGATTTTTGCCACAAACCTACACTTCGTCAGAATTAAAAAAGGGACATTTTCGAACCCTACGTGGCGTGGCTAATTTGAAAAAAATCCTGCAAAGTTGCGTGGATCGAAACGTCATCTAAATGAGAACAAAGACAGCAAGAAGTGTAGAAATACAAGTCTGTTATCATCACTGGCTGACAGTAAAGGAAGTAATCATGAGGATAGCAACACATTCCGAAAATCTTTCGAAACCACGTGTCATCTACCAACCCGTGCTGAGCCAGCGTATTGCATTATGGCCTTATTTCTCTCCTCGGGAGAGAAGGCCCCGAGTATCAGCAGTGGAAACATTTAGTAGGTGGCTTAATTATGCTATAATAAAACTAAACAAAAACAGTTTGAAATATGAATATTCATAATAATTAGCAGATGTCTTAACACAACCTGCCTGAAACACACTTACTTAGAGTCGCAAGCTCGAGCCTCGTGCGGAGTTAATGAGTGTACTCGTAAGTAGCGCGCAGTGGGGCCGGCTTGAAGCGGCGAGCGCGGCTCACTCGGCCGCAGAAGGAACTTGCTCGGGAGCGGACAACTTCCCCGACAGGCTTTTTGGTAGTGTTTTAGCTGATTGTAAGCACGTATGGAAGTAGTTTTGGTATCAACTTATGGAAATAATTAAGTATTCGTTTGATTTGTATATACTGCGAAATTGAAGATTGTGTACGGAATCGTAAGTAGGTATTCTACCTCTACGAAAAATAATTATATCTACACGTGCACAAGTACAGAAATCTGAGAAACCTTTATAATCATACTAACAAGTCCCTGCGGTTTCACCCGTGTAGTTATGTTTTTTACTAAAGAGTGAAGAGATGAGCAGGAGATGTTCCTGATGGTAAGCGGGATGCCTGTCCATAATAGCACAGTTTTATCTCTGAGCTGTGGCATTTATCTGGAAACATTGCACTTTAAACCGAAACACAGTTATGGTTTCACATTACTGCTTGACGGTAAAATAATTGGCAAATATGGTGATACCTCCCCAGGCGGACTTCTAGCGAGGCGTTGCAAACCTATTATTGATTTAATTATGTACCCTAGTAAAATGTAGAAAACGGTTAATATCCTCGTAAGTGACCCAAATACTAAGCAAGAAACACGTTTTATGAAACCAATTACATCGTGAAGTGCGCGCCGAAGGCAGCGGAATGTCAATAAGGTTGAACGGCGCCCGTCGCCGGTCGCCGGTCGTCGGCCGAACGGAGGAATGTTCTAATTAGACCCTTTCATGCCGCTCAAACTTTGTATTTATCCTAACTGTCAAGAATAATGCGAATATATTGATTATTTGAAGTTAAACTTCTTTTGGCGCGTTATGGTAAAATGAGAGTACATTTTTACGATCAGGCACCATCATGAAAAACTGAAAAGCCTCGGCCAACATCTTAACTAAGATACTTTTGCTATGTGGTTGGATGGTGGGTCAGATGCATGCGGCGGTCATCCTCGACACAGCGCGCGGCGTCAGGAGGTTCCTCAGTCTGCAGCCTTAGCGTGGGCCCTGCCCCGCTGCCACCTGCGATCTATGTTTAGATTGTATACTGTCAAATATTCAAATTTTGTAAAATCTAATCTGAAGTAAATAAATGACCGAATTGATCTCTTATCATCACCGGTTTAGCCAGCGAAGAAAATATCGTCAAGAAACCGGCATGGTCCAAGAGTTTTTCGAGATCATGCGTCATGCACAAACTCGAAATAGACCAGCTTGGTGGATTATTGCCTTGATTCTCTCTTTGTGAAAGAAAGCCCTAGCAGGGCTGCATGTAAGGGTTGATCAGATAGTAAAAGTTATTCGTGTCTATAAGTACCTACTCTCCCTTCCGCTTCTGTTTCGTACAAGTGTATCGTCTGTATCACCCTGTTTATTTAGGATAAGATCATGAATGTTTGATCCTTTGTTTGAATTATGTAAATCTAGTGTAAAATATATTAAAACTAACTTTATTTAAACACTGTATATTTTATTTCATTAATCTTGACACGAGTCTAAATGACAGTAAGGTTTATATTTGAGTGGCAGACTCGAGACTCGAGCTCCTACGACACACAATCCTGCAGGTGAAGTTAATTACCTCCGAGTGCATGAAGCCTTACTTGCACCTCGTACCAACTACCGGGGCATTCGTCACGTGGCGACACGATCGAATTACTTATGAGACTACAGCGCATTTGTATTAAAATGTCATAGCTCTAGTTTTTCGTCACACGACAAGAGTGTTGGACGCAGGAAAACCCGGGGCAATGCGTTTCGTCGGTAAGATGGGGAGTTTGTTCAGAAACTTTACCGCCTGTCTGCTCTGGTTGGTAAATATTAGAAGACTAGCAGCGTTATGCAGTTTTACCCGCATAGTTGCTGTTCTCATTATTTTCCTTATTTGTTTGTAATGTAATGTATGTGTTATTCCAGACTACTTGTAACTTGTTCCAAATATAACCCAATCTATTTAGATGTTCCGGCGTGAATGAGCAACAAACACTAAAACTTTAGAATTTTCATTCTATACTAATACTATAAAGCTGAAGAGTTTGTTTGTTTGAACGGATCTCGGGAAGTACCGGTCCGAATTGAAAGATTCCTTTTCTATTGGATAGTCCATTTATCGAGGAAGGCTATAGGTTAATGTTCCTATCAATTAGGATTGGAAATGTTTTTTTTGTACTATAATTATAGTCGAAATGGTAACAAAAGTGTGTTAAAACAACTCTAAAGCTTTAATTATAAAAGCTCATTGCGCAGAATACTTGTACTAAGGTTATTTATTTATTTATTCATTTATTTTACAGTTACTCAAACACTCACAGCTATTGCCAAAACGTTTAAGAGTTTAATTTACACTATACATACAAACCAAACAAATATTGTAGAACCAACTCAAAAATCTTATTCCTTTAAACGACCAATTCTAGTAGGTATATAAATATATAGAATCTGAATCTCGGAAACGGCTCGAACGATTTTCATGAAATTATCTATACAGGGGGTTTCGGGGACGATAAATCGATCAAGCTACGTTTTATTTTTTTAAAACATCATTTTATGCGCGTTTTTAGACAATGAAAAATTCCTAAAATTTCATTAGAATACTATAACTTATTTCGCCACTGTTTTTAAGCCTAAATGGCTCAGACGGAATATGTTCACCCTCGGAGACAATAGGCCCCGGTTCGAATCCTGATGGTTACACTCGGAACTTTTGTTTTTGTTCTTTTTTTCTGAGAAAATCTTATACTTAGAGCCTTTTATAAGCGCATTTGATTCGTATTTAAGTAGTTCTAAGTAAGTCATCACCGGTCAACCAGGTACTTGAGATTAACACATCTCTGTGCCATATAAATTTCGGACTTGAAATATTGCAATTAAAATCCAATTCAATTTCAATCAAGGATTGGTGATCTCAGAATATATTCCTACTTCCTACGATTATAATAAATGCGAAAGTATGGATGTCTGTTGTTCAATCACGTCAGATCGGTTGAACGGATCGGGTTGTAATTTAGGACACAAATAGTTTATAGCATATTAAGCATCGATATAAACCAATGGATGTGCCCTGAGTGACTCTAAATTGGTAATTGGTTGCGTCTCTATGTGTGTCGTAAGTAGTTTACACATAACCAATCTACTTGACCCCTAGAATCGCTAGCGGCGCGATATGTTGTGGTTCTACTTATTTTGGTTGTTGACAACAAATAGTGATAAGTAAAAACGTCCGGCGTTTACCGCTTCTTGCAACCGACTGGAACGGAATGAGTGAGCTCACTCTTCCCAATGATGACATGATTCCGTGCGTTCTGAAGTTTGGGAGGGCACATCTGTGTAGTATTAAGTACCTACTTTTCATAGTGAGAAAATAACGCGAACAGGAACTACGCACATAAAGCTGTACTGCGATATGCCGCTGGTTCGATATTTATGCTGAGTATAACACACACACACACACACACACACACACAGCACACTCGATGATAAGTAAGCCTGTTGCTCGAGGACTGCACAGAAATTGAGGATCAAAATAACGATGCTAGCCAGCTAAAGTATGAAATTGGATAAAGGGTAGAAGTAGTAATTTGTTTGATTTGATGTGAGAAATAAACGCGTCATTGTGAGAAATGAAAAATAAATGTGTGAGGGAGAAAAAAAATTTGGTTGTGTGTTGTTTTCCTGACCGCAATCTTGGTCTATGTCAAATAGCGATGCGACCTATAATTGAGCACGCTTACATAGCAGAAAACAATTTACGCACCCAGGCGACGTAGTCCACAGTTTATATATGTTTTGTACGTAAATGGAGTAATACATCGTATTTAGAAGAGTTGTGTTCCATAAAATTGTCTTTTCATATCAATGTGAAAGAAATAGATAATTATTTCTTATAGAGATATCCATATTGAGGTAGTATTGAAAAAAATAATGTCATTCGCCGTTTTGTGGTGGCGGCCATCTTGGATTTGAAATTTCTTTTAATACATAGTGTTTCACTAGTCAAGCCCTTTCATTTTTAACCCCCGACCAAAACAAGGGGTCTTATAAGTTTGACGTCGATGTCTGTCTGTCTGTCTGTGTGTGTGTCTGTCTGTGGCACCGTAGAGCTCAAACGGACAAGCCGATTTCGATGCGGTTTTTTTTATTTGAAAGTTAATATCCGTGCGGATGTTTTTAGCTATGTTTGGTTAATATCGATTCAAGATGGACGCCGCCACAAAATGGCGGACAAAATATTGCTTCACAACCTACCTCAATATGGGTATCAAATGAAAGAGTTTGACTATTAAAATACTATACACTATAAAAAATTCAAATCCAAGATGGCCACCACAAAAAGGCGAATTATTTTTGTCCCTACTACCTCAATATGGGTATCAAACGAAAGGGCTTGACTAGTAGAATACATTGCATTATGAGAAATTTCAAATCCAAGATGGCCACTACAAATTAATTTCGATTTGGTGTTTCGTTACCTACAGGGTGACGCTTGTAGTCAGTCAGTGGACGTAACGTAGGCCGAGTCATTGTCCGCTTTAATATCAGCATGTATAAAGCAGGATTATGTAGTATGCATGAAGTGACGACACGTTACAACAATAATTTATGACGCGGCCTATCATCTATACTTAAAATTATAAAGCTGAAGAGTTTGTTTGTTTGAACGCTAGGATCTCGGGAAGTGCTAGTCCGAATTGAAAGATTCTTTCTCTATTGGATAGTCCATTTATCGAGGAAGGCTATAGACTATAGAAAATAACGCTACTATTAACAGAAGCGGAGCATGAATCAAGAATGTAACAAAATCGGGAAAAATATTCCTTTTTGAGAGTTTTCGAACGTTTCGTGCTTTGATATGACACATGACAGCATGTGTCTAAGATTGCGTCATTGAATATCACACATTACATACCTCTCAAACATTAAACCTTTTTGCTAATCTCTGAGTTGGTACGACCAACGTGGTGGCGTGCAGGTGGCGTAGCAGGTAGCTGAAGAGGTGTTTTGTTTGAAAGCGAAATTCTCAGGAATGACTGAACCAATTTTTAAATTTTTTCACCGTTGGATATGTGCGGGATCTCAATGAGTGTTATATATGTTCCACGGGCGAAGCCGGGGCGGACATCTAGTATAATATAAGACCTATCGTAATGTATGGATCTGGATGTTGTGAAACCAAGAAATCAGATAAAAGATGATTGTAGTTCTTAAAAATTGGAATTATAGGTAAAATATAATTTATAGTGTCAATTTTATCCGAGGATAATAATAGAGTGAGCGTCCCGTGAGTCACCGCGGGCACTACACTGCTTTGTCCTCATTTCCAGTTTTCACTACGGAAGGGTTATTAAGATGGATGATATTGCTCTACGGGATAATTGCCGCTAATTGTATTTTATTCTCTAATTCTACTATGAATTATATTTTAATTTGAACCTAAATTATCATTTAGCGAGATAAACAACAATGAGCTGGCCTACATAATTAATTGAGATAAATATTCAAACTTTTGGAGTAAATATAATTAATTGTACTCGTTCATTTTCCAACGATATAAACTTACTTTCCTGATAATGTTATGGCAAATTTTCCTGCGGGAAAATGTTAAACGTAAAAACAGGATGAAACATTTTTTTTACTGAAATGACGCCACTAGGAGTCTGCCGCTGAAGTTTTGAAACATTTTTAGCGGAGTGAAATTGGTTTATAGCTTTCACCTGCCTCAGGGGGAATATGGTGGGTTTGTGGGCATCTCTGCCAGATGGTCAGACTACCCACGCAAAAGCCTTGGAGCGTTTCACCCGCCCGCCTACACCGCCACTACGGGAACGGTTTCATACTGTTTTGCAGCCCCGACGGTGTATTATAAAATCCGTTTTAAAGCTTAGTTTCTTCGACTTCTGTACGCACATCTCTAATAAATACTCAGCCGAATCATTAGATAAATAGTTCGTTTGATCATTCTTAGTTTTCTGTTGAAGTAACTTTAATTTACACAACTTTTTGAGTATTTACAGGTGGAGGAAAATTTCACCATTTAAAATGATAATTTTATGTCAAAATATAATAATAATGTCAAACATTTTCAACTTCAATATTCATTTTAAACTGCAATATTTTTTTATTATTTTTAATATTGAAAACGAAAAAAATTAAAGAAAAGATGTATAACTTTTAATGGGCGCACATATTTTGTTGCGACGAGTTATTTTAAATTGGCTTCGGAAAAAAAAATAAACTTCGTCTACTAACGATTCAAATTGGTTTACAACGTCACACAGTTAATGATTTTATCTCAGTTAAAAAGCTGTCACATTTTTGCAATCTTTTTAACTTTAAGGATTATTTTAGGGGCAATTAAATAAAGGGTGCAAATTCGGCAGCGAGCGTGACGTCAGTGTAACGAGTTGCCGCGTCCGGGCCGGGACGGGCCGCGTCCGTGTTGCTGACATCTTTTATTTGAGGGTACTTCTACTTATTACTCAAATCTATAAATACTAGCGGCCCGTTCCAGCTTCGCTTGGATATCGTCATAAAAAGACTAGTAAAAAATAAAAGCGATCCTATCTCCCAAGTTGGACCAAATATAATAACATACACATACATGAACACCAACTTCCGTGAATATTGGTTGACTTAGCGAAAAAATCACTGGAAACAAACATCATGACACTCGGTTTCAAATAATGAGATAATTAATTGTGGTTAAAGTTAATCATATTTTCTCACACAACACCATGCTATAGATTCGAGCATACCACACTTCTAAATAGGCATGGCGACTGATAGAAACTTATTGCACAAACACAGCTTGTCACAAAAAAAGAGCCTAATAAGTTAAAAATGAAACTGAGAAACGGAGATGACTGGTACATACCTAACGTGCGATTAACCAAAGTAAGAAAACAGGGAATCTTTAATAAGATATTAATGTTTGACAAGCTTCCTCGCAGCTTAACTAAACTGCATCAAAATGATTTCAAGCGAAAACTTAAATACTTTTTTGAATACAATCCGTTTTATTCGATAAATGAATTTATGGAAATGCCTTTGACAGAATCTTCATTCTTGCTTGAATCCAATGGTACAGGGTAAGAATGCAAATATACATTCATTAAAATTACATTAATTTTATAATTATTTTAAATATTTGTTTCGCATGAAAATGACATTTATGTAAATTTGACATATTTTGCTTCTGCTAAAAATATTAATATTTTTTTTTTCTAATTTTTGACCTCATGTATATATTATAATTATGAAAATGTATCCAAATTATATTTTCTCCTTAATTTCTTTTATTCACGTGACATTCAATATCTATAGGTACTTAGTTTTATTTTATTTTTTAATTTAAATTCAGTTTTTTTTTTTGTAATTGTAATAGCTTGCTTTTTAGATTGCTTTGTTTTCTGATAAACTTGTAATATTGACGTGCCCAGTGTAACATAAGTGGTTGTAAGGTGAATAAATATATTCTATTCTATTGCTCCGTCAGTTGGTATTTAAAAAATTATAGTTCACCAACAAAAATTACGAAGATATTGTGCTATCAAGTTACGAGGGACTTCTATCTTCTCTATATATAAAAAAGTTATGTTGGTTTGTTCAAAAACTCAAAAAGTTCTGCACCGATCAAGCTGAAATTTTACAATAGCATATATTCCGCAACAAGGATTGTTTTTATCTAATGTTTACATCACAGTGTGCCACAGCGAAGCGTGCAGGGTACAGCTAGTTTACAATATTCACGTAGACGTGTCGTCACGACAGCTCCCTCCACTTGGATCCGCGGACACAACCCTCGACAATGAAACTTGATGTTCTGTAGTTATCTCAGTCGATTTTAAAAACAAACAACATGCCTGCCATTTAACAGCACAGTGACTCGCAGCTATTAGAACATGAAGAGTCAAAATCATTACCTAGCACTGCACTGCGCTCGTCACCCATAGATCTAAGATGTTAAAAACTGGAAACTTTACCCTTCAAACCGGAACACAGAATACAAACACACAAAACACGGAATACGGACTTTGATAAAACAAAAAATGCATGTTCCATAGTTTTCCATAATCTATCTGACGAATTAATTGGGATTGGTATATTTTTGACCCAGCATCGCCCCTATTCAGATATGTGGGTACGCCACTACGCCATCTCGGCTTTTAAGCGTAATCTCCATAAATTTCTAAAATGTCTAGCACCTAGCTCCTCCGGGCTCACCAAGGTTAGGCTCTGAATAATACGCAGCTTGTACTGAGAGATGTAGTGACGTCACGTTCAGTGTAAGCCTTTTGTGCCACATTACGTCGGCTGTACGCAGTCACGAGTCATCTTAATATTTTCTCCATCTCGTTTGTCGCTTGTCTTGTTCGGTCTCATCGCTTGGATAAGATACAGCTTGTGAGAAGTGATGTTGATCTAAATGGTGTCTTATGTGTCGAGGGTAAGGTTGAGAGTGCGGTGCTGTTTGGCTGTTTGCCTTATTTATGTGAGTTAGGGTTGTCGCGCAAATAAAACGCAGTAATTACTGCATTGTCGGAGCGGGCAGCCGGCCCGGGCCGTCGGCAGGTGCGGGGATTGAACTTCAGAGGATGTTGTAAATAAATATGAAGTATTATAGAGGTAATGGTAAACTCAGGACTTATTTTACTATTAATTTCGTTTTTGACCGACTTGAATATTACATTGTAATCGCAACGGGCAATGTGGTTTAGTTGAAAGTGGGTTTGTTGACCGAGTCGTAGGTTGTTGGTTCGATTACCACACTAAAAACATTTGTTGACGTGACAACGTCTAATAAATCAATGAACACTGGATGCATGCACGAAAAAACAAAACTCATTGTCCCGTAACGCTGTTTGTCGTCCCGTTACGTTGGGCTAAATTATTCTTGCATATCAAAAATCTGATTACGAGTGTAATTTTAAGTACTTACCTATTTATTCGTTTTATTATTGTATTTGAATGTTAATTTCCGTGTTATGGTTCTTAGCTATGTTTGGTTAATATCGATTCAAGATGGCCGCCTCCACAAAATATTTCTTTACAATCTACCTCAATACGGGTATCAAATGAAAGGGTTTGATTAGTAGAGTACTATGCACTATGACAAATTTCAAATTCAAGATGGCCGCCACCACAATATAATGACGAATTAAATTTCTATTTTTTCACTACTATCTTTATATGGGTATCCAATGAAAGGGCTTAACTAGTAGAATACTATGCACTATGACAAATTTCAAATGTAGTACAGATAATAAATCCGAGGTAGTCGGGGGTAAATCAAAATGTTTTATACTGTTCTTGTTTTTCCACTCGATCCTATTGTACGCAATCATTTCATCAATGTTTTGTCATGACGTTGTCACGTTAAACTTATTCGTAACCCAACTTTACAGACAACCAATATTTTTTTTATTAATACGGATGTCTGTCCTTGAATGTTTTTGTATATCACGAGGCGTGGCTTGTGGTTTTACCCGCGTAATTACCATTCCCTTTAATTTCCTGCCATAAATAATAGCTTAAGACGATAATTTTATTCTATGTTTCAATTTTAAACGAATTTGTTCAGAATTAAGTTCAGCAACAAAAATCCAAACTATCTCATTTACCATCTATGCTACTGTATCGAACCAAGACAGCGAGCAACACGGAAGGGCATACACAGCGTTTCCCCTCTGTCAAAGTACAAGTCCGCGTGGACCATGGAGTTTGATAATATACTGTATGATACAATGATACAATGATACAATGATACAATTCTTTATTGGCCTGTGAAGACTAGGTTAGTTACAGATATTTGGGTTTGCACACAGTTAGGATCTCTAGCTTCTGCCGTACTTGGCATACAGACATGGTATTACAAATTTAAAATTAGTTACCTTTTGCTAATTTATCATCAAGTCAACATTTAGTATACACAAAAACATTCCACCAATCATTATCATTTAAGTATACACAAAAACAATCACCGCAATCACGTATTAATTAAATAGTAAATACCAAACAAAAAGCAAAACAATAAATACAAAAACAAGTAAACAAATAGAATTGCGGTACTCATATGTCATACGTCAAATTTCAAAAATGTGTCTATCTCATTAAAATAACAGTGATGTAATCGATCATAAAATGTGTAATCGATTTGAAGGAAAAAAATAAATTATAATATATTAGCAAATTAGAAAATCAATAAATCACAATACGTACATGTCAGAGATAACAAACAAAAAACAAAATACAATGTCAAATATAGGTCCGGTATATGTCAATTAAACTTAGTTTTCTGATTATTGCTTCTCTACCACAGCATTTTTCATTTAAATTAGAAAATAAATAAAAGTCAATAAATCACAATACATACATGTCAGAGATAACAAACAAAAAACATATACAATGTCAAAAATTTTACGTCTGGTATATGTCAATAAAACTTAGTTTTTTGATTTTTATCTCTCTACCACATTATTTTTCATTTCATTTTATTCAGCTCATCGTCATTTAAAAACATGTCCACAGAATAGTAAGCTTTTGCTATTAACAGATTATTTAACATATTTCTAAAGATATTAACATTTTGTTTAGATCTAATAGATTTTGGTATTTTATTATAAATAATAGGTGCCATACAAAAAACACTTTTATTTAGAAATGTCGTTCTAGACGGCAGGCAATAGAGATTGCCCTCACGTCTACTACCTGCGGGCCACATCTCAAAAAGGTCTAGATTAGACTTGACAAAAGATGCAACTTCAAAAATGAACAGAGACGGTAGGGTAAGCATCTTCAATCGAATAAACTCTTTTTTACATGAGTCACGTTTTTCAGGCCACAAATTGCTCGAACACAACGCTTTTGAGCTCTAAATATTTTCATACGGTTAGTTGAGTTACCCCAAAACATAACCCCGTACCGTAAGATAGATGCAGCATGTCCATAATATGCTGTTAGAAGCGTTGGCTCATTAGCTACTTTACGAAGTTGGAATAAGGCATACGAAAATTGATTTATTCTTTTGCAAATATTTGTTATATGGGGTTTCCAAGTCAATTTGTTGTCAACAGTAAGTCCTAAAATCGCGTAATTTCCACTTCTGAGATATTGTCACCTTTATGCATTATGTTAGAGTTTAATAAATCATTATGTCGAATTCTGAATTCCATTAAATTTGTTTTATCAACGTTGATATTTAGATTATTATTACTCAAATAATTCGTTAGTGATGTCAGTGTTTTTTCAATGTCATTTTGTAAATTAAAATTTTTACTGTTGATAAATAGTATAGTGCTATCATCGGCAAATAGTGTGACTGGATGACTCGTAACACTCGCGAAATCATTGAAGTAAATCAAAAACAAAAGAGGCCCTAACACACTGCCCTGTGGCACTCCGTATTTGATTAATTTGGCTTCTGATGAATGAGTTCTAATTGTGGATGTTTTCAGGCACATTCTATTTATCTGTGTTATTTGTTTCCTGTTTTGTAGATATGATTTAATAAGGTTATATGCATTGCCTCTAATACCATAGTCATGTAGTTTTTGCAAAAGGATTTGATGATCAACCCTATCAAATGCCTTCGATAAATCCATAAATAAAGCTACTGTTCTCAATTTTTTATCCAAATTTGTCATTATGTTTTTTAGGAAATTGTAAATTGCCATGTTCACAGTTTTCCCCTTTCTAAATCCATACTGCTCATTTACTAGAATGTTGCGATGTTCAAAATAGGAGTATAATCTATTATATATAACTTTTTCAAATATTTTGAAAATACTGGGACAAGAGCCACTGGTCTGTAGTTTTCCACTTTACTTCTATCTCCTTTTTTAAAAAGTGGTTTAACCACAGATATTTTTAGAGGTTCCGGATATACTCCATATTCCAAGCACAGATTAACAATATGGCTAAGCGCAGGTGCTATAAACAGTGACACGTCCTTCACTATTTTTGTTGTGACTTCATCAATTCCCACGCTATTTGTGTTTTTTAGTGAGTTTATAATTCTGATAAGATCGAAAGGAATTGTAGGAGTCAAGAAAAGCGATTGGGAAAATTGTCGCTTAAATGTTTTTTGAGGACTAGAATTTTGCTCCTTTTTGTCGCTGCCTGCCACGTTAACAAAATAATCGTTCATCAGGTTAGCGATATCTGAAGGATCATTAACAGTATGCCCCTCAGAGTTTTTAATGTCAGTAATACCAACCGCAGGGAAGCTCGATTTACCTTTGTTTATAATGTCCCACGTGGCTTTAGATTTATTTTTCGCGGTTTGTATGTAATGATTATTTCGAGACTTCTGTGTTAACCTTACAACCTTTTTAAATCTTTTCGCGTATGCCTTGAGTTCATCTTTTGTTGTTGCTGCTTTTACAAATCTATGCCTCCACAAAAGACTGATTTTTTTCTTAGCACAGGTCTTTATACCTTTTGATACCCATTTTAGCTGTGTTTCGTGAAAGTGTCTAACTTTAATTTCTGGAATGCACAACTTATATAAAAGCACAAATGTTTCATAAAAAGCATTGAAAGCTTTGTTCGGATCATTACTCTCAAATACCTCTCGAAAACTGAGACTACCAATATATTCAGAGAATTTGCGTCTATTTTCATCACTATAGTCTCGTTTCAGAGTATACCAAGACTTGATACGACAACTCTTTTTTACATGAAATTTGAAATATTGAGCCAGATGATCTGAAAGTCCCAATTCAAACATTTCTCCTCTGCCTCCTCGTACATTGTGAATCACATTGTCAATACTTGTTCCGCTACAAAGTCGGGTCGGTTGATCAAACTGTAATTTTAGTTTATATTTGGCTAGCAATTCTTCAAACTTTAAAACACGTGGGGTTTTATCAAGTAAATTAATGTTAAAATCCCCGCAGACTATCACCCTATAAGTATTATTTTTACATATTTGAGCAAGTATTTCATCTAGTTGATTGAAAAATACTTTGGCCACATCCCTATTACTTCTAGGGGGGCCTATAAATACATAGTATAAACGTTTTGTGATCTACCAACTCTATCGCACTGCATTCAATCACATTTGAAACAGACATATTGTGACTGATTGTATTAAGTTCTTTGTATTTTATACCATTTTTTATTAATATACATGAGCCTCCATGTCTTTGCAACCTACAAAAATGTGACGCTAATTTATAATTGGGTAAATGTAAAGAGTTGTGTCATCTGTTTTCATGTTGTGCTCCGTAAAACAGAGTATATCTAAATTTTACCTTCAGAGGCTAAATTTGCTAAACTTACGGTAACCCTATCCAATTTATTCATCAGACCGTCTATATTTTGATGTAAAATATTAATGCTGTTATAAACGAAAAAAATTGTTATCACTATCTGCATTAGCTATTTTAACTATAGCTGCGTCACTATTGTCGATCAATTTTCATTATTTAAATTGTTATCTATGAGATTGTTATTATAGTGAATGTTATGATTGTTTGTGTTATCGCTATTATATGTCTTAGTGGTAGCTTGATCATCATGTTGCTCGTCAGTTTGTGTATTTTTGTCTAACATGCATTTTACAATTGGTACAGTGACATTATTATAAATTAAATGGTTATGACGTTCCCTTACATACCTAATTCGTAAGATTTCTCTTAACAGTGATCTACATAAATACACGGCAAAGTGGCGTCGGCGTGGTCTTTGTATAGCATAATTCATATCCAGGTAGTTTGAGTTTGGGTATTTTTCACATACGAACTTAAGTTCATAATTCAACTTTTTTTCATTTAAGTATTTACTGAATGGTATTTCTGTAAAAATTACATTAGTTTTTGCATTGTACTGTATCCATTGGTTAACATTGAGTTGAAATTCGTATGGGTTGGAATCGTGTTTTCCACCTACTACAATTACATAATCATTTTTACTTAATTTTTTTACTTCACTTGCAGCTGATTCAAATAAATTTCCTAGTGGTGCTCCTGATTTCCATATACTTTTTACATCAAATTTATCACCCAGGTATCGTTGCAATATATTTCTTAAGTTACGTCCCTGTTCGTCAGCAAGTATCAATACTCTATTTTGGGGTTTTTTATGTAATGTTTCTTGGTCAAATGTTACAGTATCTTGTATCTTGTTTTCTGTTTTAGTTTGATTATTTTGGTCAGTTTTTTTGTTATCTGTGACACGTTGAGCGTTTGCAATGGTTCGTGGCTGGTTCATAGAATTTGTCTTGTTTTGTGATTCACTCATATTTTCATTTTTTGAATCTTTGTCATTTTGTGAACAAACCAGTGTATTGTTGTTAAGTGTTTCATATTGTGGTGGTGCTTCCATTGCACTATGCGTGTTTTTTTGTCCCGATATGATATCAAAATTATCGACAACTACCACACTATTATTGTCAGAAGCATTGGTTGTAATTCGATTAAGTTTCCTCTTTTTTGGTTTTGTTAATGTTCTGGGTGTTTCACAGAGATTAATTTTTTTTAGAGAGTTCCAAATTTTTTTACAATTTTCAAATTCAGCTTTTAGTTGTTGGTTTTCATAATTTAAGTTATGTATTTCACGTGTAGCTAATATAAGGTCTGTCTTCAATTTTTCAATTTCGGTACTCAAATGCATGTTTGTCTGAATATCATTAGTCGTTTGATTTTGTAAACTGAGTATAGTGTTTTCAAACAACGATGAGTCCGAGAGGTCAGTCAGTGACTGTGTTTGTCGATATTGGCGGAATGTGATATTATTCGTACTCTGATTTCCGTCCATAATGGTAATCGATTTTGTTTAATAATCGATTAGTACACTGTATATGCTAAAAGTCTTTTATTGATAAGCTTGCTATGGAACGTTTCTTATCTCAATCGTAGTTGCTTGTCATGTCATTTGTGATGTCAATGTTAGTTCAGAGCTGTCAAGCTATCATAAAAATTCCTGTGTGAGATCTTATGTTGTGGTTAATTGTTTGAAGGTAAACATATGAAAAGTAGTAATTGTCGGGTGCTTTGTTCATGAAACTTATATTGCTGGTTACTGGAAATGTTGGAAGTGTGTGAGATTTCGTGATGGTTACAGTGATTGTGCTTACAGCTTAGGCTCACCGAATCCTTATCGCTCACAATGATGGGTCGTTTTTCTATACACTTTTTCAGAAAAACAAGTTGTTATTCGAGGTATAATTTATACTTTATGATTTAAAATAGTACAGAGGTCTTATGGAAACTGTTTGCATGGCTAGGGTTGCCAGCAGACTAACTGATACTGTGGCTGAGGGCAGGGCTATATTTGTGAATGGTGCTTTATTTGTTATGTGTGAATGATTTGGCTGTGTGAGTATGATCGGCAATGGATCGGTACAGGTATATTTTGTATGCAATAGTGCGGTTTTGCGCTAGTGTACAACTTCTCCCGCAAGAAATGCCAGAAAGATTTGAACGATATTTTTTAGCTAAGAGTACTCCCTTCCGAGCTTGTGCGGAAGATCGAGTTGCTCGATGTACCAGTAGCATAAATATGTGTTTATGATAATGTAAGTATTAGGTATATCAGTTATCAGGATCAGTATGAAATTTATAACACAGTTCTGTTAAATTATAGTCTGGAAGAACACATTAGCTACTTATTATTCCGGAAAACCAACGAGCACTGGTGAATTCACATAGCGTTGAAAGTGTCACCTCTATATTCTGTTGTATGCCTGTGATACTTCGAATACGATGATCATGTTGGATGGTCCCGAGCCCCGCGCCTCTCGGGCGCTGATTGCAGCGAGGGTACACTGCGAGGCTGCGAACGTTACCACGGCGGCGCGGAATATCGCCGGATTTATTTATAGCTGAAAGCGAACGAATGAAGTGCGGCCTGTTAGTGACTATTGTTGACTGGGCTGGGTTAGACAGAACTAGTACATGGTAGCTATAAATTACAAGAATATAATATTATGGTCTTAACCTTCTTTTCTCTTCAGGTCTTTTATGTTGTGCATGGCCATAGCGAACCACCACCGTCAACAAATCGCTATCAAAGGTGTTAGTGGTGGTTTGACCTAAGTGCGTTAAAAAAACGTTTACTTCGAAAGCAACCTTGGGATCAGTTTCTTGGCTCAAATTTAATAAGAATAAGAATGTCTTAAGAATGTGAACGATGTCTCCGCCACGTTATTGTGCCACTTAGCCCTGTACTAGTTTAATGGTTTTACTTCGTGTTGGTGTGCACAATGTTGGTGGACTAAATAAATAAATCTCAAAAATACAATAATTATGAAGTGATAGTGGCTGAGCCACATGTTTAAGCTGAGGAAAAAACTCTTAGCCATCCGTTGTTATAGTTTTTTTTAACCATAGGTTTACACTTGACCGCCATCTCGCTCAGTGTTAAGCGGCATTGCGGCTTACAATGAAAGATACCGCTTCATTTGAAAACATCAAGAGTGTAACCCACGGAAAAAAACCCACTCGGGGGCGCGTTCCATAATCTAGACGTTCTTCTTACAAAAGTGGAGTCATACCACTTTGTTGAAACGTCATTGTCAACCGTGAAACGATGTCGCTTTTTGGAGTTGCCAGTGGTCTGATAGAAAGGCAGGATGGAATTAGATAATGCAGATAAGTTGTATACTCTCCGAAATGTACCCGAAGAAAAAATATAGGCGATGAGCAAGACTTTGACGACAAGTTTCCGATGACAAGCACAGTGCGTGGTGTGGGCTGAACCATCAGTTGTGAGCACCCTACCCCCCTTCCCCCGCTCGCCGCGGGAGGGGGGACCGACCTGCAGTTACAATTGTTTGTTTGCGGAACGATGGAACAATGAATACTAGATTGGGAGCGCGCGTTCTACAACTCATTGTTTTTAGGGAATAGATGAACGATTTATGTATCAGGCTTACCTGACTTATCTAAAAAGGCAATATCTATTTATGAGACCTCAGCCCAGACAAGACATTGCAAAACATTATCGCTTAGATCCGAGCGAGATGGTCGCTTTTTGATTTCTCCACACATTATTTTCCAACCTAAGGATGCTTGGAGGAGATTGCTTTTACCTATAAGGCAACTTGTGGCAATAGTTTTAAAGTTTAGCATTTTTTGTGTATCTTGTAGTGTGTCAATAAAGTGTAGAATAATTAATCTATCAAGAGCCATCAAATAATAGATAAAAAACCAACTCACGATTTTAATGTAATTTTAATCGACATCAGCTTGAAAAGTACATTAAGCCATTTAAGACATAAATATAATATAATATAATATAATATAATATAATATAATATAATATAATATAATATAATATAATATGCCCCCCAAAATCCAACCTTACGTCCAGATCGAACACCTGATCACGTGGGGGGCGGACACGCGTACAATCGAAACTTACGCGGCCAACAAGGCAAAGGTAACCCATTCAACATGGAGAAAAATTCAAGTAATAAACGTATAGGGCCGCTGTCCGGGGGCGATCGCCGGAGCACGTTCGTGGCTGGTGTCGGACGTGGCAGAATGCTAGCCAGCGACTCACGACGCACCGGCTGGTCGGGAGTCGGGGACAGGGGGGTCGGGGTAGGTCTCCAGATGTTACAGCCGATGAATTTTCGGATGATGCTTTGCGGAGCAGGGAGTCTTCTCCGCAAGCTCTGCCGGCTCATCTGCGTCGACCACAGGTTCACAATACGATTCAAGACAAAAGTGGTCCAATAGGGAACTAGAAGAGTTAATGTTCTGTTATTTCAAAGCCAAAGCAGCAGGAACAGGTTACATAAAGAAACTAGAAACAATATACAAAAACAGAAACCCAAATAACCCAAAAAGTAGGAAATTTACAGGCAGCACGCTTTCCAATCAGGTGCGAAGTGTACTGTCACGTAGGTGTATATCCACGGAGGTATTGGAACAAATAAAAACAAGAGCTGAACATCCATCATCAGACACTCACCTAACAAACATACCCGAAGACACTACACTGAATGTCAACACACAAGCTTCAGACACTCCTGACATGTCTATACAAACACTCACTCAGTCATCTGTTATTCCAACACACCAAACAACTACACAATCAGACAATCACAAATGGTCAAATAGTGAACTCGAAGAATTAATGTATTGTTATTATAAAGCTAAAACAGCAGGATCCGGATACATTAAAAGGCTGGAAGCAATATTTAAAAATAGGAACCCAGATAACCCAAAAAGTAGGAAGTTTACAGGCAATACGCTCTCCAATCAGGAGCGAAGTGTACTGGCGCGTAAGAGTATCTCCACGGAGGTACTAGAACAAATAAAAATAAGAGCTGAACATTCCTCACCAGACACGCAGCTACCTGACATACCCGATAACGTTACACATACTACAGTCTCTCAGTGCTCAGATACTCCTGACATACCAACAGTCATGCTATCGTCTGACATCCTAACCAACCAAGAGTTACAAACACAAACAAATACGCAACATACACTCATCTTCGAACAAACACAATTTAGTACACAAAACTCAAACAATAACGATCCGCAAGAAATTGTAGTCAATGAAGATCAAGACCCTGTAATACTGGAACTGTTACAAGTGCTATCGGAAGTTAGGGAAACACCAATAGAGCACAGAAAATTTCTACCCAAACCAAACTTTAATAAACAATTCATGCATAATTTGAATTTACTTAACAAGTATCTACCAAATCTGTTAGAAACATACGAATCATTACGCGAAATCAACGATATCATTTACTCAGCTGCAAAAACTTTGATCATTCTAAATCAACAAATACCGTATACACCAGCCACAGTACAAAAACCAAAGCAAGATCCGCCTTGGAAGAGACGGATTAAACAAAGGATTGAAGGGCTTAGGAAAGAATTAGGTAGATTAGTAGAACTCAAAGGAGGTGCCAATAGCAGAAGAATGTCTAACATAAAAAGAACACTTTACTCCAAGTACAAAATCACCAACGACGAAGAACACAACAATACCATAGAAATACTGAAACAAAAAAGTGAAAGCTTTAGCAGGTAGGCTCCGAAGGTACGACGAGATGAACGAAAAAAAAGATTCAAAACAAACAATTTGCCGAAAATCAACATAAATTCTATAGATCTCTCAACAACACACAACCCAATCCTACACAGATTCCTAGTAAAGAAAACATACAACAATTCTGGACCAACATTTTATCCAATCCTATCCCATACAACACCGACGCAACTTGGATACCTGAAATAGAAAAATCTGCAGAAAATATAGAACAGCACCAGTTTGAAGAAATAGACGAAGAAAAAGTAAAAATTGCAATAAGGAAGACACAAAATTGGAAAACTCCAGGAATAGATAAAATACAAAATTATTACCTCAAATATTTCACAAGCACTCACAAATACATAGCTAAGTTGTACGACCGGATAATGAAAGGATTAGAACCCATTGATAGTTGGTTTACAACAGGGCAAGTCATTTTGATACCCAAAAGCGACGACACCCAGGACCCGAAAACTGGCGTCCCATTGCTTGTTTACCAACTATGTATAAGATCTTAACGTCCATAATGGCAAATGAGCTCTACATTCACTGTGACAAAAACGACATCTTAGCTCCAGAACAACGGGGTTGCAGACGCGGGGTGCGGGGCTGCAAAGACCATCTCATGATCAACAAGGCCATCCTCGAAGACGCACACAAGTGTCAGAAGAACTTAAGTATGGCGTGGGTTGACTATCGCAAGGCATTCGATAGCCTGTCACATGAGTGGCTACTCAGAGTACTAGATCTCTATAAATGTCCACCTGCTATCAAAGGTTCTTAGAGATAGTCATGCCTACATGGAGAGTGATCATGACAGCTCGCGGTACTAACGAGTTTGTAACCACCGATCCCATATATATCCGCCGAGGAATAGTCCAAGGCGACTCATTATCACCGCTCATGTTCTGCTTGGGAATTAATCCCATCTCACAAATTCTCAACAAATACGAATCCAAAGGATACCGGCTCAAAGACGATACCACAGTAAATCATTTGCTATATATGGACGACCTAAAAATATACGCAAATAGTAAAACCAACCTAAAAGTTTTAATAGACAGCACCGAAATATTCACCAATGACATAGGCATGGAATTCGGATTAAATAAATGCAACGTTCTTCACCTCGTTGCCGGTAGACGAAATGAACATCATGGAGAAGGCCATGCCCTTCTCAGTGGGCAAGAATTCACACATTTACACACAGGCGAAACATATAAATATCTAGGTATAAATGAAGCAGGGAAAATAGATCACGCAGAAGTTAGACAGAAAATAGAGAAAGAATATTTCAGACGTATTAAAAATCTAACAGCCTCACAACTCAATTCGCGAAACCTTCTTAGGGCTATAAACATATATGCAGTTCCAGTGTTGTTATATACGTTTGGCGTCATAAATTACAAAACATCCGATCTCAAAAAAGTTGACGTTAAAACTCGTAAAATTTTAGCAATGAACAAAGCTCACCAACAAAAGGCCGACGTTGAACGGTTATATCTACCAATAGATGAGGGAGGGAGAGGTCTAACCAGCTTAGAGACTTTATATAAAATGCAGATAATTAAATACAAAACCTACATACAAACAGAAAAAGATTACTTACTTAGGGCAATAGTAGAACACGACAACATCAAAGATAAATATTCAATTATAAAAGAAACACAACATAACTTAGAAGAAATAGGGCTAAGATCAAACGAAAAATATACAGATAGAGAAATTAAGCATGCAATAGTTAAAACACGAGTAGACAAAATAAAATCAAAGTCGCTTCACGGACAATTTTATAAAGCTGTTTTGGAGAAGGAAAACATTGATAGAGTGCAGTCGTTCCGATGGCTTAAAAAGCAACCTGTATCGCCTGCACTAGAATCCGCCATATTTGCAATTCAAGACCAAGCAGTAGTCACAAAACAAATGGAACGCGACATCTTAAAAAAACCAGTTGACGGTAAGTGTCGGCTATGTTTAGCAAAGGATGAGACCGTACAACATGTTGTCTCAGGATGCGAAAAACTGGCCGGTACTTACTACACCAAACGCCATAATAACATCGTTCAGTACGTTTTCTGGACCTTGGCCAAAAAACACAAATTTCCGGTAGCCAAATTGTGGTGGCAAGAACATCTCACGCAACCTCAGGTCCAAGAAAACGATAGCGCAAAAATAATGTGGGAGATACCGGTTCAAACAGACGTCACAATAGTACACAATAGACCAGACATAATATACATAAATAAAATAGAAAATAAAACATATTTAATTGATATCACTGTACCGTCAGATTATAACATAGGAGCCAAAGAAATAGAAAAGTTAAGTAAATACCATCCGCTAAAACGCGAAATAACCCGATTATGGAAAACACCCACAGAAGTTATACCCATAGTAGTAGGAGCCACTGGAGTTGTAGCTAAATCTCTACACAGATACTGCACAAAATTAGATTCACACATTAACACACATATCATTCAAAACAAGCAGCCATCCACACAACAACAATCATCAGCAAAGTTCTGGGGACACAGTCTTTGTACACGGGGAACTGAGCCACCCTTTCCCTGAGGGTCTCGGGGCGGGAGCTCAGTAAACCGAGCCTAGCTCGAGTAGAGGAACACCTCATCAAAACCATAATATAATATAATATAATATAATATAATATAATATAATATAATATAAGAAACACAACAGAACTTAGAAGAAATAGGGCTAAGATCAAACGAAAAATATACAGATAGAGAAATTAAGCATGCAATAGTTAAAACACGAGTAGACAAAATAAAATCAAAGCCGCTTCACGGACAATTTTATAAAGCTGTTTTGGAGAAGGAAAACATTGATAGAGTGCAGTCGTTCCGATGGCTTAAAAAGCAACCTGTAGAAACACAACAGAACTTAGAAGAAATAGGGCTAAGATCAAACGAAAAATATACAGATAGAGAAATTAAGCATGCAATAGTTAAAACACGAGTAGACAAAATAAAATCAAAGCCGCTTCACGGACAATTTTATAAAGCTGTTTTGGAGAAGGAAAACATTGATAGAGTGCAGTCGTTCCGATGGCTTAAAAAGCAACCTGTATCGCCTGCACTAGAATCCGCCATATTTGCAATTCAAGACCAAGCAGTAGTCACAAAACAAATGGAACGCGACATCCTAAAAAAACCAGTTGACGGTAAGTGTCGGCTATGTTTAGCAAAGGATGAGACCGTACAACATGTTGTCTCAGGATGCGAAAAACTGGCCGGTACTTACTACACCAAACGCCATAATAACATCGTCCAGTACGTTTTCTGGACCTTGGCCAAAAAACACAAATTTCCGGTAGCCAAATTGTGGTGGCAAGAACATCTCACGCAACCTCAGGTCAAAGAAAACGATAGCGCAAAAATAATGTGGGAGATACCGGTTCAAACAGACGTCACAATATTACACAATAGACCAGACATAATATACATAAATAAAATAGAAAATAAAACATATTTAATTGACATCACTGTACCGTCAGATTATAACATAGGAGCCAAAGAAATAGAAAAGTTAAGTAAATACCATCCGCTAAAACGCGAAATAACCCGATTATGGAAAACACCAACAGAAGTTATACCCATAGTAGTAGGAGCCACGGGAGTTGTAGCTAAATCTCTACACAGATACTGCACAAAATTAGATTCACACATTAACACACACATCATTCAAAAACAAGCAGCCATCCACACAACAACAATCATCAGCAAAGTTCTGGGGACACAGTCTTTGTACACGGGGAACTGAGCCACCCTTTCCTGAGGGTCTCAGGGCGGGAGCTCAGTAAACCGAGCCTAGCTCAGTAGAGGAACACCTCATCAAACCATAATATAATATAATATAATATAATATAATATAATATAATATAATATAATATAATATAATATAATATAATATAATATAATATGCCCCCCAAAATCCAACCTTACGTCCAGATCGAACACCTGATCACGTGGGGGGCGGACACGCGTACAATCGAAACTTACGCGGCCAACAAGGCAAAGGTAACCCATTCAACATGGAGAAAAATTCAAGTAATAAACGTATAGGGCCGCTGTCCGGGGGCGATCGCCGGAGCACGTTCGTGGCTGGTGTCGGACGTGGCAGAATGCTAGCCAGCGACTCACGACGCAACGGCTGGTCGGGAGTCGGGGACAGGGGGGGTCGGGGTAGGTCTCCAGATGTTACAGCCGATGAATTTTCGGATGATGCTTTGCGGAGCAGGGAGTCTTCTCCCGCAAGCTCTGCCGGCTCATCTGCGTCGACCACAGGTTCACAATACGATTCAAGACAAAAGTGGTCCAATAGGGAACTAGAAGAGTTAATGTTCTGTTATTTCAAAGCCAAAGCAGCAGGAACAGGTTACATAAAGAAACTAGAAACAATATACAAAAACAGAAACCCGAATAACCCAAAAAGTAGGAAATTTACAGGCAGCACGCTTTCCAATCAGGTGCGAAGTGTACTGTCACGTAGGTGTATATCCACGGAGGTATTGGAACAAATAAAAACAAGAGCTGAACATCCATCATCAGACACTCACCTAACAAACATACCCGAAGACACTACACTGAATGTCAACACACAAGCTTCAGACACTCCTGACATATCTATACAAACACTCACTCAGTCATCTGTTATTCCAATACACCAAACAACTACACAATCAGACAATCACAAATGGTCAAATAGTGAACTCGAAGAATTAATGTATTGTTATTATAAAGCTAAAGCAGCAGGATCCGGATACATTAAAAGGCTGGAAGCAATATTTAAAAATAGGAACCCAGATAACCCAAAAAGTAGGAAGTTTACAGGCAACACGCTCTCCAATCAGGTGCGAAGTGTACTGGCGCGTAAGAGTATCTCCACGGAGGTACTAGAACAAATAAAAATAAGAGCTGAACATTCCTCACCAGACACGCAGCTACCTGACATACCCGATAACGTTACACATACTACAGTCTCTCAGTGCTCAGATACTCCTGACATACCAACAGTCATGCTATCGTCTGACATCCTAACCAACCAAGAGTTACAAACACAAACAAATACGCAACATACACTCATCTTCGAACAAACACAATTTAGTACACAAAACTCAAACAATAACGATCCGCAAGAAATTGTAGTCAATGAAGATCAAGACCCTGTAATACTGGAACTGTTACAAGTGCTATCGGAAGTTAGGGAAACACCAATAGAGCACAGAAAATTCCTACCTAAACCAAACTTTAATAAACAATTCATGCATAATTTGAATTTACTTAACAAGTATCTACCAAATCTGTTAGAAACACACGAATCATTACGCGAAATCAACGATATCATTTACTCAGCTGCAAAAACTTGATCATTCTAAATCAACAAATACCGTATACACCAGCCACAGTACAAAAACCAAAGCAAGATCCGCCTTGGAAGAGACGGATTAAACAAAGGATTGAAGGGCTTAGGAAAGAATTAGGTAGATTAGTAGAACTCAAAGGAGGTGCCAATAGCAGAAGAATGTCTAACATAAAAAGAACACTTTACTCCAAGTACAAAATCACCAACGACGAAGAACACAACAATACCATAGAAATACTGAAACAAAAAGTGAAAGCTTTAGCAGGTAGGCTCCGAAGGTACGACGAGATGAACGAAAAAAAAGATTCAAAACAAACAATTTGCCGAAAATCAACATAAATTCTATAGATCTCTCAACAACACACAACCCAATCCTACACAGATTCCTAGTAAAGAAAACATACAACAATTCTGGACCAACATTTTATCCAATCCTATCCCATACAACACCGACGCAACTTGGATACCTGAAATAGAAAAATCTGCAGAAAATATAGAACAGCACCAGTTTGAAGAAATAGACGAAGAAAAAGTAAAAAATTGCAATAAGGAAGACACAAAATTGGAAAACTCCAGGAATAGATAAAATACAAAATTATTACCTCAAATATTTCACAAGCACTCACAAATACATAGCTAAGTTGTACGACCGGATAATGAAAGGATTAGAACCCATTGGTAGTTGGTTTACAACAGGGCAAGTCATTTTGATACCCAAAAGCGACGACACCCAGGACTCGAAAAACTGGCGTCCCATTGCTTGTTTACCAACTATGTATAAGATCTTAACGTCCATAATGGCAAATGAGCTCTACATTCACTGTGACAAAAACGACATCTTAGCTCCAGAACAACGGGGTTGCAGACGCGGGGTGCGGGGCTGCAAAGACCATCTCATAATCAACAAGGCCATCCTCGAAGACGCACACAAGTGTCAGAAGAACTTAAGTATGGCGTGGGTTGACTATCGCAAGGCATTCGATAGCCTGTCGCATGAGTGGCTACTCAGAGTACTAGATCTCTATAAATGTCCACCTGCTATCAAAAGGTTCTTAGAGATAGTCATGCCTACATGGAGAGTGATCATGACAGCTCGCGGTACTAACGAGTTTGTAACCACCGATCCCATATATATCCGCCGAGGAATAGTCCAAGGCGACTCATTATCACCGCTCATGTTCTGCTTGGGAATTAATCCCATCTCACAAATTCTCAACAAATACGAATCCAAAGGATACCGGCTCAAAGACGATACCACAGTAAATCATTTGCTATATATGGACGACCTAAAATATACGCAAATAGTAAAACCAACCTAAAAGTTTTAATAGATAGCACCGAAATATTCACCAATGACATAGGCATGGAATTCGGATTAAATAAATGCAACGTTCTTCACCTCGTTGCCGGTAGACGAAATGAACATCATGGAGAAGGCCATGCCCTTCTCAGTGGGCAAGAATTCACACATTTACACACAGGCGAAACATATAAATATCTAGGTATAAATGAAGCAGGAAAAATAGATCACGCAGAAGTTAGACAGAAAATAGAGAAAGAATATTTCAGACGTATTAAAAATCTAACAGCCTCACAACTCAATTCATGAAACCTTCTTAGGGCTATAAACATATATGCAGTTCCAGTGTTGTTATATACGTTTGGCGTCATAAATTACAAAACATCCGATCTCAAAAAGTTGACGTTAAAACTCGTAAAATTTTAGCAATGAACAAAGCTCACCAACAAAAGGCCGACGTTGAACGGTTATATCTACCAATAGATGAGGGAGGAGAGGGTCTAACCAGCTTAGAGACTTTATATAAAATGCAGATAATTAAATACAAAACCTACATACAAACAGAAAAAGATTACTTACTTAGGGCAATGGTAGAACACGACAACATCAAAGATAAATATTCAATTATAAAAGAAACACAACAGAACTTAGAAGAAATAGGGCTAAGATCAAACGAAAATATACAGATAGAGAAATTAAGCATGCAATAGTTAAAACACGAGTAGACAAAATAAAATCAAAGCCGCTTCACGGACAATTTTATAAAGCTGTTTTGGAGAAGGAAAACATTGATAGAGTGCAGTCGTTCCGATGGCTTAAAAAGCAACCTGTATCGCCTGCACTAGAATCCGCCATATTTGCAATTCAAGACCAAGCAGTAGTCACAAAACAAATCGAACGCGACATCTTAAAAAACCAGTTGACGGTAAGTGTCGGCTATGTTTAGCAAAGGATGAGACCGTACAACATGTTGTCTCAGGATGCGAAAAACTGGCCGGTACTTACTACACCAAACGCCATAATAACATCGTCCAGTACGTTTTCTGGACCTTGGCCAAAAACACAAATTTCCGGTAGCCAAATTGTGGTGGCAAGAACATCTCACGCAACCTCAGGTCCAAGAAAACGATAGCGCAAAATAATGTGGAGATACCGGTTCAAACAGACGTCACAATAGTACACAATAGACCAGACATAATATACATAAATAAAATAGAAAATAAAACATATTTAATTGATATCACTGTACCGTCAGATTATAACATAGGAGCCAAAGAAATAGAAAAGTTAAGTAAATACCATCCGCTAAAACGCGAAATAACCCGATTATGGAAAACACCCACAGAAGTTATACCCATAGTAGTAGGAGCCACTGGAGTTGTAGCTAAATCTCTACACAGATACTGCACAAAATTAGATTCACACATTAACACACATATCATTCAAAAACAAGCAGCCATCCACACAACAACAATCATCAGCAAAGTTCTGGGGACACAGTCTTTGTACACGGGGGAACTGAGCCACCCTTTCCCTGAGGGTCTCGGGGCGGGAGCTCCTCAGTAAACCGAGCCTAGCTCGAGTAGAGGAACACCTCATCAAACCATATATAATATAATATAATATAATATAATATAATATAATATAATATAAGGTAGCCCCCCAAAATCCAACCTTACGTCCAGATCGAACACCTGATCACGTGGGGGGCGGACACGCGTACAATCGAAACTTACGCGGCCAACAAGGCAAAGGTAACCCATTCAACATGGAGAAAAATTCAAGTAATAAACGTATAGGGCCGCTGTCCGGGGGCGATCGCCGGAGCACGTTCGTGGCTGGTGTCGGACGTGGCAGAATGCTAGCCAGCGACTCACGACGCACCGGCTGGTCGGGAGTCGGGGACAGGGGGGGTCGGGGTAGGTCTCCAGATGTTACAGCCGATGAATTTTCGGATGATGCTTTGCGGAGCAGGGAGTCTTCTCCCGCAAGCTCTGCCGGCTCATCTGCGTCGACCACAGGTTCACAATACGATTCAAGACAAAAGTGGTCCAATAGGGAACTAGAAGAGTTAATGTTCTGTTATTTCAAAGCCAAAGCAGCAGGAACAGGTTACATAAAGAAACTAGAAACAATATACAAAACAGAAACCCAAATAACCCAAAAGTAGGAAATTTACAGGCAGCACGCTTTCCAATCAGGTGCGAAGTGTACTGTCACGTAGGTGTATATCCACGGAGGTATTGGAACAAATAAAAACAAGAGCTGAACATCCATCATCAGACACTCACCTAACAAACATACCCGAAGACACTACACTGAATGTCAACACACAAGCTTCAGACACTCCTGACATGTCTATACAAACACTCACTCAGTCATCTGTTATTCCAACACACCAAACAACTACACAATCAGACAATCACAAATGGTCAAATAGTGAACTCGAAGAATTAATGTATTGTTATTATAAAGCTAAAACAGCAGGATCCGGATACATTAAAAGGCTGGAAGCAATATTTAAAAATAGGAACCCAGATAACCCAAAAAGTAGGAAGTTTACAGGCAATACGCTCTCCAATCAGGTGCGAAGTGTACTGGCGCGTAAGAGTATCTCCACGGAGGTACTAGAACAAATAAAAATAAGAGCTGAACATTCCTCACCAGACACGCAGCTACCTGACATACCCGATAACGTTACACATACTACAGTCTCTCAGTGCTCAGATACTCCTGACATACCAACAGTCATGCTATCGTCTGACATCCTAACCAACCAAGAGTTACAAACACAAACAAATACGCAACATACACTCATCTTCGAACAAACACAATTTAGTACACAAAACTCAAACAATAACGATCCGCAAGAAATTGTAGTCAATGAAGATCAAGACCCTGTAATACTGGAACTGTTACAAGTGCTATCGGAAGTTAGGAAACACCAATAGAGCACAGAAAATTTCTACCCAAACCAAACTTTAATAAACAATTCATGCATAATTTGAATTTACTTAACAAGTATCTACCAAATCTGTTAGAAACATACGAATCATTACGCGAAATCAACGATATCATTTACTCAGCTGCAAAACTTTGATCATTCTAAATCAACAAATACCGTATACACCAGCCACAGTACAAAAACCAAAGCAAGATCCGCCTTGGAAGAGACGGATTAAACAAAGGATTGAAGGGCTTAGGAAAGAATTAGGTAGATTAGTAGAACTCAAAGGAGGTGCCAATAGCAGAAGAATGTCTAACATAAAAAGAACACTTTACTCCAAGTACAAAATCACCAACGACGAAGAACACAACAATACCATAGAAATACTGAAACAAAAAGTGAAAGCTTTAGCAGGTAGGCTCCGAAGGTACGACGAGATGAACGAAAAAAAGATTCAAAACAAACAATTTGCCGAAAATCAACATAAATTCTATAGATCTCTCAACAACACACAACCCAATCCTACACAGATTCCTAGTAAAGAAAACATACAACAATTCTGGACCAACATTTTATCCAATCCTATCCCATACAACACCGACGCAACTTGGATACCTGAAATAGAAAAATCTGCAGAAAATATAGAACAGCACCAGTTTGAAGAAATAGACGAAGAAAAGTAAAATTGCAATAAGGAAGACACAAAATTGGAAAACTCCAGGAATAGATAAAATACAAAATTATTACCTCAAATATTTCACAAGCACTCACAAATACATAGCTAAGTTGTACGACCGGATAATGAAAGGATTAGAACCCATTGATAGTTGGTTTACAACAGGGCAAGTCATTTTGATACCCAAAAGCGACGACACCCAGGACCCGAAAAACTGGCGTCCCATTGCTTGTTTACCAACTATGTATAAGATCTTAACGTCCATAATGGCAAATGAGCTCTACATTCACTGTGACAAAAACGACATCTTAGCTCCAGAACAACGGGGTTGCAGACGCGGGGTGCGGGGCTGCAAAGACCATCTCATGATCAACAAGGCCATCCTCGAAGACGCACACAAGTGTCAGAAGAACTTAAGTATGGCGTGGGTTGACTATCGCAAGGCATTCGATAGCCTGTCACATGAGTGGCTACTCAGAGTACTAGATCTCTATAAATGTCCACCTGCTATCAAAAGGTTCTTAGAGATAGTCATGCCTACATGGAGAGTGATCATGACAGCTCGCGGTACTAACGAGTTTGTAACCACCGATCCCATATATATCCGCCGAGGAATAGTCCAAGGCGACTCATTATCACCGCTCATGTTCTGCTTGGGAATTAATCCCATCTCACAAATTCTCAACAAATACGAATCCAAAGGATACCGGCTCAAAGACGATACCACAGTAAATCATTTGCTATATATGGACGACCTAAAATATACGCAAATAGTAAAACCAACCTAAACGTTTTAATAGACAGCACCGAAATATTCACCAATGACATAGGCATGGAATTCGGATTAAATAAATGCAACGTTCTTCACCTCGTTGCCGGTAGACGAAATGAACATCATGGAGAAGGCCATGCCCTTCTCAGTGGGCAAGAATTCACACATTTACACACAGGCGAAACATATAAATATCTAGGTATAAATGAAGCAGGAAAATAGATCACGCAGAAGTTAGACAGAAAATAGAGAAAGAATATTTCAGACGTATTAAAAATCTAACAGCCTCACAACTCAATTCATGAAACCTTCTTAGGGCTATAAACATATATGCAGTTCCAGTGTTGTTATATACGTTTGGCGTCATAAATTACAAAACATCCGATCTCAAAAAGTTGACGTTAAAACTCGTAAAATTTTAGCAATGAACAAAGCTCACCAACAAAAGGCCGACGTTGAACGGTTATATCTACCAATAGATGAGGGAGGAGAGGTCTAACCAGCTTAGAGACTTTATATAAAATGCAGATAATTAAATACAAAACCTACATACAAACAGAAAAGATTACTTACTTAGGGCAATAGTAGAACACGACAACATCAAAGATAAATATTCAATTATAAAAGAAACACAACATAACTTAGAAGAAATAGGGCTAAGATCAAACGAAAATATACAGATAGAGAAATTAAGCATGCAATAGTTAAAACACGAGTAGACAAAATAAAATCAAAGTCGCTTCACGGACAATTTTATAAAGCTGTTTTGGAGAAGGAAAACATTGATAGAGTGCAGTCGTTCCGATGGCTTAAAAACAACCTGTATCGCCTGCACTAGAATCCGCCATATTTGCAATTCAAGACCAAGCAGTAGTCACAAAACAAATGGAACGCGACATCTTAAAAAACCAGTTGACGGTAAGTGTCGGCTATGTTTAGCAAAGGATGAGACCGTACAACATGTTGTCTCAGGATGCGAAAAACTGGCCGGTACTTACTACACCAAACGCCATAATAACATCGTTCAGTACGTTTTCTGGACCTTGGCCAAAAACACAAATTTCCGGTAGCCAAATTGTGGTGGCAAGAACATCTCACGCAACCTCAGGTCCAAGAAAACGATAGCGCAAAAATAATGTGGGAGATACCGGTTCAAACAGACGTCACAATAGTACACAATAGACCAGACATAATATACATAAATAAAATAGAAAATAAAACATATTTAATTGATATCACTGTACCGTCAGATTATAACATAGGAGCCAAAGAAATAGAAAAGTTAAGTAAATACCATCCGCTAAAACGCGAAATAACCCGATTATGGAAAACACCCACAGAAGTTATACCCATAGTAGTAGGAGCCACTGGGTTGTAGCTAAATCTCTACACAGATACTGCACAAAATTAGATTCACACATTAACACACATATCATTCAAAACAAGCAGCCATCCACACAACAACAATCATCAGCAAAGTTCTGGGGACACAGTCTTTGTACAGGGAACTGAGCCACCCTTTCCCTGAGGGTCTCGGGGCGGGAGCTCAGTAAACCGAGCCTAGCTCGAGTAGAGGAACACCTCATCAAAACCATAATATAAGGTAGGTAATACTGGATAAATTCGCGATGATGATTTAAAAATAAGGTATGTTGTACGACTAAGCTAGGTAAGGCAAGCTCTACTCGATCACCCGGATACTTTTGAAGACGAACTCGCTTCGACATGGAAAAAATATTATTAGATACAGGTCATCAAACTGGGCGGTTGTGGCGTCACGTCTACATAATGATTGTAAATAGACGTGACATCACTCTTAGGCACAATACAATAAAAAATACGTGTTCAATTTTTTAAATAAAATCTAATATACAGATTAATTAGTTTTTTAGTCACCATGCCTATAATTGTAAAACTCACGTTCTCACCATCACGGCTTCTTTTCCAAACACTTTTAGGTATGTAACCCACTTCGATATTACCCGTAAAGACATATTTTTTCGCGTGTCTTTATATTTTGATGGTCCTAATTAACATAATTATATCAGGTGAAAAATTTGCTCGAAAGGCAGCGTCCATGTTTGGCTCTGGTCTACTATACTGGCTTGTTTAACATTTTGCTGTTATTATCTGTAGTTTAATGCAAATTAAATAGAAAATGCCAGCAAGGGCATTATACCCCCGGGTCCATCGCCGGCAATCAAACCGGCATCAGCGCTCAACAAGTTGGCGGAGCGGAGGTGAAGGCTTCGCCGGCGCTGCTCACTTCTGTAGAAGTTTCTCCTAACTGTTGCTAGTTTGACGGGTTCCCGAACTATTCACACCTATTATAAATACGTATACTCCGCTACCAAACAACTTGTAAGTACCTACTGCTCCCGGTGTGGCACACTACACCAAACCAAAACAATTTGTTTCCTTACTAGTTTATTTTCAAGTTAATGTGTAAGGATATTTTTATAGTGATAGAGAGTCCGCCTGGGGAAGTAACACATCTTTGACAGTTGTTCTATTGCCGAGCAGTATAGTGAAAACATCACTATGGCCCGGTTTGAAAGCCAATGTTTCCAGTAACGTACATAGAAAATTTGCAAACGTAACAAGCACTCTTTTTACGTTTTACATATAACAAAACCATCCGCCAATCTTCAGTTGGCCGGCATCACATTTACATCGTTTTAACTAATTTAAAAAGTGCTCAGTTCTGTGAAAGTTAGAGTTGTTTTTCTATTAACGTTGCTACTGTACCATTGGATATGAACTACATGATCGTCTCGGCTCCGAGCCGCTCGCAGTGACTCATCAAACAGCCCGCATCCGAACTAAGCGGCAGTTAGTTCAACGAGCAGAAATCGGACTCTCTACACTATGCGATCTACGCTATGTGGCTCAATCCACAACGATGCAGATCTATATCAACATAAATTTTGTAGCGGTAACAGTCTTTGTAGAGTTCACCTGGGGAAGGAATCTTTGCCAGCTTTTCAACCGCTAAGCAGTAATATGCAGACATTACTGGTTTCCGGTGTTTATAGTGAAATAACAGAGTGTAGAGATAAAACATCTTAAATATCTGGATTTGAACTCTTCATGTTCCAAAAGCTGCGTGTCACTGTGCTGTTATGGGCAGGCATGTTGCTTACCATCACGCACATGTCTTACTCGTTTTGTCACCCTATATTATATTAATATATATATATATTTATTATACTAAACCAGTTTTGTTTAGTTTTAAAACAAGTTTAAATTGAACTAACTGTGCTCTGAAGTACGTAATTCAATTACTTGCAGTGACAGCGATTGCGAATAACTGTGTGTTAAAGTCTGAAAATAATTGAATTGAATTAAAATATGGGATTGAATTGACTACTATTAACATTCTGTGGAGTCTCCAACGTGTTAAGAATAATACCGTGCCAAAATGAGTATTGTTTGTAATTTAGTTTTAAATATAATCCTGATAATAATAAAAAATCAAAATGTTTGTTGCTCAATCACACCGGAACGGCTGAAAGGATCACTCACCAGACTAACACATCACACAACAGAGAGTTGGCGTCAGATATTCATGGCCAGTAATTGTCCACAGCCTTCTCCTACTGTTGGGTATAGGCCTCTCTTTCACATTGCCATCTGCCTCGGTCCTGTGCCAATCGAGTCCAGGTCCGACCCGCGATATTTATAATATCGTCGACCCATCTTGCAGGCGGACGTCCAACGCTCCGCATTCCCTGCCTCGGCCACCATTCTGTTATAATTATGGTCCACCTGTCGTCACGCCGCCTAACAATATGTCCTACTCAACTCTATTTTAACTTAGTCACTGCTTTTCCTACGTCCTAAATTTTGGGTTTTCGTCGGATTTCAGTGTTGCAAACAATAATCAAACTCAGATATGTGAGAAATAGTTACTACAGGTACATTTCTTTAAACGAAGATATTTGGCTGCACATTTCTCATAGTTAAAGAAAAATGTTAAAGGCCTAGCTCCGATATTACTTACATATGTTGGGGTCACATTATTGCGATAACATGAAAATTTGCATTGCAGTATTACACTAGCACATAACAAATTATAAAAAGGTACTTTTCCCCATTTTATGTATAATACAATCCACAATTACCTTTCATTCTTCTTTATGCCCTTTTTCTTTTTTTTCAAGTAACAAAATTGTAATTTATTAGGCGCCATGTGATACAGAACTGTCATATTTTCTGAGAAGTGCAAATGTTATCACGACGTGAAGTTATTAATGATGTGGAACCTCATCGTGGATCGGACACGAACTTTTATCGTGACTACGTAAACATGAATCTTCACTCTTCAGGTCGCAGAATTATTGCTTGATATAGAACAGGCATAGGTGTACCGTATAGTTTCTCCGCGCATCCGCCACAAATCCGGTTCGAGCAACTCCGTATCGCCCCGGTATCGCCCCGGTATCGCCCCGCTACCGCTCCGGTGTCACTCCGCATCGGCACGGATACTGCACTGTTTACTCACAACTTATTTAATCAAACTTCGCTTGCGGTCAGCGCAGCCTGAAGCCACACTCACACTGTGACATGTGGTATAGCTTCAACTGAAATTATTTTGTACGATTTAGATTTGAAAGAAATACTACATACTTTAACATATATTTGATTAAAATAAAAATTTAAAAGAATTCAGCGTAAAGAATAACAACTGTATTCTGAAAGCTTACACAGTTCTTGTGCACACCAAAAAATTCCTTTTTGTCAAATTTTAGAAACTTTCCATGTATGCGTGTAAACTGTAACAAATTTACTAAAATACAATTGACCCTGAATTTAATTTTATTCAGCTAATTTCTATAGTATGGGGATCCAGTTTCTCTTTCCACAGTCCTACTATTTAATGACGGATACGACATTAAGTGTGGATATGACGGATCCACCACATCTATTTACTCAAGAATCTCAAGATAAGCCAGAATCCTTAAAATTTCTGGCACAATCAAATCGCTACAAAAATTTACAATATTCGTGACGCAGAACGAAGTTAACGAGACAAAACGTGGCACAAGTCATGTTTTTTTAATAGGCGATGAGAGTCGGAGCTTGCCAGTATCTTCCCTCGAAGCCCTTTACAGTGAAATACAGTGTCGTTAAAGGATTTTCAGTGTTATCGCGATTAATTTACAGTTCCATATTCATTAGAGGATCCTCTCTTGTTCCGCGTCCTTGAGTTCGAATTTGAACAAACTCCCAGCCCTGCTGCGAACTCCGTCGCACCAAAAACACTGAAAGGAATAAAAAATTGTTCTACATAAACTGTTTTTGATTGTGTAGGCTGTAGCCGGGGGGACGCCCCCCGCGCCCGCACCCCGCGCCCCGCGCCTGGACGCGGATCTCCGCAGGCAGACTGGATGTATTTTTGAACGTACTAACGTTATTGTTACTGGTTGCTTTTAAATTACAATTTAGAAGTATTTTAAATAATTAGTGAGTATGTAATAAAATATAACGTGAGTTTTTGTTTTGTATCCAGAGACCCCTAAAGGAAAACATAATAAGGACACACGCCACGTTCGCGGGCGATTATCTCACTCGTGGCGGCTGCAAGCCGCGAAAATCAGCCATGCCGTGAGTTTTGAAAAATAAAAGTGGTCAAGTGCGAGTTGGACTCGCCCATGAAGGCTTCCGTAGCAGCAAGTAACATAATATAAATGTTCTTGTAGTTCGTTGTTACTTTAATCAGTGTCTTAACCACGGAAATCCGTGGTTTTAACAATAGTCAGTTTATGACGTATTAAAATAAAACTACTTACTAGATCTCATTCAAACCAATTTTCGTTGATAGTTTACATGGTAATGTACATCATACACTTTTTTTTTTATTCTCTTATTTTAGAAGTTTGAGAGGGGGGGGGACACTTTTTACCACTTTCGAAGAGTCCCTCGCGCAAACTGTTCAGTTTATAAAAAAAAATGTTTGGAACCTCAATATCATTTTTGATGACCTATCCATAGACACCCCACTAGTATGGTTTAGATCAATTTTTTTTTTTTTTTTTTCTATTTTTGTATTAAAATCTTAATGCGGTTTACAGATTTGATCTACTTACCAAGTTTTAACAGTATAGCTCTTATATTTTCGGAGAAAAGTGGCTATGACATACGGACGGACAGACAGACAGACATGACGAAACTATAAGGGTCCTATATTTTGCTACGGAACCTTAAAAACCCCACACCCGCCGCGGTTCCGCAGCCACGGCGGGCGCGGGTGAAAATCGTTCCATGAGTTCTGAGCCTTAGTTTATCTACACAGGTTGGACAATCCAACAACGTACAGGCTCTGTAGATTGTTGGTTTGTTTTGAATGTGAAATCAACAATCTCAATCTGTCGATCTCTCAAGGCTTGGTTTAACTCAGAACACTGAACCGGAATCGATGTCCAGACAAGAAAAAATAGATACTCTTTGTATGCTCTTATTTTTTTTTATAAAATTGACGTGTAAGTTGTATATTTATCAATAAAGAACTTTGACTTTGACTTTGAAACTGAATATTGGAGAAAGTGAGCTTGTATTCACATACAATAGATCAAAACGAAAATACCTTGACCTCTTTTAGCAATGCCTATAACTTATTTCACGGGGCAGTGCATAATAAACTCGTAAGGTACGAGTACAATGGTTATTAGTATGACGAAACCTGTAATGGGCTATGGTAGTATTTTACAATCGTACTTCTCGTAACTCGAAGAGGCGGCACCGTTTCATGGTGGATATTCCAAAGACACGGACGAAGAGGTTTGACTCTACGTTTGTGATGAGAGCGTCTAGGTTGTGGAATGAGTTGCCTGAGTGGGTTTTTCCCGATAGTTATAATCTTGGTGTCTTCAAATCGAAAGAAAAAACCGATTCGGTTTCTTCTAGGTAACACGCTCCATCGTAGACCGCATCGTCGTTTAACATCAGGTCAGTAGGCGGTCAAGGGTAAGCCTATAAAAGTTTTAAAAAATCGTACGGGGTTGAATTTGAATCCTATTTGCATATTTGAATGGTGTTTCAAGTATAAAAAATGCATTACTACTACTTACTACGTCATATTTTGCTATCAACACCAACACCACCAGCACGATCAAGGAAAAACATCACGAGAAAATCGAAGTTTTCAAGAAAAACTTTTAAGGATATCTCTTTTAAGGATACTTATCCAGCGTGTTGGATTATGGCATTGATGCTCTTCTTGTGAGAGAAGACCCGAGCTAACAATAGGAACATGTACTCTACTGCTTATGTTATTACTTTGGCAAGAGTACATAGATCCACAATTACAGGGAGTCGTAGTAAATTCTGCAGTCAACATACGGCGTCACGTTACGTCGACATACGCTTGACTTTTGTATTTGCCAATTGTAGAATGAAGTCTCTTGAAGGTACCCAAATGTTATTACACTGTGAAAGAATTTTTAAATGATAGGGAAATTAATTGGAATACTGATGTATAGATGTTGTATAACTTGACATTTTACATTCCATTAACTTCCACATTAAATTCCATTAGCCACATTAGTGTCCACTGTCTATATTTTATGAAACTTTAGATTTAACTAATGTTAGATCAGATAATATATTGTAACGGACAGGTTGAATCAGATTATAATATATTGTGAGAGTTCTTTGAGTAGGTATACAAATATTAAATTTTATACATGTTAACATTCTTTTACACACATGACATTGTTTTATTTTATACAAATTGAATTATTATTATCATTATTTTTGATTATTATTTTTGATTTTCTATACATAATGACATTCTTTAAAATTGCTCACACGGCTAAACTGCAAGAGCTACTACTGCAAGACCTTGGATTCTACATGAAACCACACACTTGTCAAAGTCCATAACATCATCCTGCTGAAGCACAAGACGTTGGCGTAATTGTACTCATCAAACATATCACACTAACATAACACACCGGGATAGAAGCCAGAAATTAATACATGATGAATCAGATGACATATATGATACAACCGATTAAAAGTTAAAAATGAAAAAAGAAGAAGAAGACTATCAGCTGACTATTATTATCATTGTATAAATTCAGACCAATGTAAACTGCGTTGCCAGACATATTGCATGCCTCTAGAAGAAGAGGCCAGTTTGTATGGGTCAATTATTTAAATGTTTTGTATCATCTTATCTTACCTGCAAACAGCAATAAAGTTTTTTGTATGTGTATTTGTATTTAAGGCTTACAATTGACAAACTATCTCGATTACCAGACCTTGCCAGATACCGTTACACAACAAGGACGCCGCCGAGGCTGAAACCTTCCACAGGCGATTATCGTAGCAGTCGACTTCCGACCGGGAACTAATACGAGTACTAGGATACTGCGGTATGGTTTAGGGAATCTTAAACTTATTTTTTTTAATACGCAAACATGAGCGTGTTCCGATTCGAAAGGCAATGTTTTAGATTACCTACAGGGAAAAGAGATAAATCATCTCTTTTTGTCCATAATCTAAGAATAATTAACAAGAGGAACTTTATTTGTTAATTCTCAAAGGTTGTGAAGCGAATGGTGACCTTATCTTAGCTTATTTTAGTGACGTTACTTTTATTATTTTCTTTTGTTTTAACTTAGCATCTATTTCTCACTTTATTTTTCATCTTACGCCCCGTTTCGTGATTTTAATGGTAACCTGGAACTGTGATGTGTAGAAATCGCTGTATCTGTACGATCAATTTATTTGCAGAGTGTAGAGATGGCGCCACTACCGAAAGCTGTTGCTACCTATTACAAAATTAGACTGCGTATGTTTCTGTGTTTTGTTGGAGTCAATAGTTCCGCTTCTGGCCGTGCTACAGATAAGTTGGTGGCATTATAATAGATGAGATCATCGTTTCTGGCACTAGGTAAAAGTGATTGTTTGTATGTACATATTGTTTTGCACTTCACATTTTTGTGTGTATCAAGTGTTTGTGTCTGTGTTATTTATGTAGCTTTTTAAAGATCATTCCTTCTGTTTCAAAGAGGAAAATGTATGTCCTTTTGCCTCAGAGACACCTTACAAAACTTTTTCTACTTTCTATTCGTACATTTATAATGTTAAGAAATTATGTTAGTAAGACGGCGCGGCGCCTGGAAACCCTTTGTAAAACGGCTGGAGGACTTTTGTGACGACAGCTCTCAATTTATTATGTCCTCGGTTCACTTTGATAATGTACTACTTTATATTTCATATTTTTACTTTGATTTTTTGCGAAAATAGATGAATAGTTGGTGGCTCATTGGTTGAAGAGGCGGAATGGCCTACAGGTTTTATTAGCTTTACTCGTGTACAAAGAAAAAAAATTCATTTTCCTGTGAGATTTTAATTATTGAATGATTGAAATTTAATTTTTAAGATTAGACAATTAATCATGCTATCTAATTCGTAGTATAGTATCAAAATAATGATCTTATTTACTTTTTACATTAAAGAAATTGATTTAGTTTGTTTTCTGTAGCCGCTTGCTACACTTTCGGCGACTCACGTTTACAATTTTGGCGGGAAAACGGGTGTCAGGTTACCTAAGTGCATTTGTTTACGCTTCGGCATATGAAGTGCCGCGTAACTTGTACCTGTTTAAGCCCATTATTCTCAAGAACGTTTCTAGACGCTTCAAGTGGTATCGTTTGTTTGTGTTTTGTTGAAATGTAAACTAACAATTTAGACACTTGTGTCGGATTTTTTCGAGTTCTCAAGTATTCTAGAGCTATGACATTTGACTTGAATTATAATAAGGAAAACATAGTGATTTCATATTTTAAGTTAGTTGTATACAATATAACAAACACGGATAAACAAAAAACCTGCACTCGATAGCATAACTTGGATTTTTTTTTATTTTTCAATTCTTTGGGACCATTTTCCCGCCAAAAATTTTTTTTTTTTTTTTAATTTAATTGTTTTTGTATCATTAACGTGATTTATCTCAAAATAAAGACCGGTTCAAGCAGACGCTATTAAAACCAAATTAGCGGGTATGTAAAGTCAAAGTACTTTATTCATAAATGTACAATTTACACGTCAATGAATAAAAAATAAAAACAAAAGAACGACCATACAAATTGTATACATTATCAAAGTACTTTGCTGTATGCCTTCTCAATAAAAATATCAAAAAAATCTTCCGCCAAAAGCCCGACCGCAATGTTAATGTTTATAATGTATCTACAGGACTTAATCACGATTTAATTCATTGTTTAAATACCGCAAAGTCAATATTGTAAATATTCATCGTTCGGTGTAATATAGTTCCCAAAGTGTATCAAGTGGGTAGGTATCATTCATTAGTCATGTTGGTAGTCATCTATATAGTAAGTTAATACTCATTTTTATTTTTATTTTATAGGCTTGCATTTGACCGTAATCTTGCCAATGCGTTGTACGATGGAGCGAGTGTACCTAAAAGGAACCAATTTACTCTCGATTTGAAGAGACCAAGATTGCAAAATTATTGAGAAAAACACATAAACAACGCATCACAAACTACGGACAGTCCGATAGAAAAAAATATTACTAGACCATGTAGATCAGTCGCACACTCTCTGAAATGTATTCGATAGAAAACCGGTTGGGTATCAATTTTATGGGGTACAAGTGTATAAAGTGCGATCTATCTCACCCGTCAGGCGAGCGGGGCGCGTGTGAACACGACCCGAGCAGAGCCCGCGGCTAATGGCGGCACTCAGCAGTTAATGCTCGCTGCCACCGGCGGAGACACCGGCCCGAGGATGTGGCTTAACGCGCCTCGCCGGTAGTAACTGCTGCTGCAGCTGTGGCTTAACGAGTCCCGGCGGTACTAACTGTTACTGTAGCTGTGGCGTAACGAGCCTGTTTGATTGATGCCGGCTGTCGCGGTAATTGCCGCGGAGGCTCACCTGCGGGTACCGCGCGACGAGCGCCGGACGGGTCGACGAGTGCGGGTAGTCGGCGCCGCGCGACTGACGGCGAGTGCGGGTAGTCGGTCCACTCTGACCGAAACCTGTTGCAGATACCCGCGGTGACCATACTGGGTTCAGGGCGTTCTTCCCATCTTGATATTTGTGACTGTTACGTAATGATAGATGTTTTCAGTGTAATTATAGTGCATAGAGATAATGTTCCCCTCTTTGTGTATTTATTTATTTAAGTCAATAACGAGCACAGTCCACTGCTTAGTAATGATTTGGACTCTTCATATTCTAATAGCTGCGTGACGTAGTCTGTCAAGTTAACTTTGTTACTTTTCTTACAAAAAAATATATTACGGCATTAGTTTTACGGTAAAGTAAATGCCAACATAACTCAAAGCTATTCACAATTAAAACCAGGAACCGGCTGGTTAATATTTGATGAAATTCAAATGAAGGAACTGGCGCTCGCACTAAAGACGCCACTTCTGTCTCGTAAACTACGTGATGAGATCACGCTCCTGGGTTTATGGTTTCTGAACTAAATTTTACCTACTCTACATAATCTGTATGATAAAAACATCAGATTCGTTACGAAAACTTAAAATAACAAAGCCGTGAAAATATTAATGTGTTTCGGTTTGAAGTGCAGTGCTAGGTATGACATAAACTCCGCATGTCACAATAATAGCTGCGCGACATTGTGCTGTTATGAGCGTGCTGCTTACCATTTACAAATACAAAAATCTTTATTGCTGTTTGCAGGTAAGATAAGGTGATACAAAAAATTTAATAGTTGACCCATACAAACTGGCCTCTTCTTCTAGAGGCATGCAATATGTCTGGCACCACAGTTTCCATTGGTCTGAATTTATACAATGATAATAATAGTCAGCTGATAAAGTTTCCTTCTTATTTTTTCATTTTTAGCTTTTAATCGGTAATAGCCATTAAGCTCATGGTTTGTTCGTCCCGTTACTATAATTACAACATTATATTTAAAGCAAAGGAATTTCGATTGGTAGTTAAGTATGTTTTACTGATTTGGTTGATTTTTGAAAATTGTCCAATTAGCGTCATAATCGGGATAAATAGGTTTTGAGCGAGTCAATACCGGAGCTGTTGTCTGAGTTTTGTGGGCAATAGAATAATATTGTCATTTTATTCGAAAATAAAAACCAAACTGCAGGCATACCTATTTACATTTTTTTACATTTAGAGCCTTTAGAGTTCATAGATTTATAAAATTGTATTAGCAAGGAAGGCTGACCTGGCGCTACATTGAATGCTATGGAGCTCGCTTGAACCTGAGCTGAAGAACATAAAGTGTGTCATCCAGTGCGCCGGCTGGCGAGCGGCCAGGGACTGGATTCTCGCGCGATCGAGATCACTTTGGTTCTAGTCTCCCAGCGAGAACACAAAAATAAAAGCCCGCTTTGGTTGAAATTAGTACTAAATTAAACTAAAAGGTATAAAGCACTAGTTTTTGCTGTTACTGAACCCAAATCAATTCTATCATATTATCAACCAGTGCGCTTCGCGGAGCTCTATAGGTTTAGGTCACTTTCTACATATGTTTATTATTTAAATCTGTTCAGGTGTTGCAGGAATAAGTAAGAACAAACATACATACAAACAAACTTTCTAAGGATTCAACCTCCTTATCTAACCTCCCAGAGTTTTTACTTGATGACAAATTTTATGTTTTTTTATTACAAAGAAAATTTTTTGTGTGAGGTAAAATAACAATACGTTAACAAGTTAACATTGTTTTCCTTGCTCACTTATAGGAGTAGGTCTCAAAAACAGCTTAAATTTGAGCCACTTTGCCGGAGTAGAGGTCTGCCCCAGGATAATTCGGGGCCAGCTGTCAGGTCTCGTCAGCAAAAATGTGTTTTTTGAAAAAGTCGAAGTAAAATCTTTCCCTTTAAAAACCATCACATTCATTCAGATCCTATGTTACGTTCGGGAGAGTTTCCGAATTCCCGAGCGCAGGAGAACAAGCCTCAGGTTTGAGTTGAATAATTCATAGCGCGATGCTCTTAATATCGGCAATAAAATCGCTCCACGTAGCCTCGCGTCGCCTGCAGTGGAGCCGCGCCCGCCGGCCGCCGATCGACTATTTTTATTTAATACGGATCGTGGTTATGACGCTACGCTGTATTATTAACTTAGCGAACTCCACTCCGTGCTCTTATTTATAATTTAAAACCAATTTATAATTACCGTTTGCTGGAGTTAAGTGTGAATCGGATAACGTTCAAGCTGTTCAAGATCATAATAGTCTCTATTTCAAACACTCACTTAAGCCTTACGCTAGATAAAGAGCTGTTAAATGTCAAGTAAAACGAACATAGAAATGCACAAAGTTTGTGACGTCAATTATACTCAAACAAGAAAAATTGAGTATTTATAAGTTTGGTGATATGGTGATATGAGTTTCCTAGAAAACCAATCTTTTTTGTCATCAAAACTACTCTGAATGCTATTTTAAAGCTTTTTCGCTAAAAGAAGTACGTACGTCTGTAAATTTCACGCTAGACGGAACTATTTCATTTTAGGGTCCACAACTATAAGTATTATTTCCGCACAGCCCCCAACGCTGGCTCACGCCGTGGTCGCAGAAGACTCTAGCCTATTGTGACACCGTCTACGGTGTCTTGGCTGCTGTAGAAAGATGTTTGCTGGAAGCCTCTCCAGCAAAAATCTGCCAATACCCAAGAGACCACCGCGGTGTGGTCACCTTCCGGCAGTAGGCCTTCTTATTCGTTGTTCATAATAAGTGTCCTACGTCAACTTTTCGTCTAAACAAACCGAAACTAAGACTTGCAATGTAAACTATAGCTTTCACAATTGTGTTTTAAAGTAGAGTGCGATTTGAATACTCGGTTAGAATTAGTCACCGTCTGTGTGGTATCTGCCTAGATTTGTCCGACTCACCCTAGTTTTCGAGTGTTCGGGGACGTCCGGTCGAGTTTCACAAACTGCAAAAGTTACTGAAAGCTAGGTATCAATCATATTTCAAATATATTTTGTAGAGTGTACAGCGGTTTTGTCTAATGTAATACTAAATTGCCGTATTTCTGTCGAATTTATAGAAGGATGTAGCTTGTAGAGCTAATTCAGTCCACAGTGATGGATTTCATATGAGTATATTAAATTCGAGAGTGAATTATTGTTTTTCTCAATAAGCACGCTCCATTGTGCACCGGAGCTTCGCTTAACATGCAGTGATATGGCGGTCAAGGGAAAACCTATAATCGATAGAAACGTATGCTGGATAAACTCACACTCTTTGTACAGAGAAAGAGGGCTTATTCTTGTTTGCCACATAAGGGGAAAAACTCCTCTCACCTCGCTGCTTCGATCTCCGATGACGTGCAACAGTGTATTTATTTGCAATTTTTGACTTTCTTAGCTAATTCGAAGACCTCAAAATAGATTTTGAACGATCTCTTTCATTTTTGCTAATATTTGCTTAAATTTCCAGAAACCACGTTCGCGAGACCGTTCTCGACGAGGAACGGTTGAAGGAGCTGGAGAATCTAATCCATTTTCTTTTCTTTAAATGTTGTCACGCGTAGAAAGATTAACACTTGCATTCACCGTGTATTCACCATCGATCCTACCGTCTGTGCCATGTAAAGTTATTTTTAATGAGGAGCAAACAATAAAACGACCTCTGTAGCCATTATCCATTATATTCATGAATACTCTCATGTACAAAATATTATTATGCTAGATTCTTAATTAGTTATTTAGATCTACCCACAAACTGAACCCTAATGTAAAGAACTCTATAAACTTCCTAATTAATTTTGGTTTATTCCACTTCTCCCCATTGTTATTACAATGAGGGGGTACTAGATAACTAGATAGGTTTTTAGATGGTACTTATTAGTACCTATCTAAAAACCCTTTGAGTGATGAGTTATTTATTATAAATACACTCGACACATACATCAACAATATCAGTTGTAGTGCTAATAACAATCAAACATGTGAATTATAATGAGATCAAAGTATGGAATAAAGTTGTCATTCAAAAGGTTAGCCATCAAAGCGTAAAAGAGAGATAGACAGAGCTACTTTTAACTACTTAAGCTACTTACTAATTAGTGGGAAAATAGAGAACGTGGGGATTTCTGGACATGATTTTTTTTCGATTCCAGTTTTCCATCTTAAGGGGGATTAAGAAGGGAGATTTATAGACATATATTTTTTTATTAATAAGAAATAACACGTCTAAAGTATTAAGTGAGTTATATTAGTATTAAAGTCGAGAAAAACATTAAATTTGATCAATTTGCTTAATAGTGTTTTGAAAAGCCATTCGGTGCCTACACTTTTTGTCATTTATTACTGGGCTGTTACTTAGTACCTGTTTACTTGTATGATTAATAACTTTGAAATTACTGTTCCGTTCATCGCATCAAAATTATGAAAGTAATTATCATTAAAGAAGGAAATAGAGTTGTGTATTTTGTCAGGTATAGAGTATTTTGTTTGAGGTCTGTTACTTACTTTACGACCGAAAAAAAATTGGTTGCCTGTATAGTCGGTATCCGGGCGAAAGTTTTACGTGACAACGACTTTGAGTGGTAAAATAATTTTACGGAATGGACGCTTGCCTTTCACTTTTTATGTCTGTTTGTCTCGCTCTTAGGCGGGCTAACCATGCCCGAGTGGAAGGGACGCGTGCCTCTCACTCGCTCTCGTTGTGAGCGCATAACGTGAGCGGAGCGTAACGCAGTTTCTTGAAGTGTCACCCGGAAAACCAATTTATAAGACGTTGTCACGTCAAAAAATCTAAAGTGGATAAGATATATATTAGGTTAGACAAATTAGCCTTCAGATATTTACTGACTTTTTAAAACGAAGATTTTATATCACTACGGGGCATTGCACCGCATTTTAAGGGGATTTAGTATTTGACATTACCATCAATGTTCTATCTGCTGGAACTCGGGGCCAATGCCCCGATCGTACTTGTGAGAGCAGGCTCATAATTAAAAGTTGTAGAATGACATAATATTTATGTCATTGCCTTTCTTGAAATGCTGGTGTTTTTCCAATGGTTTCTATTTCCGTGTAAACTTGATCCTTTGCAATTGGAAATACTTAGAAATGCGGGATTTGAATCTCGTGAAACTGTGAATCGGAACGTTCCACCACAAGGCTACCACAGTGGTTTTGCGCCACATGACTTGTCAAATACGAATAACTTCTTACAAGCAAACGGGAAAAATATCTTTTAAACTATAAAAATATGTATAGCTCCATACAATACGATTTAAACAAATAATCTATAATTAAGGTTAGACGTATCGAGCTCGTCGGAGGTTCGAGAGACCGAGAGTCCCCGCCGCCGCCGCGGAGCGCCCTCTTCATTAGCGAGACTTTTGTTCCGCCGGCCCACAGACTCAAATCTCATCTTCCACTATCAACTCTACATTCTATCACACTTGAAATAAAGCTCAATTTAGTTTTAACGTCATTTTGTTTAAATCTGATTGCACCATCAGAGTATTACAAACTTTATGGGATCTCCGATAGAGCTTAGAATAGGTTGTGGTGGAGTTGGCTGTGCGACCGCGTAGGTTTGAATGTAAGTAGGGAGCGGTAATAGCGATAATTGGCCCTCACAATAACGAGTATCGGCAAACAATCGTACTCAATCTATTGAGCAAAGTTTCCTAATCGGGTTGTTGAGTTCCGGAAGGAGGAATTACCATACATTAGTAGTTAATGGTCGAGCGTACGGTTCGCTGAGAATAACCTCAGTTTAATTATAACTTTCCGAAAGTTATTGGAAATTCCTTTTCAAATGTTTTCAAAACACTAGCAGGTTTTAATAACAAAAATTAACATCAGACTTGTGACCGAAATAATAAAAATGTGATACAGAGTGCGTTTTGTTGAGATTTACGTTCGAGTTTGACTAAATATGAGAGAGTAGCCGTGCCTAAAACTGATATGCTAGCAGAGTACTCCGATATGTCTGTTTTTGACTAGAAACTTTTATTCTATCGCCAAGCAGTAAAGTGATGTCACTGTGTTTCGGTTTGTAGGGCAATGTTTGCAGTGAAATTACAGAGCATAGGCATAAAACATCTTAAATCTCTGGGTGACGACGGCAGTGCAATGTTAGGTAATGATTTGGACTCTTCATGTTCCAACAGTTGCGCGTTACTGTGCTGTTATGGGCAGACATGTCGCTTGTCTATATGCACATACAATACAATACAATACAATATATTTATTTATAACTCCAAAGTTACATGTCATTTAAAAAATAATAATACAAAATATGATTAATCTAATTGCTTAGATATTTCAATTAACATTATATAATTCTCAATTGTGTAAAAAGATAGTTAATGTCATTCATAATTTTCTCGTAATTTAATATATATTTCAAAGTTGTAGAACAATGAATCTGATAGCCAATTTCTTAATTTGGCTTTAAACACCGCGGCGGAAGGAGCACCACGGACGTCTACGGGTAGTCGGTTGTGAATGGCGGGGCCCAGCACGTAAACCGACTTCTCTGACTTCGCGAGTCTGTGCTTCGGCGTTACAAGTTGGTCTTGCCTTTTGTTGCTCCGCAAATACCTCGTCTGATGTGAACCTCTCTTTTGAAAAAGGTGAGAGTTAATGTGCGTAAATAAGGCCAGCTGGTAAATGAGTTCACACGGGAGCGGCAGGATTCGAAGCTCTCTGAAGAACTCCACACAAGAGACCCTATCGGAGACTCCAAATATAGCACGCAATGCCCGTTTCTGAACGACAAACAGCCTACAAAAATCTGCGGCTCGACCCCACAGCTCCAGTCCATACGTAATATTACTGTGGACAGTCGCGAAATAGCAGGAGCGCACGACGTCGCGGGTGGCGGTGGCCGCGAGCCGTCGAAGCGCAAAGCACGAGCGGCAGCTTTCCGCACACCTCGCCGATGTGCGTCTCCCACGTGAGCGCGCTGTCTGTGAAATCCCAGTAATTTCGTACTGTTGACCTGTTGGAGTGGGGTATCGCCGACTGTCACAGAGCACCTGCTAGCCGGCCTTCCGTTAAGGCTGAATGTCATAAAGCAGGTCTTCTCTTTGTTCAGAGCCAACCCATTCACCCCGAACCACCAGTTGAGCCTTCTGGTCACCGTTTTCAACTCATTTTGCAGCTGACCGGCGGTCGGCGCGGTGATCACCGCGGCGACGTCGTCGGCGTACATGTAAACCTCCGCACCGTCGATGACCCCGGGCAGGTCGTTGAGGAGAAGGCTGAACAGAGTGTTAGACAGACACGACCCCTGCGGAACGCCCATCTCGTTCTCCAACTCGGAGGATGACACCTTGCCCCTGTCACCGACCACGATCTGGGTTCTACTCGACATGAACGCCGTTAGCAAAGCCGCTGCGGGGCCGCGAATGCCATAGTGTTGTAATTTTTTAGCAACGAGAGCGTGGTCGGCGGTGTCGAACGCGCGCGAGAGGTCGCAGCAGAGCAGGGCGACGTGCTGGCCCGCCTCGCGCGCGCACAGCACGCGCCACACCACCTCGCGCACTAGGTCCGTGGTGGAGCGCCCGGCGCGGTACGCGTACTGTCGGTCCGACATGATATCACGATCCTTCACGAAGTTCAAGAGCCTAGTATTAAAGCCGACCTCGAATATCTTGCTCACGGCGGGGACGAGGGAAATAGGACGGTACGACTTAGGATCTGTCTTCTTTCCTTTGCCTTTATATAGCGGGCTTATCTTCACTCTTTTAAGAGCCGTTGGATAGGTTCCGTCCCTGATACACATAGAAAACAAGTGACTCATAGGGGTAGCTATCGGTTCAATGGCGGCCTTAATTAACTCCGCAGATAGCCCGTAAACGTCCGTACTTTTTTTTGAAGCGATACGTTTCGTCACGATGGCTACTACCTCATAAGGAGTGAACGGGAGAAGCCTGATAGACACATCACTAGCGGTTGGATCGCCGGGTGCGCTGGCTACGAGCGCGGCCAGCGCTTGAGCGCTGTCGGCCGCCGGCGCGCCGATGCGGCAGGCCGCCGTAGCAAATTCTACGTTTAACGTATCTACCAGTTCCTTTTTTGACTTGAAGAACTGACCGTCCTTATCGCGCACGAGATCGGTAAAATCCACTCTTTCTCGGTTGTTTCTGCCTAGTTCAGTATTAATAACGCGCCACATACAGCGAGGGTTGTCACCAATTATCTTAGAGTAGTAATTTACTCGTTTTCCTTCAATAAAGTCAGGTATTTCTGAGACAATTCGCTGTACTTATTGCGTAGGGGTTCATGTGAAGGAAATACGCTCCGTAAATATGAAACTTCGCGCAATAGGTGCCCAAAATTGTGAACTTCGTCGTCTACCCAGTGTTTACAAAATTACTGGGTTGCATTTTTAGTGGAAAGCATATGTTAAATTTATTCGTCACTATTTTTAGAAAGCGATCTGCCATGGAATTACAACACCCGTTACAGCGCCGGATAACGTCGCGCCAGTCGACCGAGTCTAGGGCAGCAATAAAGGTTCTTTTGTTTGCTGCACTGATACTCCGACTCATGCGGTGAGCCGGCGCGGGCGCGCCGTGCCCCGACAACACCAAGCGCTGACATTTGTGATCACTAAGCGGAGGCTGAGTGTCGACGTTCTCAATACTGGTGATACGCTGTGTTGATATATTTGTATAGGCGTGATCTATTAATGATTTGCTATCCCCCTCTACCCGTGTGGGGCTGTCGACTAGTTGCGCGAAATCGTAGCTTGCCAGAATATCGGACAGCTGTTTTCGCGCGCAAGAGTGCTCCAGGAGGTTTATATTTATGTCGCCCACGATCACGCATTCCAAATTCTCATCGGTGACTTTACATAGGAGTCGCTCGAAGAGCTCCAGATATTCCGAGGGGCTCGTAAGGTTCGAACGGTATAGCCCGACTATCAGAATGTTGTCATCTAGAAGGTGCACCGCGCAAACATCGAAAACTTGTTCTCGTGACATGTCGCAATAGTCACGCCTACCTATTGCCTTTATACCCGCCCGTACGTAGATGCAACTCCCGCCGTGCGCTATTTTTTCCCTACAACTAAACGACAAAAGGTCATAATTACATAATGTAACAGATACTAACTGTTCTTTACGAAGCCAATGTTCTGTCAATATTAATACGTCGCAGGATAAATCCTTTGTCAGTAACGCTTCGAGCTGTTTAGTTTTGTTTGTTATACATCTAATATTTTGGTGACAGACGGTCAGGCTACTGCTCGGGGAGCGGTCCCCCCGCGGCCGGTGGGCCCGCGCCGGGGCCGGAGCGCCCGCCGCGGGGTCCCCGACGGGGCGCGCCGCCTGCGCGCCCGCCGCCCCCGTGAAACCACTCACTTATTTGTACGTTAACAGGCCAGGCGTCGGCGGACATGAAATACTCAAAGTCATCACTCGGCACAGTTAAAACAAAAGAGGAATAGTGAGCGTGTGCTAGCCTTAATTTCTCCGCATAGTAATTTTCACCTCGATTTTTTCTATTCATGTACGTTAAAACCATCTCAGATGTCGTTTCTGGGGCGAAAAAACATGCGTGAATTTTACGTATTCGTCGCACCGTTTTGAGTACGCTGTCGTTCGACCCGGTCCCCTTGACGACCTTGCGATCACGGAGTCCGCGTCCCTTGTGTCTGGCGTTGTTTACTTTTACCCATCCGCTGTCATTCGAATTCGAAACGAAAAAGTAATATTATTCAAAGTAAGTTTTATAATTATGTCTCTGGGTGTCAAGAGCGGTGCAGAGCTCCAGAGAAGTTTGATCTATTTAATTTGAAGCACTAAATTATACTTCGCAATATAACATGAAGTGCAGCTCAACATCAGACAATGGAGCTTACATTATCGTCTGTCTCACTATTCCCGGAAAAAGATACAAAGAACACCAAATTAACAGTAGATACACATCATTTTTCTTCCTTAGGATGACTATCATCCTGCCCATAAAGTGCACAACAATAATGCTCATCCAGGTATACTGGCGCACTAACCTAATATAATATTATTGTCTTTCTTTAAAACCTCAGCATTTCGAAAATATTTTCTTTTATAAACAAAAAGGTTCCAAATACGCAGCTAATTTAAAACGTATACAAATTGAACTACATTGTGCAAGTTGAAGAGCAACAGACTGTCTGCTGTATTGACTGGCTCGACAACTTGAGTGTCGGTTCGCGTTTACTCGTCACCACTATTCAAGTTTCACATTAAAAACTGTTGAACTACATAACTGGGATACAATGCCTTTGTAAGATACGACAGAGGCGCAAATCACCAACTGTCCCGAATGGTAACGCGGAGTCTACAACTGAATACGTCACGTCTCAAGCGACTTGTGTCAACTGACAGTCGACACGCGGCGTGGTGTGGCGTGGTGTGACGTGGCGTGGCGTGGTCTGGCGTGATGTGGCGTGGCGTGGTGCGGCGTGGTCTGGCGTGGTGCCCCGTGCCGTCGCGTGGCGTAGCGTCGCGTCATGTTGCATCGTGTCGAAACCTCGAAACTGTTATCTACAGTCTGGGCAACTATTCGACTCCACTGGCAAAAAACTTGTACTACGCATTCACAAACATCTCTTACTTAATGCCAGACAAATAATACGCCAGTAACGCCATCCGGAACCGAATGAGAGCGGTGGCGAGGACCTTACACTCCGGCAATATGATATTGTTGAAATGGAAGTTTGGAAAGAAATAGATTTTCTGCAGCTGCATACAAATGTGTGTGATGTGTTGTTTTTGAAATCAGATCTATCAGTTTATATTCTGTTCCACGTTATCTTGATTCTGTTCACGATTTAACTAAAATTAATCAATTGAACTCAGAGATAAATAGAACACATTGATGATTTTGATGTTCAAAACAGTCTTGTCGGACATCTCAGAGTGTAGTACAGGACTTGACTAGCCAAAGAACTTCAATCGTTTTTCGTACTGCACTGCAATGAGTATGCGAATTGATTACTGTCAACCATCCACATTCATTAACCCGGGTAAAACCGCAGGGCACCTGTATGGAATGTTTATTTACAACAAATTTGGTTAAGGAAGCGAGGTCACGATCGACGGCCGACGAGTAAACAACCCGGTGTTGTTGACTAGCTCCAGCACGCGCCGCGGCCCGCGCTGATCAATCTAATCGGCCGCCATCGCCGCCCGCTAATGGAATATCGATAATGAGCCCGCCACCCTCACCAGCGCCTCGGCATAATGCTGGTATTACTCGAGACTGAATCGGTATCTTCTTGGTAAGCACACGTGGTCGAAGACCGCATCGTAACAACAGTTAAGATGGCACTCAAGCGCTTACTTGTTACTGACAAAAATTTGCATTAGAAATTCATTGGCATTTTGTTTCTTAGTGACAGCCAAAGTTTTTTTGACAATGATAGGTTAGCAATTGACTGCCATCTCGCCTGTTGTCAAACGACGATGAAGTCGACGATTGAGCGTGCTTAGATAATAGGAATTATTTGTTATCGACTTAGAAAACACCGAGATTGTATCTATAGGGAAAAATCTACTCAGGCAACGAGCAGCCTAGACTTTCATGTTACAAAATTGTAACTTTCTCTTTGTTCGAGTATTTGAAACGCCAAACACGAAATGACGTCATACTCTGGAGCCACAAACAATTCAATACAGCGATAGTCAAGGTGGTGTAGATAGTGTAGATAAAAAAAAATGTATTCGATAAAAACTTAGCAATTAGCTTGTATGTATGTTTTTGCAAATGCCAAATTTGGCAATGCACAAAAAGGCTTTGAAGTATTTTCAGACAAGAGTATCGTTGCCTGTAAGCCTTTTTGCACGTCTCTCGATCGATTCAAAGTCTCCAGCTGGTACTTAGCCAACCCATCTAAATGTGGGAACAGCGTTCCATACAGCAGTGAATCTGTGCTTGGTATAACGTAAGCATCTGTTCAGACTCAAAGTATGTTTACACTTTTGAGAGGATACCTAGTTTTTGGCAACTAATTTGACCTTGGACTAGGCGAAAGAGCCAAAGTCAAGTGTAGATGTAAAAGTAACGCTCAATATTTTGACATGATCAGTCCCTAATTGGAACAGATACACTTTGCAAAGTAGTCGGCTGATACGGAAGCAGAGGCAGCACTACTACTTTTTCGGGCTCTGGGTCCACATTACCAAGATTTGGATACATGCCCAGTTTAGAGAAACAGTCTAAAGAAGTACCGAAAAACGGCTCACAAACTCTCAATACTGGTGTACGAATACCGCGAGAACTTAAGTGTAGCTATATTATTGAAACGTTGAGCAAACTGCGGGTAGGTTACGGAAGGTTTGTTTTCTGCTCGTAACAATGTATCTCGGTGTCTGTATTTTAATCTCATGACTGGATAGTATAAACATAGCATAATTTCACAATTATACATGACCCTGAACTTTCAACATTACGGTAACTTTAGTAATGGTGCGTTTTGCCAGCATTCATGTAAATAACGGGCGTTAAGAAGAAAGTGGGTAAAACAAATTTCGAAGACAAAAAATTGTTTGATCATATATCTGTGCTATAAAGAGTTTCGTTTAGATTTCTAAATATTGTGAAAGCCATCGAAGCGAGCGCCGCGCCGCTGTCGGCGGCCGGCCGCCACTCCTCGTGTCCTTTATGTCCTTCCCTGGTCATGACAGTGACGGCTCCCGCGGCGACGCTCTGCCGCATTCGAATCATGGACTGTATTTCCAGAAAGCAATAACCTAAACGCGTGTGTTAACCAGTGTATATAGACCTCAACACTCCTTTGTTATTACACGTAAACCTGATGGTACGTCATGGCGTGGTCCGTGGTTTGCGTTGGCCTAGAATATGCCTATTTACTCTGGCTATAAGTTCTAGATTGCATGTTTACTTAAGTTTGCGCTAGACCGCTATCTCGCCTGATGTTAAGCGGCTATGATGACTAGGATTGAGTACACTTAATGAGCATAAACTGATTTAATTGACTTAAAGACATGTACATTATATCCGTCAGGGAATACCCACTCAGGCCGTTGTTTAAGTTTCATATTTCTCAGGAAACAATGAAACTGGTTGTTTATTCTGCTATCAATTTAAATTAAGTTATATTAGATTACTAGCAGCACCCCTCGGGTTTACCCGCGCAGTTTACATCCCCATTATTTTCTCATGTAAAAAGTAGCTTCCGTGTTTATTTGTATACCTTTCAGAGTATAATATGAATAACATGTGTTCCAAATTGGGTTGACATTTGGAACACATATTATTCAGATGTACCGACGTGATTGAGCAAGAAACATCTAAATGGAAGGATATTTCCGTTATAGTTATTTGTCTGGAGTCAGGAATCAAACCGTCCGTTCCGTCCGACAACCACTAAGCCGCAGGCGCCACCCGCTGTTCTCATCCCACACAACCCAATATTCAAGGAAAAGCCGTTAAACGTGCGTTAAACAGATACCTCTAAACTTGACAGCCACGTGACAGCCACGTGACAGGCAAACGTGGTCAGAGAAAACTTACCACTAAGAGAAAATCTTTAAATCGTTCATGGTCCTACGCTATAACACATCCTAATGAGTATTTCTGTATACGAGTAATACACTCCGCGAGGCATAAGCTGAGCTTTGCATTTGTGTGAGTGTACATGGATAGTGTAGGTGTGACAACCGGCCTTAGGCGCGGCGCCATTCTGTCTCGCCGCGCTCCTGCCTGATTGGTGATCACTCACACTAATGCAAAGCTCAGCCTATACCTCGCGGACAAAATTTCAAGCTCCTGCCTGATTGGTGATCACTCACACTAATGCAAAGCTCAGCCTATACCTCGCGGACAACATTTCAAGCTCCTGCCTGATTGGTGATCACTCACACTAATGCAAAGCTCAGCCTATACCTCGCGGACAAAATTTCAAGCTCCTGCCTGATTGGTGATCACTCACACTAATGCAAAGCTCAGCCTATACCTCGCGGACAACATTTCAAGCTCCTGCCTGATTGGTGATCACTCACACTAATGCAAAGCTCAGCCCATACCTCGTGGACAAAATTTCAAGCTCCTGCCCGATTGGTGATCAATCACACTAATGCAAAGGTCAGCTTATACCTCGCGGAGTGTACTATGCTATTAGTGTATATTTTTCAGGGAGCTATCTAAAAAGCGTAAGGCGTCCAAGCGTAAAAACCCTGCCCGCAAGCTAAAGGCCACCTAACATGAATGATCAAACTTTTTTTAAATCTGTAGTAGGTTCGCACTTGACTACCATCTCGCCTGATGTTAAGCGACGATGACATCTACGATGGAGCGTGTTTACCTAGAAGAAACCGATTCACTCTCGATTTGAAGACACCAAGATTGTAACCATCGGGGAAAACACACTCAGGCAACGCATTCTACAATCTAGACGTTCTTATCACAAACGTGGAGTCAAAGCTTTTCGTTCACTTTTTTGGAACATGAAACGATGTCGCCCTTTTGTGGAACGAGAAGTCCGATAGAAGAAAAATTTATCCGACATGCAGACATCGAGAGGAGACTCCCGCGCCGGCTCGTACCTGGTACATAGGCTGGCCATAGCAATGCAGCGAGGTAATGCGGCCAGGATACTGGACACTTTTGCACCGGGTTCTGCTTGGGTAGGTTATTTTAATAGTTTATTGACGCATACTTTTCGTATGAATTATAATGTAATATTATTATAATTGTTAATTTTATTAATATGTAGATAATATGGATTTTCTAATCTTAATTACTTACTTTTAATTTCAAACAAATATATTCATAAGAAGTTGTTTAAGTTATTTCTTTAAAAAAATATTAACATTGCAGCTTTGTAATATCGAGCTAGATACACAAAATGTTTCCTAACATTTTGGTTGGGTTCCGTTAAACTTGGGATCCGAAAATACTTTTTGTAAACAAAAAAAGTCTTAATTAGTTCAAATATGTGTTCAACTCATTGATGAATCGACGTATTTAAAACTTTCAGTTTTTTACGTCCATTAGTATTGAATAAGAAATTAATCATGTATGTCAACTAAGTGAAGTAATTGGTGCAACTTTTTATGCCACTAATGGAGTAGTTACGGGTACCGCGTGCGTCATGCTAAGCTCACTAAAATTTTATTAAAAACACGTCCGTAGGCTTTTATGTAAAATTACCCGATACAATGTAAGGACGTCATAAATTCACCATTTCATTGTACACAAATGAAGGCTGTAACCTCATTGTGAAACTTGGCTTCAGTGCGGCAAAGAGTAAAAATAAAAAAACACTTGAGTCTAAGACATTGTTTTTTTAAGGAATAAATATTCATGTAAAATAAATCATTTAAATTGGATCTAAGAACGATTTTTCGAAAGAAAATTGGCAAACATACGTCAATATTAATAATTTGACATATATTTTTACACAACTGTCACTCTTATCTGTCATTTTGAAAACACCTCATTTGAATATGTAAACTATCTTATTCATCCTCTTATAACATCAAATTAATTCTTACGTAGATACAATAAATTAATCAGAAGTTTTTAAAGTGTTTTCTGTTTCAGTTTTAGTCACACAGCAAAGTGCAAACCATCACTTAGCACAGCACTGCGATCATCCCTCAGACATTTGTGATCTTGTATTTTAATGCTGTATAATTTCGAAACATTGCCCTTGCTTCCGGAACTCAGTAATGTTTGCACATTTTACTGCTTGATCGTAGAATAACTGGTAAAAGCTGGGGTACTCTCTCAGGCGAACTCTGCAAAGAGTCCTAACACTAGGTACAAGAAAGTTCTAAGTTATTATGTTAGAACTAAAAACAATTACGACCATTGTTTCTCTTATTCTGTTTTGAAACACCTCATTTTTACCAAACAGGAAACGGTGATCAATTGACCCCTACGTTTTTTTAATACGTTATATCATTTATTGTATTCATTATCTTCTTAAAATAATCTTAATTCCAACAAGCTCATGTAAATGTATTAATATTATGTTTGATAGTTTTATGTTCCTCTATGTCTTTGGTTATTTTGAAGATAAGAGCATTGCTGGGGGTAAGACTTTACCATCCTACCATATAATTTAGCTCCGACCCCGCCGCCGCCACTCCGCCGACCATCAATCATGGAAGAACATGTTAATTCGATTATTGGCGAACGAGTCGCTGATCCGCCGACGACGCCTAATGAATGATATTATTATCGCGATACACAACACACAATACCTACTTAACGCGGAGATCCAAAAAGAAACCAGAAGCAGGCAGATGTTTACTTAGTTAGGAAAACACTCTTGTTTGTAGCGATAATTGTGTAATGATTTGGAAAACTATTAATTCGTTGTATCCACTTGTTGCGTAACGTAAATAACCAGATTCAAGTACCCACAACTGGGACTCGCGGCCTTTTCTGGTAATAAACCGGTCAAGGCCGAACTATGCTGGTTAAATGCAAGAATTCATCGATAGATATTTTTCTTGGAACTTCTCAGTCAGAGCCAGGAGTATTGAAGAATTCAAGACAGAGTGTCAGCTCGCCAGTACTACAACCTCATGCTCAGACCCCGGATGTTTCCACAACAAGCTACATTTATGTACTGGATGAATTCCACTGTTGAGAACTGATTTAAAAAGGATTAGTTTTCCAATAATTTTAGTAAAAGTTTACATGTGTATTTTTGAGGCAGTAATTCTGTTACTGAAACATAGTTGGCCTAGTTGCAAAAAGCTCAATTTCACACCTATGAGATCATAGATCCAAATCCCGCCTGTATCTCTGAGTATGCCCAAAGCAAATAAACAAGTTTACCTATCTAACTATGGGCTTCAACGGCAGGCGAAAATGTGATGAAACTTGCATGGAAAATAGACAACTTTTGAAGGCATGAGTTGTCCACCAATCGGTACTTGACCAGTTTGTCAATTATGGCCTTCGCTCATTCCTTGTACGAAAAAAACATTGAGCTCGAGCAATGGGAACATAAATCGCTACCTATTCATTTTGTGAAATCTGATTTGATACGAGCAGATGCAGATACACAAAATTTATCGTCCAGAAAGTAAATATACTCAAATCCCCCATTGAAAGCAGTAAATGGTTCTATCGTAACAATTCAGTAGTTTAATCTCGCATTAATAAGTCTTAACTCAGATGACTTGACGCTCCTAAAACGTCCCATTTATCAGAGGATGTTCAGGTCGGAACGTTCCTACTGCTCCTATAATTGTAACGCGTTCGCAATCCTTGTCCCAAAACGGTCTCAAACGGCCTAAAGCGGCTTAAAATGGCCTAAATAATGACACGAGGCTTTCTCATCAATTCCTTTGTGCGTCGCTATCTGCTCGAACACCGCGCCATACGGCGAGCGGGTGTAGAGGGGTCTACCGTCAACTATAATGGTTATGGTCTTGCTATTCCCCTCTCTCAATTTTTGTTCCAAAGTGATGAGAGAGCAAATACTCGTAGCAAGGATATCGGAGCACGGGAAATGCTGTTTTAGCTCAAATGTTTTGTATAATTGTTGACCGCAACCGTGCAATCTCCTGACTAGCCAAGTTCAGCTGCGCGGCCGAGTTATCTCTAATGAAATCACCTGGTTGCGAAGTGTTTTACTTTGTGACTTACTTTTAATTGGTCTTCATTAAAGGAACTTGTTTTGTGTTTGATCTTTTAGTTTCTGTTCATTTGTCTGGCACCGGCGTGTTACAAGCTGCTCTAAGTTTAATCTGCCTCTTTTGTTTGCTTGATGTCAGCTATACAGTATTTTTCAGTTAATAGGTTTATGCTTGACCGTCATTTGGCAACAATGTGGTCTACAATGGATCATGACTCTCGACTTAAAGACAGCTAAATTGTATCCATCGGAAAACCCTACTCAGCCAACACAGTCCACAGCCTTAAGTTTTTTTTAGCATTTTTTAGCCTTTTGGATCGCATAAGCGGTAATTAAATCTTAGAAATACAGGAGTCAGTAAGTTAGACAAAGACATACCCAAGTAACGCGAGTAATAAAAATTTCAGGACTTTGAATTAATACAAGAGCAACTATAGTTTTCAATTCAATTCATTTTTCATACCATAAATTCATAAGAACACTTGGTAACGTCATTTACAAAAAGGCAAAGAATCTGTGTACATAATATGATAAAATAACAACGTCAAAAGAATAAAGCAGCTGTAAAGGGGCCTAGTCAATTACATGCAGCTGTAAAAAGGCTTTGTCGAAGACAAAATAACAAATAATCAATACACACAGTATACAGATACTACATTAGTACAAACAATGTAACATCAAAAGTCTTATATATCTATTATTTTACCTTATTACAAGATTCTAATTTCGACACATTTCTCTTCCATACGTTACTATCTTTAACAAAGTCGTCTATATTATAATATGCCTTGCTCAATAGGTAGCTTTTTATGTCATTTTTAAACTTGGTTTTCATTGAGACCTTCCACTTGTACGAGTACAGGGATTGCATTATAGAAGCGAATACCATTACATTTGAAAGAGTTATTTGTTTTCTGAAGTCTGCACTTAAGAAATACAATTTTGTGTTTATGGTGCGCTTTTGGATTCAGATCAGTTAATTTCTGCAGACGACTTCGATTTTTTCTTACATGCGTTTTAGCGCAATATATCCTAACTTATAATAGGACAACAATATGTATACCTAAACATAAGATTTAGAAATGGCATTTCAATTGACCGTCTTATCGCTTAGTGCTATCAACCAGTACTTAGTGACCAACACATACTCTGCAGTTACGCGCACAACGCTCTGAAAATCCTTCCATAAACGACCATACCATACCAATAGCGACCACCAATACCAATTCCATAAGCGACCGTATTATCATTATAAATAGCATAAAAACCGTAATAGCGTAAGAAAAGTTGAGAGTCAAGACCATACCAAGTCTACCAGTGCGGACTGATGGATAACATATAACCTCGAAAAATTCTACGTACATGTCGGTTTTCTCACGATGTTTTCCTTCGCCATTTTAAATTAACAACATTACGCACATGCCCACGAAATGACAGTGGCGTGCGTAGGATTTGAACCCGGGGCAACCGGTAATGGTCGTCTCCCGACAAACCAGCCGTAAGTTACTGTCTTTGACTATCAATTTATCAATTCAATTTGTGAACGTTAAAAGAATACATATTATAATCAATACAATTATTCGTCGTACAGAATGCCGCAATTGAAACTCCCAAGTACGCCAATTGTAAGGCTCCACAAACTTACTCTGGTAAAAATGACAGAGTTGGATATAAGGTCCATAATTCGCCGGATCCGAACAATAACGAACAACGCTCAAACTTCAATACTCAATGTATTACGTTCGTGACTTGGTTGTTTAATGCTCTGGATCGGCCTCGTGCATAATTAACAAAGGAGCTTTTATTGCAGAGCGGTAAGGTGCATAATTGATCGGCAGGGAGTACATCGAGTATCAGCCGAGGTTCGGTGAACTAAAGCTAGAAGTATTTATAATGAGGCGAGCGCGTGATCCGCCGCTCCCTGCATATTGTGCTTTATTATTTCTCTATTACTTTACGTTAGTAGACGTACAACGGTTTATTACGTAAAAAATTAAGTGTTTAACATTTGAACTCGGAAATATCTAACTGTACACTAACTGTTTGGTAATAAACATTGCTTTAGCATGGACGGTTACTATAAGCGTATATTGACACGTAAAACCGCGGATCAGTCAGTACATACCGCGGTGATCCCAGACCACGAGCCGGGATTTTGGCACAGTATTTTTGTGCAAGAGATACTAAATTGAATTCCGTTTACAATTAATTGGTACATCTTAATATATAAAATTCTCGTGTCACAGTTTTCGTTGCCATACTCCTCCGAAACGGCTTGACCGATTTTGATGAAATTTTTTGTGCTGATGCGGTATCTATGAGAATCGGCCAACATCTAGTATTATATAGATTTTAGTATGAAAACTAACGTGGTAGTTACACATTTTACATATATACACTAAATTGCAGTGCTAAACAAGCTGCGAACCCGAAAACCCGAAACTTGAGTCGGACTGGACTGACTATATTAAACGTGAGTTACCCGTGTACTTATGTAAAACATAATATATATAGATGGTAACTATGATTATGGTACAATAAGGAAATTATATACCTATGATCATTGTTACAGACCGTCGTCTTCCAAGCAACTCGGGCCGTAAGTCAGTCAAGAATTTTTCGTAATATTTTAAATGTTCCAAGTTTGTAACGCGAAACAGTGTCAAAGACTCAATATATGTAGATCATAATAAAATTTGTTGCTGATTGTAACTGGTTTTGGCAAAACATGTGGCGTGCGTTTTTGCTAAAATTACGTTAAAAAATTTGTATTTTAAGTGAAAACTTCTTTGGGTGCGCCTAGGACAGAATTTCCGTAGGCTGTGAATTGAAATGATCCGTCGATCCGTCACGCTCGGGTATGATAATAGCTTTTCGGGTAAACTCGGGATGCTAGAGCAAGAAACAAAATACAGCGAACCAGCGCGTCAGAGTGAGAAAGATAATATAGTCCCTGTGTAGAGATTTACTATGATAACATGACCCGTCCCTCCAGAATTCAAAACTCATTGCTCACGTTATACAAAGCACAGATTCGCTCCTGTATGGAGTACTGTTCGCACCTTTGGGATGGATCGGCTAAGTATCAGCTGGGGACTCTGGAATCGATTGAGAGACGCGCCAAAAGACTCATAGGCAATGACGCTCTTGTGCGTAAAAGACTTCAAAGTCTTGATCATCGTCGCAAAATCGCTAGCTTATCGGTTTTTTATCGGATACACTTCGGAGAGTGTGCAACTGATCTGCATGATCTAATACCACCTTGCCCTTTCTTCTATCGGAGTTCTCGTTCCACAAAAGGGCGGCATCGTGTCTAGGTTGTGGAATGCGTTGCCTGAGTGGGTTTTCCCTGATGGTTACAATCTTGGTGTCTTCAAATCGAGAGTGAATCGGTTTTTTCTAGGTAAGCACGCTCCATCGTAGATCTCATCATCGCTTGACATCAGGCGAGATGGTGGTCAAGTGCGAATCAATTATAGTTAAAAAAAAAACGTTTGAAAGTATTTGTGAAAGAATATACAACGCACCACCACGCATGTGTGCGTACTGCTACTGCGGACGAATAATTACAACTACATACAAACTCTTTCGTAAAGATGTACTACACACATTGAAACAGTAATTTGGAGGGGCGGGCCATGTTATCGTAGTAAATCTCTACCTGTGTTTATTATATTTACATCTTTTTATACCGACATTTTTTTTTTTTTTAATTGACTTCTAGGTACTTACCACATTAATGTCATTAATTGAACTTATCACGAAGTATTAAATTTGCATTTCACATCCATTGCAAAAAGTGTTTGTTGTAATATACTCGAATTACTGTTTTATCACAGCACTTTTACATACACTTTAAACACAACATATTTATGCATTTTTGCGAAATACCTATAAAATTAATAAATAGCACATACCAAAAAATTTGCTAGTCAAACGCTATTTCCGAACCGCGTATTTTTTATTTAAATTTATTCTTGGTCATAGATACTAATCATTTCGCAACATGTTATTCTCGTGTTGCCGTGCTTACTAGGTATATTCAATTTCAATTTATACAACGTTTTCATTTTTAATTATTAGAATTATTTAGTTAAGTTTTTCTTATTTTAGTTTTCACTTCCGCCGTGCGGTCTTAAGCGCACACATTTTTTTGTTTAAGTTTGAATACCTTTAATATATTATATTTCATTTATTTATAACACAACGAATTAAAATGTATACAAGTTAAATTACATATTGATCTAGATAACTATTATTTATATATTAACACAAAAAAGAGTCACCCTGCAAAACAAATACGTCGTTGAGATCGCTGCCGCGCGACAGGGTCCCAGGTTCTCAGGGCCCCAGGGCCCCGGGTCCCAGGGTCCCAGGGTCCCAGGGTCCCAGGGTCCCAGGGTCCCAGGGCCCCAGCTGAACGTTGCCCCCCGTTGGATTATGGTTGGTTTTGCAAAACGCATAAAAAAGTTTGAAGTCAAAGTTATGTGTTTCTCAACATTTTATTCGGGGGTCACTCGAGACTCCATGCGACTAATGGGGTCACCCTATTAAAGCGCTCAATTGAGGGTTAAATCAAATTAAAGGAAACGTGTATAACTTTTGTTTTCCCTGGCACAAAGATGCGGCTCCCAGCTCTTGCATAGCCATTGAAACAGCGCGCGCGTGTGAAATCAATATTAAATGAAGTTAAATTAAGTGTAATAATCGCATTGCAAATAATATTCTCCCGCCGAAATTCACAAATCATTAGCGAATCGTCCGGGAGCCGCACCGGCCTGCCGGCAGCCGGCCGCCGCGCCGGTCCGTTTCACTCGGTGGAATTATTTTGTGTTTGTAATTCAAACTTTTTTTCCGTACCAGCCATAATCGTAATATTCTTTGTGATAAACTTATAAGGCGCTATCTCTTGGCTTGGACCATCACCAAAATCAATAATTTGAACTAAAAATACTTTCCACAAAATTAGATATAGTATATTTTTATAAGCTTACAATCTATTTTTTTTTAGTTAAACAATAATTATATAAATATGAATAGAAAAAATAACTAGTCTGTTTCCCATCGTCACATTGCGTAGCAAGGGCTACGTTGACGAGTGAGGGCCGGAGGTCGAAGTCGTAGCAGTCGTAGCAGCCTTAGCAAAGGCCCCGAAATAAGGCCTGTTTATATTTTGATTAGTGCAAGTGCGAGTGATTAGTAATCGCGATTGATTAGTGCAGGTGTTTAGTGTGAGTACTGCCCAATTCTGTATAGTAGCTGTGTTTAGTTCATTCAGTTGTCAGTCGTCGGCCCGCTACTATGGATGAACATGAAAAACACAATTAATGCCAATTTCTACTAAACGTTTCTATTCACTACAAAATGCACCACGAAAGCGCAGTATCTTACAATCTTGTATCTTAGAGAGCAAGAAAAATCACGATTGGTCATGTTAAAAATGAACAATATTTATTTGAAAATGAATTAACTATAACGAATACAAGCATGTATTATTCGGCATTTTCTTAATTTTATGGACGAGATAAAATTGTAATTAAGTTATTTAATCAAAAAACATTACTTCAAATAAGTTAATTAGTATCTACCAAATTAAAGAACATATAAAAGTAGCTGAACGAATGCACACTGGTGCCCAAACTAGTACAACCCGTGTGACTTGGCTACTCATTAGAGTATTTCTTTTTGTTTATGTTCTATTTTAAGCACTTACGGGACAGTACGGCACTTACGAATACAGTAATTTAATCAATGAAAATTCTGTACGTATATAGATATATGTATTCTGTATCAAATGCTAATCTGTGTCGCTCATCGAAAATCTGTATAAATCAGCAAAAACTGCTTTAATACTTTAATACGTTTAGATACGTTAGTTTATATGTAGAGGTAATCTGTAGGTATGTATCCTATTAACTTCATACTATTGTATAATCAAGCTATATTCTAAATTTCAACCCGAACCGTTCCGACGTAATTTAGCAACAAACATCCAAACTTTGACATTTATAATATTAGAAGGACACAAGCTACCTGACCACCTGACCACCTGGCCACCTGACCACCTGACACCTGACCACCTGACACCTGACACCTGACCACTTGACCACCTGGCCACCTGACCACCTGGCCACCTGACCACCAGACACCTGACCACCTGACACCTGACCACTGAACCACCTGACCCTGACCACCTGACCACCTGACCACCTGACCACCTGGCCACCTGACCACCTGACACTTTGACCACCTGACCACCTGACCACCTGACCACCTGACCACCTGACCACCTGACACCTGACACCTGACCACCTGACCACCTGACCACCTGACCACCTGACCACCTGACCACCTGACCACCTGACCACCTGACCACCTGACCACCTGACCACCTGACCCTGACCACCTGACCACCTGACCACCTGACCACCTGACCACCTGACCACCTGACCACCTGACCACCTGACCACCTGACCACCTGACCACCTGACCACCTGACCACCTGACCACCTGACCACCTGACCACCTGACCACCTGACCACCTGACCACCTGACCACCTGACCACCTGACCACCTGACCACCTGACCACCTGACCACCTGACCACCTGACCTACCGGATCAATTCGAGATATCTGACTTTTATAGATAAAAATCTTGTGTCAGGTGCCCTGGACAACACCAACAACGATTTGACATCAAAAAGTCATAAATTTAATTTTAAAACTAAATACCTGTAAACTGTTTTTAAATCTGTGAAACTATTAGATAATAATGAAGTATCGTTTACCTTAATAATGTTAATATTACAAAGCCGTAGAACGACATAAAACTCATCAGGATACCATGAGGATACCTCATAAATGCTGGCCAAATATCTCCGAATCTATACATTATGGGGATGATGTACGCCTACTCATAAATAAGAGGGAAAAACAACAACACTGCGTAGAGTAGGTACCGACCTGAAGGAGATAAGAAAACAAACTTTATCATTACATTTATTTTTGTCTGACTTTTATTTAATACTCCCGCGTAATATAAGTATAAGTCTCCCGCGACTCGAACTGCCGATTTTATAAAAAGCACAACATCAGGAGCCCGCTTATACCTGAAAGCTTGGACTCGGGATCTTCTCCCTCTCGGAAAGAGTCCAAGCAAGAGAAGACCAATAACCCAGCACATTGGCCCAGTGTGGGTGGATGCAAAAGAACGTACACAGCGTGTTCTGAGCAAGTGACATATTTCAAAGAACACGTTTACTAACCATAATATTTCCTTTCGTTAAATGTAGTAGTGATAGCAAACAAGTATATTATCTGCGCTTGGTAAATACTCCAAAATGCAGACGCGATTCGTACCTTGGTACGAACCCGAAAATTGCTACGTAGGTTTGTCACTCACGATGTTATACCGGACGTTGTAAATTTTGACGTGACAACGTCTTATAAATTGGTTTGCCGGGTGACACTTCAAGAAACTGCGTTACGCTCCGCTCACGTTATGCGCTCACAACGAGAGCGAGTGAGAGGCACGCGTCCCTTCCACTCGGGCATGGTTAGCCCGCCTAAGAGCGAGAGACACAGACATAAAAAGTGAAAGGCATGCGTCCCTTCCGTAAAATTATTTTACCACTCAAAGTCGTTGTCACGTAAAACTTTCGCCCGTATACCGACTTTACAGGTAACCAATTTTAAATAACTTTAATAAATAGTTAATGACTGCCGATTTGTTAATGATTTATGTAATGAGAGCGTTGCTGGTCGCGTGTGACGCTACCGGCGCAGCTTGGGGCCTTTACAGCGTGGCCAGTACTGCAGACCTTGATGACCACGTCGGTTTAAGCTGAGATGGAAGATCTGGATCTGAAAAACAATATAGGTAGCTTTCATAGTGCAAAAAGAAAGAACCACTATGATGGCAGGCCTGAACGTCGCGTCGGAAGTTCAGGTATGCAAGCTATAGCAGCGGAGCTGGTAAGGCATCAGTTGAGGAGCAAAACTTGTAAAAGGCAAACAACGCCAGTTATATAAACGAATCGGGAGAAATGTATCAATGATAAATTTTAAATAAATAAGCTATAAGATAAGTTAAAAATTTGTAACACGCCGCACTGCGCTGTGAAATAAAGGGTGGTAAACCTATCTAAAATATTTTAAAAAATCGCGAGAAAAAATACTCTTCTATTATTTTTTAATAGGAAATTTACAACGAAATTAGTAAAACACCATTTACATTGGACTATTGTTTTAAAAAACATAAGCCTAATACTCTGTAATAATTTATTTTCTAACGGAAATAGTTGTCGTTTGTAACTGCAAAGTAATAAAATTCGTTCAATTTCGTCTTGTATTATAGCGCCGCATCGCGGACCTCGCTCACAAAATCTGATATTTCGATGTCTAAAATTTATTAATTTCCTTATTACAAAAAAATACTTTACCACAATTGGGATAATTGTGCTTTAGTAATTTGTTCTTTTCTCGGCTTGGACAAATACCAAGTGAGACGATCAACAAGGCGCAAGCTCGTAACAAAAAAATTCTACGTGGCAATAAAATGTTTTAAAGAATGACCGCTGTGGTTACACAGAGAGTGCGCTTAACCCAAGACCTATAAAGGCGGCGGGAGCTCTGATGACAGGACAGAACGGCTCGTCTACCGCCGTGCTCAATTAACTTTGGCTTTGTTATTGATGTCTCTATAATTTCAAGAGAAAATAAAAGAGAGAACAATATCACAGCTAAGATAGTTTTAGCTAGGCGGTAAACCCTTGGGAGCGTGCCCTGGGACGAGCGAGCCGCAAGCCCGCCCGTGCTGTAACCTGTGTTGTGTTTGTGGCACCAGCTATTTACGTATTACTACCATTAAAGCTAAGGATTGTTTTAATTACGTAAAAACTATGTTTATTAAAGAAAAGTCGCTATGTAATAATGGTTTTATAGTGCTCTGAATATCTGATCAAAACACAGTACGTGGGCAAAAAACATAGTATTTTTTTTGTAATATCATGTCAAAACAGAAATTTTAGACAAAGGTCGGACGTCCGAACCCTTAAACAGATAAAATTGTGCTGAAATAATCTTTTAGACGCGGAGTTACTAGCGAAAAAAGTTTGACGAGCAGATTGTTTATACATAATTCAGTAGAAAATCGGCCTCTGAGAGCCTCCGACACTCCGCAGTTTGATGTTAAGAAATAAGGCTTTATCTCCGTTTATTCTGTGAGGTTTCATCAAAGGAAATAATGACAAGGAAAATATGTTGTTTCCTGTCACCTCCAGCGACCAAACGACACCGAGGGGTCGTTACAACGCGACAGAAATTACACAAATAGATTCTTACCACAAGTGCAGTGCTATGATCTAGTTTCGTCTAAAGTACCTGAAAAATCTTAATTTGTGGATACTATTTCTCGAGATCAACTTTTTCAAATAAAATGTATATTTTTAAACATTATGAACTCTGTTTTACTTTACAAAATTATATCCTGTATAATTTGGTAAAGCAACGGCCATCAAGAGACAAGCTCTGAGATGTAAAACGCCAACCCAGAAAATATCTTTTTGCTCATCGCGTAAATGTAGGAGGACGGGTCAGCACTTAGTGAGTGCTTCTCGTGGCCGACCAGGATAGTGACGATGGTAACAGCGAGGCTCCATAAGAAGAGAGATCCACCAAGCCGAGACGCAACCAGCGCGTCAAAACCATAATGGGTGCCTAATCATAGGATGCAGATCACCCTTGGTCCTGTGTGCCCAGGGGACCCCGGGAAAGAGGTCCGCTTCGACGCCGGCTCCTGACAACACCCCACTAAATAGGGAGGAAGAATAAATTATGCAAGTCAGTGATCGTACTTCTACAGTAATATACTTTTTTTTTTTTTTTTTTTATTTATTTAAATTAGCCACTCCACAGACTCCGGGGTCCGTGATCTTTGTCATTACAATTATATATTATTATTTTTTACACATATTTTGGATAAGGAGAAGAAGAGGAAAATAGGAGGGAGTTGGGTACATTTAATATCTAATTCTAGTGCTCGTCTGTAGAGCCGATCACTACCGGCTGGGATTCCGCTAGTAATCGACTCGACATCGAGTGTTTGCCTAATTGCCTTTTGCCATTTGCCTAAGCTGCCTCCTCCCGGCCCAGAGCCTCCACAACGGCCGCATTTCTGTCCCTGATGGCCATCTGTAGGTTGAAATCTCGGATGGTCTTTGGTGATGCAGCCCACGCTCGCCGCACGAAACGACCGATGGCGTCGTCGGTGTCGTCAGCGTAGTATGTGAAGGTCCCCGTGTGCCGTGAGATTGCAACAACCGCATGGGGTACGCTCTCGTGCAGCTTCATGTTTGCCTTGGTTTTGATTGCGATTACCGACTCGTATGTTTGTCCCTGAGCTTCATGGATGGTAAGGATGCGTGACCCGGTGCCTGACCCATAACCCTGGTTTGTCAGGGTCTCCTTCTCCTCTTGAGTGTGAACCAAGAAGAGGGTGTTGGGTAGGTTGTTGGGTATTTGCGCTCCTTATATCTTCTCTGCTCTAGGGACTTTATACGGGGCGCTGAGGAGTACATACCGGAGTATATTTCCCTCAGCGCATATGCGACGTCCATTGGGTTTCGATGTGTGCAGAGCAACTCCTGGCTGATCTTTGTTACCAGGTTCGGGCGATGATACCTCATTTCGAAGAGATTTTCCCTGTCGATATAAGGCAACTGATTGACGTCTCCAATGAGGACAATTTCACCAACACCAGACAGCCTTGAAGCCATCACAATGGCTCCAAAATGGTTCATGAGAGCTTCGTCCACCATGAGGCGGCTGAAACTTTCTCTACCGAAACCATTTACCAGAGCAGAAGCCATGGTTCGCACTCTGGTTTTGACCAGGTTTCCGATTCGGTGCGATAGCTTTTCTCTTAGATCTTTGCTGCCTCAGTTGTTGTAGTAATGATGGCGTCCTTGTCCACGTCGAAGTGTCTAATCACCCATGTTGTTTTTCCACATCCTGGAACTCCGTTGACCCACTGTATTCTCGGTACCTCCCAATTTTCCCAACCTGCTTTGACGTTTCCGTTCCTTTCGATGGTCTTGGCCATCTCTAGGATCTTATCGTCCAGCATAATCTTGGTGCATCGGGCAGTAACTACAATTGGGTCGTTTGGTGGTGTCGCATAAACAGGCACTCCCGCGCGCTCTGTCTCTCTCTCGTTCAGTGTCACGAAGCCATTTTCTGCACTGTAAGCTGCCATATACTGTCCTGTCATGGTTCCCTTGATGACCCGGGAAGTGACATTATTGTAAATGGCTCAGATCCACCAAGCCGAGACGCAACCAGCGCGTCAAAACCATAATGGGTGCCTAATCATAGGATGCAGATCACCCTTGGTCCTGTGTGCCCAGGGGACCCCGGGAAAGAGGTCCGCTTCGACGCCGGCTCCTGACAACACCCCACTAAATAGGGAGGAAGAATAAATTATGCAAGTCAGTGATCGTACTTCTACAGTAATATACTTAACGTTAATAATAATTAATAAGTTTTAGGGGGTTTCCATTCTAAAGACCCAAAACAGCGAAATATTAAACAATATTTGGAAATATTATTCTACAGGTATCCTCATTCGATGGTATTTTTATGCCGCCTGATATTTTCGTGGCTTTCACAAAAACATGTGAAGAGTTACGTCCCCGCGTGTGTCAGCCAGCAAGCGATCCGGTGCCGACTCGGAACAAGAGATCGAACGCCATCCAGGAAGCGGAAACAGACCCGCGAATGGTTCCCGCCTCGCCCCCGCGCCGCCCCCGCGCCGCCCCCCGCCTCGCGTGATATGAATATGTATCTATTGAACAGTTGCACTCCGCTATCATAACTACAGTACTGTTGTAATGCTGTTCGTGTTTGGAAGAAATTACTGAATGCGAATTAATGAGAATTGATGTTCGAAGAAACTGGGCGATCCTAAAGTTCTTACTTACTAAGTCACATTGAATCCTGAGAATAATAAATAATATTACACTATTTTAGCTGTATCCCGTACATTAGCTCAAAAATCACGTATAACCGTAACAATTTTGGGGTCGCCAGTAATATTAATTTTCGACGATTGCGCCGTGGAACTTAATCTTAAAGTAATAATTATATTGATTAACATTATAATCAGTGAAATTACAACTTACTGCGTTAGAGCAGATGTCAGAGCTATTTGTACCGACAAAACGTAGTTATTTACATTTTTACCGTGAGTCGTGAGTCAAACTCAGAAAATACGAAAAAACTCTGCAGTCGTACAAAAATCGCCACTGTAGTCGACAAAATATCTCTGACTTAGCACAAGCGTTTCGTAGACTGGTGAATAATTGCTACGAAATCTTCATCGTAATTCTACGAGGGTTACGCTACGCTGGGCAGCCTTCCGTAGCGCTGCGCCACGGTGACAAGCTACGCGCGCATTCCGTAGCGTTTAGCTACGGAGCCGTGTCCGGGCGAAGGTCCGCTTGACCCGCCGGACGGCCCACCGGTCCGCCGGTCCGCCGGTCCGCCGGTCCGCCGGTCCCACGGACCGACAGCCTCGAACGTAATTTATTAACAGGGATGTAACACAGCGAAACTGTGCAAGACGGATAACTACCAACAAAACTCCTGCTATATTTCCTAAGTAAAATTCTCATTATCACTTGCAGTTGTTTCACTCCAGTTTTATGATAAGAACGTCTATCTGGAATGAGTTGCCAGGGTGGGGTTTCTTAAATAGTTACAATCTTTGTATCATAATGATGTATATCATAATGTCGAGAATGACTTCAGCGTACACTGTCAGAGGAGATAGAGGTCAGCTGTTGTGAGCCAAAATTAAATTAAATAAACCGGCCAAGTGCAAGTGGAACTCGCACATGACGGATTCCGTACCATTGGCAAATAAAACGGAAACCGGCGAAAACCTTTTTATTGTATGAGAGCTCCCTTAGTTATTTATTTTATTTTAATTAATTATATTTAAATAGAACATAAAACTAAATATTCTGAGAATAGATAAAGCATCTCTCTGTCACCGTTACTAGTATTGAGCAAGAAACGGTAAAAAAATCAAGTTTGTTGTATGAGTAAAAATTGATATTTTAAATATTTATTTTATTAAATTTTTAGTATTTGTGTTTATAGCGGCAATAAATTAACAGCAGCAGTGAAAATTTCAACCGTCTAGCTATCACCGTTCTTGAGATACAGCCTGGTGACAGACGCGCGGACGGACGGACCGACGAACAGTGAAGTCTCAATAATAGGATCCCGTTTTAACTCTTTGGGTACGGAATCCTAAAAACCGACCTGTTTCTACATCTAGATAATATAGCCTCTCAATAAAATATTATGAAATTAGGCTGCTTAAATAATCTGATGAAAGTAAGTAACTATAAAATTATACAATTTGGTATGGAGATAGATGACACCCTGAATTAAAACATAGTCTACTTTATCCCGGAATACCGCAGTGTTACCGCGGGGCGCAGCTGCTGTCAAATAAATGAAACAAAATCAGGTATCGAAATGATATACATCGTAAAACAGCTAGAGGTAATTGTATATTGAGGCTCATTTGCCTCATCATTAATTGTACTATATAAAACCTCAAGCAAGCTGCTGGCTCCTGGTCTTGTAACAGGCACTTCGCTTTACCTCGGAACAACTAACTTCGACAATCTTCAGTTGTAAAGTAGGAAACTTGTGCTAAGTTAGTAGTGCAGAGTATTTTGACTGTAAGTTAACTTGTTCAGTGTCAGGGCGATGCTGATTTAACATTAATTACGCTGCGTTTACCCAGCGCCGGGCCAGATGCGTTTACTCAGATGAACTTGTCTTATATTATGTTGCTGTCTCTTGAAGTGCAAGCTAAAATATAAAGAGAACGATAGCTTAATCCGATCCTAAACTAGGATGATGATTTGGCCAAAAATATACCATTCTAATTAGTCCGTTTGGTAGGTTTTTGAAAAATATGGTGATATTTTATGTTTTACTATATTAACAACGATAGTCAAAGATATATAGATTAGCAAAATTTCAGAATTAAAGATTGTGACGTCTTTGTAAAAATTGTATTATAAAGTGACGTCTCAGTTTTGTGACCGACTACTTCCAAGTACTTTGAAGCACTGTATCTTCGTAATTTTCAGTTTAGATAGTTTTTTATCATCATGCCTATTGCAAGCTAAAATAAGCAAGCTAAAAAGAGTAAGCAATAATCTTCACTATTATACTTCGAGTGTAGAAAGGCATGACGGGCCCGTCCCGGCCCGGTGTTCCAGATTCTCTCGCTCATCTACATTAGTGCGCGACGTGGAATTGAAATAACTGATTTAGTGCACTCGCGCACGAGTGCAGCGCTGCTTTTTGAAGAAAACGCTCGGTTTTAAACGTTTTAAAATTGGACAAGCTCTCCGTCCTCCTCTGGGAGCGTAAATTAAAGTGTGTTGTTCGTTTTGCAGCGACTCACGTACAGAGACTTGTATTTTTCATTTGAGTCAATGGTCTGCAAATGATTAATTGAAACCGTGTTACACGTTGAAATTCCCAAGTCAAAGTCGATACTTGGTTAGATCTTTTCTGTATTTCTCGGGCTAAAAAGTAATCGTATAAGTTCAACCATAGAACAGAAAATATATTCAATCCAAAAGGAATAACCTGAAGTTAGTTACAATGTTGGTTAGCCAACTTCAGGGTGACGGGTTTTCGTGTCGGTGTGCGCGCGTGTTGTAAAAATGTACTCTCAGTATTTTCCCCTAACGCACCAAGAGAAGCATAAGATCAAAATCCAATTAGTATTATAAATGTCAATGTTTGGATGTTTGTTGCTCAATCACGTCTTAAAGTACGAACGGGAAGGAACGGACGGTTGAAATTTCAAAAATTATCCCGGGAAAGTAATGGGGATGGGAACCATGAGATTAAAACAGTGGGTCGTGACTAGTCTTTAATATAAAAAGGTTTTCTCTAGCTCACTGTTCACTGCTCACTGTTCATTGCTCACTGCTCACTGGTCACTGCTCACTGTTCACTGCTCACTGTTCACTGCTTACTGTTCATTTCTCACTGCTCACTGGTCACTGCTCACTGTTCATTGCTCACTGTTCACTGCTCACTGTTCATTGCTCACTGCTCACTGGTCACTGCTCACTGTTCATTGCTCACTGCTCACTGGTCACTGCTCACTGTTCATTACTCACTGCTCACTGCTCACTGCTCACTGGTCACTGCTCACTGTTCACTGCTCACTGTTCACTGCTCACTGCTCACTGCTCACTGCGTTCCGGCATATCCTGCTTCTTCTATCTATATGGGGGGTCTTCCTATGGTTTTCTGTGATTTTAACATTAACAATTTGTTTTGCCAGACATATTGTTTGCCTCTCGAAGAGGTCTGTTTGTATGAGTTAACTTTCAAAAAGTTTTGTATCATCTTAATTTTACCTGCAAACAGCAATAAATATTTATTGTACGTAAACGCGAATTTGTGGGAAAGCTGTTATTTTAAGAAAATTTTAAACATTATAATTATCTTTTGTTTTTCTATCGTAGTTTTTTCTCGAAAATCCACAAAACACGAATCAAAACAAACCGTCCGGTGCAGCAACACGTCACACAACGACTCGTGTAAACGAACGCCCAACTTGCCGTTTTGCCACTCTTTTGATGAGGACGTTTTTAAACAATAACTTGAGACTTATTAGATGTAACATCAATGATGACAACAGTCGCAAGCCGAGCAAGTGAGCTCCAAACACCAAACACAGAACGTGTTTGGTGTTTGTGCTGCGCGATTCGGCTCGCTCCAACACAACAACGCTACAACAATTACCGTTCCGGAACGCGCGCGCGGCGCTGGCTTTTTAACCGAATAATTACTGTTTTGTGAAAACTCACAATTCACGTAAACACCAACGCAAAACACAAACATACGCTGGTATTACTTGAACTATGATAGCGCAGAATTGCAGAAGTCTTACGGTCAACTTGTACTGGAAAGCACGCCTGTTTTGTAGGTAGTTCATTGTCAATAACGTCACTAGACACATAATGTTGCTAACTACTCAGACCAGTGCTGTGCCAGTGAACACTCAAACTATTCTAGAACAACTTGTTTTTAACAGCCGCTGTGAATATTACTATCTGAATACTACGGAATGTCACAGAAGAGTTGAATCTAAATATAATTTTGAACAATTTGTGTCCGGACACATAAATGTAGAATTCACTTTGCATTCACGATTATAAACCCCACTGAACTGTGACTTGACCCGTTTTGAAAAGACTGCAAAAATGGAGCTTTGTTTTTGTGACACTTTAGCCCTGGGCGTTAAGTTTGGTACATTATGCTTTCCGTAGGACTAGTTGGATCTATTTAATCTGAAGAATAGTAGCAATGTTTTATCATCATTACACTTTAGGGCTTACATTATCTTAGGGTATTTTTTTTTTATATAGATGCATCATTATCAATAAAGCATTAAACCCGCTCGATGGTAAGCGATAGCTGTCACTTATGATCATTTGTCAACACCGAAATCCTGTCAATATTTTATCAACCCGGTAAAGTGTTTTTTTTTTTTTCAAACTGAATTGAGAAACGTGTACTTATAGTAAGCGAATATGCTACACTTTTCTATTGAGGGCACTTCAGAGTTGTGGCGTCATTCGTTACCGGCCCCGGTGTAAATTGGAGCCGATTGCTTCGAGAATAGCTTCAATCCAGCAAATACAAGCAATTCCAGAGCTGAATGGAGCAATAACAGCTTGGAGTGGAAGCGCGCCCCGGCTGCGCTCGGCGTTACGCAAGATGTCCGCCGGCCGCGGCGCCTGCCGCCTGGGACGGGCGGCGGAGATGCGAAACTGCGTGTCGTCCACTGTACAACACTAAAACCTTTACACAACTTAATTTATGTAGTTTACACTATAAGTTGTACATGAGGTTACAAGCTGAGGCGTGGTGTTGATTTGACGTGGTCACACCAACAGCTCGAGAGCTTGACGAATTAAAATTAATCTAGAAATTTTGTTTGCGGACGTTTTATATTCTAGCATTTAATATAGTAGGGTGCTGTCGATCCTATGTATAATTCTCTCCCATAATACATAAATATGCTTTATCTTTGTGACCAAAAACGCTTTTGAATCCCATAGTACGTAATTTGCTTATATTGGGGCTAGATAATGGTGTGTGAGTAAACTTCACTTAGGGCTGCAAGGCCCGGCTCCCGGTGGTGCAAGTTGTGAATTACACAACTTGCATTTTCCGCAAAAAAACTGTGTCATAAAATAACGCACTGTGACGAAACATCTTTAAAAAAAAACAATGAGTTGACGTTAATTCCTAGTGAACTCTCCACCAAGTCAACCAATTGTCGTTGGTTGGTAAATTTTGGTTGTAAAGTTGGCATTAATGTGTATCTAATTTGGCCCAACTTGAGAGATATGATAGTTTTCATTTCGATTATACAACAACATCCGAGCAAAACTGGAATGATTCGTAACATATTTATGAAAATGTGAACCCGTTACCAACAGACAGCTCAACAACTACGTGATTCCGTGGACAGCCCTGCCAGTGTCGGCAGCGGCTCCGTGCGGTGCGGCGCGCGGCGTGCGGCGCGCGGCGTGCAGCGCGCGGCGTGCGGCGCGCGGCGGTCACCGCGCTGCTCGCTCGTTGTTATTGCCGGTATTTTGACACAAACTGCGCTGAGAACGCTCCTTCACTCGCATGGAATGGACAGTAATGCTCTATCTGAGCACAGTTACAGCTTCTAGTTAATGCGCTTACATTTTAGTATGTATATAAGATTGTTAAAAGACGGTGACATTTCAGTTTTGTCTTTTTATTCATTTATTGTAGTAAAAATTACTTTAACTGCGGTAACCACTTTATCGGTAGGAAGAATTTGTATGGCTACGCGTCACTGACATGCAAAGTTAGCGGCGGTGTCGCGTAGCGTGCGCTTTTTGGACGGATGAAGTGTTGGGAGTTCACATCACCACATGCGGAATATTAGTAGGTTTAACTTTAAAGATGAATGTGATATACTTGCATCATTATCGCTGTTTAATAATAATTAGCAGGTAGTGACGGAGGAATCTTTCCCTTATGATACTTGAAGCCCTTTAGAATTCGTTTATCAGTTTATTCAAGTTGTAAAACACCTTTCAAATTTATATCGGAGTCATTAAGAATATATATCGAATTTGTTGAAATAAAATATGTAACAGGCGACGCCCCACGAGTTTACCCGCTTGGTTACGGTTCCAGTAATTTTCCTACTGAACTTACTAAAAAGGCCGCAACTATAACAACAGGTTACTTCTTCATAATTTTAGAATCAAACGCCATCGGGGACCCCGCGGGGCAACACTAGTGATCTGTAAAAGTTATTTGAATCAGGTTTTTCTACCAATATCATAAATGCGAAAGGTTGGATGGTGTTTATAGCTCAATCTCGTCGGAACACCTGAACGAATCGGGTTCAAATTTGGAACACAGTTAGAGTACAGCCTAGACACACCTACCGTGCTATCGTTTATCCCGGTATAACAAAGGGAACAGGAACGCGAGTAAAATGGCGGGGCGCTACTAGTGCTCTATAGAAGCTAATTGAATCCAGTTGTTGCAAATAAACACTAAATAATAAATTTTTTTCTTCTTAAACTCTTACAATAAATATAATTTGCCTACGTTTTATTATCAAGTTTCTGTATTATTTCATAATAATAACTCTGTAATACGTTCGTAGCTCCTCTAAGTTAGTATACAACTTGTAATATAATATTTCCGCGACAAATCGGCGGATACATAAAACATGCGGGCGGAACCGGAAGCTCGCAGGCATTGTGTCGCGGCACGTCACCGCCAGGCGCGTGAAAGATGGCGCTATCCATCACGCGCGCACCTGCTCCCCGTGTCGCGGCTCCGATCACCTGCTGCCGCCTCGGCCGGGTAACCATACAGCTTATACATGTGCTATCACTTATAACTTAGTGAAGTAAGGGCAACAGTAGTAGAAAGTAGTTTGCACAGTCGCCACCACCATTGTAAATCAAAACCTACTCATACTTTATAGCGTGTACAATGCTAGTTTAGTCTTAAATTATAGATTTTTTTATAGAACAGAGTGAAAAGATGAACTGGACATGTGCCTGATGGTAAGCAGCATGCTCGTCCATTTGAGTCCACAAAGCTTTAATCGTGAACAGTGCAAATTATTACCTAGCACTGCACTGCGGTCCTCGTCTACAGATGTAAGATACTATCTATGCAAAGTAATTTCTCTGAAAACTTTGCCTTTCAAACCGTTACATATTTATGTTTGTATAGGTAATATACAAACATTAAAATTCTGCTACGTGGTAGAATAATTGGTAAATGTGGTACTTCTCCAAGCGAACTCTGCAAAGTTAGCTCCCTTTTCAACTTCACATAAAAAGATACCAGTAGTAGTAGTAGAGTAGTTTGTTCAGTCATTCATTAGGTACTACTATTCTAAATCAAATCCTACTAATAACGTGTACTAATACATTTGAAAGGTAAGATGTTTCTATGTTTGTTGGATAACCTCATCAGAAGCACAAAATGGCTGAAATTACAAATTAAAACCAATTTTAATCACCCGACTCACTATTGACTTGAAGACAAGATTGGAACCATCGAGAAACCCGTATTCAGGCAACGCATTCCACAGCCTAGATGTTCCTATTACAAACGGGGAGGAAAACTGTCTCGTTCGAGTCTTTGCAGATCAGTCGTATACTGTGCGGAACACATCCGAAATGATAGCACCTTTTCGGCGATGTATATGGATTCGAAGTCTTTGATATACAAATTAATCGGTGCTTATAAAGTTATGGCCTTTTGACACGTTTCTGGGACAATTCCAGAGTCTCCAGCTGGTACTAAGTCTACTCATCCCGAAGGTTTCCTAACGATATTTTCCTTCACCGGCCTTAAAGCCTGTGGTAGTGACGATAAGCCCGAATATTTTCCCTTGGACACATAGAGGTAGGAACGCTATTCGAACCTACAACCTTAACACTAAGCGTCAGTCGTTCTCGCCCCTGCGCCGGCCGGCTTCATTCACCTATGAATAATATGTGATATCTTCGTGTGTTACAATGAGCTCATTACTTATTTCGCAGGCTATGCACAGCGAGCCCCGCCCCGCGCCCCGCACCCCGCCGCACTCCCCCGGTTTCGCCCCGAGCCTTACACAGAACAAGATATTTTTTCAGCCCATTTCAAAAGCCACAAAGTGAAGCCAGCAGCGTAATTGAATTAAATAAAAACTTTGGTTATTTTCATTAACTTTGTTTTCATCAACCACAGTCGGGGAAAACTGTAATTACTACCAAAGAACATTACGATAATTATCGTTGAAAAGAAATAAAAAAGTTTCACCTGAAAATAAATTAGAATTGAACCCACTTGCTTGATGAATCATATCGATCCAGGCGTAAAGACAGATGTAGGATGTGTCTCACATCATCAACGGTTTTACCTACTCAAGTCTTCTCGGTGGAAATCGATGGAATCTACCAATATCGCCTCCACGGTCTATATGGTAAGAATCAGCGGGTTCTCTCTAGTTTTCACGGTAGAAATTGGTGAGATCCACTATGGATAGATAGTTCGACTTGCTTGTCCGTCATTATTTAAATGGAAATAATTGACCAATATAGTGTTCTAACTTAAATCCGTCTTCTCGGTCAAATTACTAATTAAAACAGATTCAAAATACTTAATGGATTAAAATTAAAGTTACAAAAATGTTTTATATTTGTTTTAGGTAATTAAATAATAATATTTGGTAAAAATATTTTATTTTTAAAAAGCATGTGTCTCTTTAAATAACAAGATACGTGCAACAAATATAACCCTTCTTGCAGTCGGGTCAAAAGAAGCATGAAATTATGTTAACCTTTCAGAATTTAGGAGGAAACTAAAACCAACGGTTAGAAAACAATCACAAATAGAAAATACTTAAAAATACTTACATTTTAATTATAAGAAGTATCATTGCTGGCATCAGGAATGTCGCACTCCACATAGCTATTGAATGTTATTTCATTAAACGGCACATAATGGCGGGCGCAGACGGGGAGCAGAATGCTCGGTGGCGGAAACAGCGGCGCGGGCGCGGCGCAGCGGCGGAAACAACGCGCTTCCGTCGCGCCGGAGCCAGCGCGGCGTGACGCGCGCGGCGGCGGCGGCGCGGCGGCGGCGCTCTGACGCCTGCCGCGGAACTGCATTGTTTTCACACCGTTTGTTTCATTTCTATTCGATTGTTTCATTTTTGTTTGCGAGCTAGCGGCAGCTCGCAGGAACCTGTAAGCTGCACAATGAGCAGGTACGTTCTCGCTCAGTATAAACAGTACAAGTATTATCTGACCAGAGTAACACAGAAAAAGGTTTATATGTAATTAGTTGTCTCTAACTTTATACTTATAATTTTCTTCGTCGTTTATATCTTCTTATAAGTTACGGCTGGTCTAGTCGGGAGAACGGCGCCTGCCGATCCGGAGCCCCCGGGTTCGAACCCCACCACGCGCACCGCTTTCTTTTCGAGTTCATGTGCGTCATGTCTCTAATTGGGAACATTTAGTGGGCTGCTTATGTATGTATGTTATATCTTCTTTGCGCTAAATATTTGTATTTCAAATCTGTTTTAAGCATTCTTTTCAGTTTCAGATTTAGGAGGAGAAAGAGAGGCCATTAAACGACCATGGCCGAAGAACGCCAATAAAGCCGTCCTATTGTGCGATAATAGAATTTTTGGTTTAAAATTGAGCAATTTACTAGTTGTATTTTCAGTTTGGTGATTAGTGTTGACATCCCTATTGCTTAAGATTGAGTTTGCAATAGTATGTATGACAAGTATGTTTATTATTTTTTGCCGCAATAAAAGATATATTTTTAACAAATTGCTTCAAATGTAAACTAACGTAATATGTAAAAATACAACAGAAAAATTTTAGGTTTCAAATTGTTTTTTTAAGTATGTTAATTGTGTACCTTGGAAGTTTCATTACATTTTGTTCTCGTCTGAACTCGCAAGAAACTATCCCTAGGAAATGATTACTGTTCGTTTCCGGCTAGAACAGAGGCGAGTTCCATTTAATAAAACGGAAACTAATCAGCCGGGTGATTCGCCGATTGTTCGCCGATAATTCGCGGAATATTCTCCGAATTACCGGATACTCCGCGGCCGGCCGTGGATTATCGCTAATGGATCTGGAACGATATTCCCCACGCCACTACTGGAGTCTTCCGTCAAAATTGTTGAACTCCCTAACTTTTATGCAGTGACTTTCGTTTGCTCTTGTATAATAAGATTGTGGCGCCAGTCATTGCCGGTCGTGTGAGGCGACGCGGAGGCTACACATGTTATTATTTCCCTCGCGGCAGAATATCTTGCCTTTGTGCTCGCGGCACACATTACCGCCGCCTTTGTTGCTGTTAGGGCTCCAACAAATAGAGCCCGCCCCGATGGTGTTCCTAACTTACTGCTGCACGCTGTGATCTACGAGATATAGTTCGGTTATATGTGCATAAGTTTACGGTATGTAATATTATAGAAAATTAACTAAAGATGACGTCAAAATTAGGCTCTGGTGTGCACTTGCGTTAGTGCGTGCGTCTGACGATAAGTGCGTGTGAATTTTGTTGCTATCAGTTTTAAAACGCTGTTGTTTTTACAGTAAACGAAACATGTGAGGGTGATCTGTAAAATCCTTATTCACCTGTCTACTACACATACTCCTATACTCCACATACTCATATAGCTAACATTTCTTATAAGGCAAGCCCCCATTTCTTTTTCCTTTTTTTTTGGTATAAAATGTAGCCTTTAGGTTCCTCCAGATTCTAATCTATCTGTTCCAAATTTCAACCCCATCCGTTTAGTAGGTAACATTTACGTGAAAGAGTAACAAACGTATATCTATTCATCCATCCATACTTACAAACATTCGCATATTATTAATTATATGAGTAGGATACTCGAATAAACTATATATACTCGATAAACTGAATTTATTTTAAAAATCAACATTGTTTCTATATTTAGAAGATTTTTGTAATAAAAATTATCACTGCCCTTTTTAATGTACAATTCAGAGGTTTCTGCGCATCGAAAAAGTTTGTTTTGTGTTTTGTCATGTTATTTATTGCCAAAACGTCCGACTAAAATTTGCCCTCTCAGAGGTCGACATATAAATATTATTTAAATTTACACTTAAATAACATCGTCGTAACAAAACCTGGCTTTGGCTCAATTCTGTCTCTTTGAGTTCTTTTGACGTCACCAACCGAGAGTTTTATGTGCAAAACTACGCTTAAAAATTGTAAAGTGAATTTACAATGACATAGATATTATAGCTCTGATAAGGCATAAGATCAATCTTATTACTTAATACCCTTCTATCATCCTTCATAGGTCTCCTGCTGTATGCCACTGGAGTCTAATTCTTCACAATAAGCTCCATCGCCCATCCTGACGATCTACCGTATAATATGCGGACATACAGATACGATATAGATAGGTACGGAGGAGATACACTTCGGAGAGTGCGCAACTGATCTGCATGGTCTAATACCACCTTGCCTTTTTTCTATCGCACAAATCGTTGCTCGAAAAAGCAACATCGTTTCATAGTTGATGTTCCAAAAACGCGAACGAAGAGGTTTGACTCTACTTTTGTAATAAGAACGTCTAGGATGTGGAATGCGTTGCCTGAGTGGGTTTTCTCCGACGACGGTTACAATCTTTGTGTCGTCAAAATGAATTCGAGAGTGAATCGGTTTCTTCTAGGTAAACACGCTCCATCGTAGACCGCTTCGTCGCTTAACATCAGGCGAGATGGCGGTCAAGTGTAAACCTATAAAAGTTAAAAAAATACCGTAATGTCGCTTAACATCAGGCGAGAGGCGGTCAAGTGTGAACTTATAAAAGTAAAAAAATGCGTTTTACAGATATTAATCTATCTACATTTGGAATTTGAACTCGCCCTTCTACTGCCCCAATTGGCTTTGGCTTGTACTACTGCTGTCTCTATAAATTCAATGAAAAAGTAAAGTGAGAGCTAAGACAGTTGTCAATATAATTGTATTATTATAGTACATTAAAAGTATTTTAGTATTGCCCCAAGTTCTTCAACCCATTAGAAACCACGCTGGCTTATCATGAAACCTGAGAACATTACTCAATTCTGTAGTTTAATTAGAATCCCGCTTTCTTACCGTTCCTGCAGACAATCCAGAATGATATCTGCCCAGTAACGGCTTGGCAGCGCACCAGCCGCCGCCGCCGCCGCGCCGGTGACACCACCACATTACACGTTCAATTTCATTTACATAATAACTACCGTGATTGCGGCACTCGGGAAATATGATTATTCCCGGAGACGATAGCCACGAGGAATGCGGCCGCTGCCACCGGACCGGTACCTGGCTGTCTGAAATGTCACTCAAATAACTGAGAATTCACCACAAAACATACTTTCTTAAATTTCTTCCTATACGCGAAAGATTGGAAGTTGGTTGCGCAATTACGTCGGAACGGCTGTACGAGTCGAGCTAACATTTGAAATTTGATTTGGTCTGGAATAACATGGACTAAATTTGGATGTTTTTATTTTTTATCTCGAATAACTGCTAAATTTTTACGCGGTAAAGTTATAGTAACTACAAATATATGGAGCAACCCCTTCGCTGCTAGTTTTCTTTATATATTTCTAATTTATTAATAAAGTAAAGCATCTTCTATCAGAGAATAGGTACACTGCACAGCATAAACTACTAATAACGATGAATTTAACTTAACATTTAGAAATGGCAATGCCTCAATTTAATAGTTTTGATAATTTATACAATAATTTATTATTTTTATAACGAGACACAAATTAATGTATTGTCTCTGTACAGAATACTTGTAATTTTTTTTAATTATTGTGTTTGTGACGAGAGATACTATTAGCCCTTTTACTCACTGTTAAACATTTTTGTGCAAACAAAGAATGTCAATAAAAAATATTTAATTATATTATTCATGTCATTACGCTAACAAAAATTGTATTATTGTAACATTATTCTAAATTTTCTATCAAAACACATACATTATTTATATAAAAAAAACTCTTACAAACACACAAGATTGATATTAGTTCTCTTTAAAAATGTACTCTCAATTTTTTTTCCTAATGCGCCCATAGTTGTATCTATAACATCAAAAAACTACTTAAACTTAAAAGTTCTACTTCTTTCTAAGCAACTCTTATATTCTTGTCGCATCCCGATTCGGCTGAGAAACAAACGCACCGCGCGAATTATTCAAAGATTATTATTAGCAACAAAACATATATATTAACGGGCTCCGAGGACCACAGCCGGTCGATGGAGCTACCGACGCTGACACGCTGATTGTAGTTTATCTATTTATACTAACTCTATGGTCTCGTGACTTAGTGGGTAAATCGAAGGTCGGGGTTCGGTTCAATTCAAGGACTAACATTTGTGTGATGAACATTTGTTTTGTGTCTGTTTTTTTTATATGTCTTATCTATCTATGTATGTATGATTTCAGCTAACTGGTTTTCATGGCAAACACTTTGTCAGTCAGTTTGGGCCTAGTTATTGTTAGGCCTTATATTAAATGAATAAATGTTCAATAATACGAGTATTTATTAATTTAATACAAGGAGAGATAAGGAATTTTGCCAGTTCTGTTTACACGTGAAAAATAAAATTTGTATTACCAACAAATGTAAATTAATTTTAACCGTTTGAAACATACAGTTCTCCGTTAAATCATAGTCATTACTTACACACATTTAAAATAAAACAGCATCCAAACCGGACGAAGTCTGAATGGGTCTGTAAACGAGAGTTCCTAAACTATGTTTTGACCATTAACAGCCCACTAAATGTTCCCACAACTGGGACTCGGGGTGGTCTCTCGCAAGGAGAGAGTCAGAACCATCATCCACCACGCTGGCCCAGTGCAGATTGGTGGATGCGTTTTTGATCAAATCCTACTAATATTATAAATGAGAAAGTTTGATGTTTGAATATTTAGATGTTTGTTGCTCAATCACGTCGGTATACCGACTTGAACGGATAGGTTTAAAATTTGGAATACAAATAGATCATAATCTGGAATAGGCACATAGGCTCTATATCCAGAGAAAACAACGAAAACTGGTACCACGCGGGCGAAACCGCGGGCCGCTCTTAGTGTGCTGTACTAATTTAGCCCTATTTATATAACAGGTTATTTAAAACAACGCTGAATCCAAATAAATCTGTAAAGTGTAATGACATCGATCCAAACGTACGAGGAACAAGGAGAAATACCAAGTGAATCATTCTCAGCAGCGTCATCGCGCACTCGGCTTCATGTAACTCGCCGCTGTACTACAAACATTCATTCGAAGCAAACCAATAACTTGTCATATTTTTGACTAGATGTCCGACCCGGCTTCGCCCGTGGTACATTATATAGCACTCATTGGGATCCCGTACATATTCAACGGTTAAAGAATGACTGAAATCGGTTCAGTCATTCCTGAGAATATCGCTTTCAAACAAAAAAGCTCTTCAGCTACCTGCTACGTCACCTGTCTGAAATTGGTCTTACCAACTCAGATTTAGAAACAAATTTTATTATAGCAAAGCGTAGCAAAGGATTAAATTCAATGACGCAATCTTAGACACATGCTGTCATGTCAAAGCGGTTCGTAAACTCTTAAAAAGGAATATTTTTTTCCGTTTTTATTACATTCTTAGATCATGCTCCGCTTATATTGATGATAGCGTTATGTTCTATAGCCTTGCTCGGTAAATGGACTATCCAATAGAAAAATAATCTTTCAATTCGGACCAGTACTTCCCAAAACCCTAGCGTTCAAACAAACAAACAAACTCTTCAGCTTTATAATATTAGTATAGATTAAAGCTACACGGGAACAAAATATTTAGATATTTATGAAGTCCAACGAACCTAAACAGACAAAAACGAGCTAAAATTATAAATTACTTATTATTGTTTTTGTCTGCTGTCACTTCACACCCCATCCTCTCTTTGTTTCCCGTACCTCCGTTTCTTGCTATTAATGATTGTCTGGAAGAACTCTCTGTAAGTTTTAAGGCCGCACTTTCGACACAGTAGGTGTATATGTAAATGTGTTGTTTTGTAATTCTTCTAGTGTGCATGTTACCGTGTTTCTGTTTGTCTGCCTGGAATTTGACAATTAATAATCTACAGAACTCGTAGTTTGTATTATAGGAAAACATAGCTAGTCCTACTAATATAAAAAGTGAAAAAAGTTTGGACTTTTACATGTATATTGGTCAATCACGTCGAAAGGTCCGCACGAATAGGGTTAAAATTTGGAACACAGTAAGATTATAAAAATATAGGAACAGAAACTACGTAGGCAAAATGGCGGAGTCCTGCCAGTCCTTGCGCTGATCCATGCACCACGCGGCGGCGGCTGCTGGCTGGCAACGATGAATTCCACTTCAAAGATTGAACTCTATTTCGAAGATCGTTGATTGTTATTGACTGTGTTATTTCTGTAGCTTTTCTTTATCGGTATGGGATACGACTGTGATACCATTCATCAACTGTTAAATCATTCGTTTGGTCATTCGTCTGTATTGTACTGATTTGCTTGCAGTCTTTTTAGCGTTCCTTCTCAAAGGAACCTGCGTTTTGTAGTTATGCAATATTCTATTTTATAAATCGACATGTTTTCGGGTGGCAAGTAAAATGTTGTGCTTTGAAATGGTTCTAATTAAGACTATGTAGTGCAGTATTCGGCGTTGTCAGACACCATCACCCCACTCCCATCATAACACAGCATACCAACTATTGTTCCTAACGACATCCGTGACATCACATTCAGCAAAACGATTGTTTTAATTGCTTTTATATTTCAAGACTTGAATTTCAAAGAAGTGTTGTGAACACGAACCCTGGCATTACAGCGAAGAGCCGAGAAAATCCCTAAAACTAGCGGTAGAAATAATTAACATTTGTTGAAACTTATGAAAACAGTTCTAGGAACGCTCACGTTCGCACGGAGCCGTTAGAATTCAGCGAGATGTTTCCTAAATAAACTGACACAGTAAAGAAAAGATTCCCCCCCCCTTCCCCTCCACGGACAGACACGCTCATTGAAATCTGGAAGTCCCGCCAACTTTCATTATTCATGAGCGCTGCCTATCACAACTACGCACCGCTTTCTAACTCGGTGAAGACGGTTGCCTAATTTAATTGCATTGACGGTATTTCAAAATTAGTCGAGGCTAATGGAGAAGAAACTTCTATGAAAACAGACTTGTTTGGACAAACTCGGGAACGTTCAATGGAAATAAATTTATTTATCAGTCGAAATGGAAACCACTTGTAATTAAGCGTCTTAGAGCGGAATGGCTTCTGTTGGATTATATTATTATGGGTAAATCTGTTATTTCCGGTTTATTTGTGTTTGCTGAAGGGAGAACTCAGAGTGACTTACGGCTTCGTAGGGTGAGCCACAGGGGATGGATAAAAATGTGAAGAGGAAAATACGGTGTTGTTCAGCAAACATTACCGCGGCGCAGCTCAGCTGGATGATGAGAAGCAACAGCTCCCCGTGAGAGTAACTAGGTCAGGAGCCGTTCACAGCTCCGAGCCACAAGTGAGCTCCTAGACAGATAGAGAGCAGAATCTTCGTGCACCATGATCCTGTAACAGAAGTGCACTCAAATTCATCATCGCTAAAGGATTCGATCGTCTCATCACTGTGATTACAAATGAATTATAAAATTGGTGAACATCATTAGTTAAAAATCAATCAAATTGAACCGATTTGAATAAAATTTGAATTTGAATCAGTTGAATAAAAAATGTCAACGTGTGCGAAGTCAAAAGAACTCTAAGAGATGTAATGAAGCTCAGCTAAGCTAGCCAAAATTTGCCAAAGGTACTATGCCAAATAGTAGTGAAATACTGACTGTTATAATTATTTTATGAGTGATGTTAATTTTCTCCTGTAATAGCGATTATAATGCCACGAAACTGTCCGTCGTGTGACGAACATTAACGCGAGGCTTCCGTTAGAAGATAAGAACCTGGTAAAGCTTAATGCGTAAAATACAATCTATGTATAAAGGATCATTCGATGTATATGACGTCAAAACAACTTGAGCATTTAATTTTGTTTCTTAGACAAATTTTGACTTTGTTGACAGGGTTATAGATCCTGAAAGCCTTCAGTTAATGTTCTACTACGGTGCGGTAGCTAGCTTTGCAGAGTTCAAATCGTTGTATGCCCAAGATAAGCCATTCCAAGATAAGTAACTTCAATACGATAAAATCTGAATTCTTAATTCGTGAGTGTCCTGTATGAATACTAAAGCTACTTTCGCATCCAAAGGCTTCTTATCTACCTCGCAGTTAATTTCCTACCCAATAGTGATATCTCGAGCAAAACAGATAAAGTTATAATTAAATAAAACAAATAGAATGTAGGGTGTGGGCGCGGCAGGCGGCGGGGGGGGGGGCGCGGAACGCATCTATCAACAATTTGTGGCTCCCGCAGGAATGCTCTCGTCTCGCTGTTTCATAATTCCTCGGCTGTTGTTATTGTTTTCCCTTTGAGCGGCGCTCTGCGGGCCGCAGCAGGGAGCCCCGGCCGACTACACGCACTCGTATCATCACACAAAATTGGTATCTTTATCTTTACTTCGTCACACTCGCTGTTACATTTAGATAACGGCACAGGATGATGAGACGTTAAATAGAATAGAGCTTTTGAATTTCATGAAAACCATTTCAAATCGATGAAACTTTTAAAGGGTTTTCCTCAGACTCTAAAATTCCGATCCAGAGTCAGGATCATTCGGTCTACTCTTGTATGTGCACATAAAAGAGTAAACCGACATATCAAAACAATGGCATACGCGCGCCAAACATTGGCTGAAGTTTTAGTTAATTCAAAATAAGTTCAAAATCAAACGAACTCGGAGACAACTGAAGTTTATATACTTATTTTACATTGTGCTATCTTATATACAAACAACATTTTTTTTTTTCATTGAGACACGTACTTCAGTCAAGTTCTATAATACTGCCGTTAGAAGCCGCGGTAGTAGGTAGAAGCCGCGGTAGTCGAGTCACTAGTACGTCGTCAAACTATGGTAAATAAATACTTTTGCGGAAACCATTTTGTCAGGCGTGCTGCATGTTTGTACATCAACATCCATACTTGTTACATGTTTACATAAACACCAATTACTACGCATTTTGTTCTGATATAATTAGTGCTGTAATAATTGATGTAGATCGAGGGAACGCGTCATCAAAACAATGAAAAATATTCTAGTTGTATAGACCAATAAAGATACCTATACGTTTTTTAAGTAAACTTTGTACTAAATTTCCACCAATCAGTCTAATATTTCAAGAGTTATCGGCCACGATATAAATAATGATTCATTAAATGCGCCATTAATTCGAAAATGGTACATTTTACAAAAAGTTTAGTGGACACAAGAGATGCGAAATTTTCCGAAGTTGAACGCATAGTTTCCGAGATATTGGCTAATAACATTTTTTTCAAGATGGTGCTTGAAACTCCACCTGGATCTCTCAGCATATTTTGTGGTTTTAATTATGCTCAGTATACTTAAGTGATCTTCATTATACGTCATAAAAAATTGGATAAAAAAAAAGGTTAATTCTATTTTTAAAGCTTAACTCGACGAGTATAGCATAGCCAGGTCATCCCGCGACTATAACCTGCATTCGATATCCGGAAAAAGCCGTCGCTAGAGTATCAGACGTGTGCCAGCTGTGAAGACACGGCGCAACGCACTCGACTGCTGACCAACTGCTGGTGGGCACCGATCTCTCGCTGCTCAGCATCGCTTCTGTGATGACTGGATCACTGTGTGATTACAGTGGTAGGACTCGGTGGGAGAGTCCGCCTGGAGAAGTACCACTTCTTAGCTTAGCCAGCTATTCTACCGCAATAATGTGCAAACATTACTGTGTTCTGGTTTGAAGGGCAATGTTTCCAGAGAAGTTACAGGGCTTAGAGATATAATATCTTAGATCGCGGGGTGACGAGCGCAGCGCAGTGCTAGGTAATGATTTTGACTCTTCATGTTCCAATAGCTGCGTGTCACTGTGCTGTTATGTAGCAGGCATGTTGCTTACCATCAGGCACATATCCTGCTCGTCTTGTTACGTAAATAAAATAGATTTTCAGATTCTACAATTGTAGAATTTTAATTTGTATTTCTCAGTAAATGCCGCGGGAATAGGAAACGGAACTGGTTATTTTACGTTTAGAAATATAAAAATTTACACTCAAGTGAATAGTATTCGGGTTTCGATATTAATTATTTAGAAATATTCTAGTAATATCGTAAATGTTAAAAATTTTAGCTCACGAAAGAACTAGATGGATCAAACCAAAAAACCTCACTTTATAATCTCCTTTTATGATTACGAATAACATAATCTCCATTCATGTATTGTAAGTCGCCGGTGAATACTGCCGTATCTAATACTACCCCGGTGTGCGATAACTGTAGGTTCGAACTTTTTAGAATATTTTTGAACTATGCGGTGAAAGTTATCAAGAATGATGGCTAGGTTAATAGTGCTGCGTCAGCACGTCATTTGATCTCCATCAGCTCTAGAGATATAAACGTAGCATCTTTCTTCCCCGACCGCCCCCGACTCTCTCGTTGACCGATCCCCGCCCGCCCCCGCGCCGCTCCCCCGCACTCCCCAGAAACTTCGCAGCGAGTTCCCAGAGCAAACCCGGAACTGTAGAATCTGACTCCAGCAACTTTACCTCCGCAAACTCCGCGGGCCGCGGCGCCCACTCTCACGGACTTACACGTGCAAATAGCTGATACGGAATTCTACGAGTATATTCCTAATAAAACGACATTGTACATCTTAATGTACTAAAATTCAGTGCCATGATTTTTATTTCCCAGTGAACTGCACTGAGTGTTTACGCCTGCGTAATTAGGAACGCAAAGATGCCAACCCGTCATCATGTTCCTGTCTATACAATATCCTTATTTCGTTATTTTGTAATAGTTACCTTCAGTGCACTCCCAAACGTCAAAGCGTCGAGTCACTCATTTGTATCATCCACGCATCAAGCAACACGCACAAGATGTGTACCAATCTATTCTTCAATATAAGGTTTTATCTAGGGTCTATCTGGACTCATCTACTGAGACAACTGATATTCACGAAACCACTTTTATGTGCAATTTTTCTAACCTAAGAGGTTTTATTTTTTATTTCAATTAATGATTTTTATAAATATGACAATATCCGATACCAGGACGGTCCGCTAGTAGACAGAAACTGGACTGACACAAAATGTACATCTCGGAAAAAGTTGCGAGATCGGGAACATTGCGAGTGAAAAGGCCGAATGTTGCTTTATACAGCTTTTAAACATCTAGAAAAATCTATTCCCAGACGATTCAACAAAAAATCCATTTTCTTGTATAATAATCTTGTCATCATTTCACAATGTTGCCAATTTTACACTCATTAGTTCACAGGTTCACGCCATGTTCTCTTCAACGTTAGCGGTACATACCTATTATTTACGTAGGAGCGCGAGCGGAACGATGTTGGCCCGATTGCCATTAAAACTGCCAAATAAAGTAGGTATAAACTTCCGCGGATAAGTCTAAAAATGGCGCGGCGGCTGCCGAGTCAGCGTGAGCCGGCCTGATCCCCGCCGGTATTCTGCGGACCTCGCGGGCAGAACGCGCCAGGGACAGACACTTTAGATGCTTGTCTATCAAGCTACAGTAGCAGCGCCGCGTGGATGTGTTCATTCGCTGCCATTACTTTAAAAAGTAGCCTATGTTCTATCTGTTCCAGACTTATACCCAACTGCATTTTAAATTAAACCAGACATCTGAACACGTAAACTTTAGCATTTACGATATTAGGAGGATTGGATTCGTTAAAACTCAAATATTAGTCACGTGGCGTAATAATGGGCGATCTTTTTAAGCAACTTTCATATTGAGATAAAACAATGTGTCAGAAAGGGAAGTAGGGATGTGTCCGGTCTGATCGATGATCTACCAATAAGTTCGTAGCGTCGGAATATATGACACCCCTAGCATTCGTATCTAACGCAGGGGAGCAGGTAACGAGCGGTGGTAGTACATCATGTGTAACAACAAATAATGTAATGAAATAGGTATTCAATTTAAAATGACTTATTTCTAGCTGTCTGTATTCTGTGCACTCGTTACAGATGTAGATAAGGAATCTGATCAATAAGTGTACGAAAGTGATGTAGGTATGGTAGATACTTAGATTTGAATTTAAATATTTTCGAAAACAATATTCTTTCGAATTAAAATGTAGAGACAACGAGCAATGCTTGAGTAATCCTGAGGATACTTCACGAGAAACGTGTTCTCGCAAATTCGCAACAGATCCTGGCGAGGGGGAGGGCCGGTCCTCCGGCCTGCAGGCCTCCGCGCGCTGCGGCCTCACGCCGGACTTACGACCTTCATTAATATAGGTAATGCAGCCTTAAATTAAATGATGTTTCGCCGAAGCTCCCGTAATGATGATAGATATTTTGGTTTAATTACGTCCGCGGGCGGGGCGCGGGGCGCGGGGCGCGGGGCGCGGGCGCGGGGCGCGGGGCGCGGGGGGCTGCGAGCATGATTTATCGTCGGCTCTGCGGATCGCTTTCATATTTCAGGCGCAACATTTTCCTCGAGCTTCTTTTAACGCAAATAACTCACTTTTTTCCGAAGTTCTAGGAACCGCGCAAAGGACGCCTAATTTTCATGCTCACCCACCTGAGAACTGCTTTCAACGAAACAAAATTGTCTTTGTATTTTTAATGTCGCGAACGTTTTAGCTAATTTGAGTTGTCGGGACGTTTCGCGGAGTTTTATCAAATTACATGACGCGAGCCGCGAGCCGCGAGCGAGCCGCGAGCGAGCCGCCAGGGGGGAGGGATGTCTGCACAGCCATGCCTTTTACTTTAAAGGTTTTTGCAAAAAATTGCTAATGTACAACAGTCCACAGCATAAAGAATAACTTCTGGAACAAAATACGGCAGGTTTAGAGGAGACAGGGATTTTGCAGCGCAACCGTGTATCTGAGACTAAAACCGAAAGAAGAATACATACACAGCGCAAGTGACGTGTAAAACCGTGACCAGATGACCAGTGCCAGTGTTGCCAACTTAATTTTTCAGATGATCGTAGCACAATATATAATCGTGTAGCTTCTGTATTATACGAAGGGAACTTCGTTTTTTAGTAATGGTGTGTGTGGTATAGATAAACTTTTTTCCATCGCCTCAAAATTTGCCTCATATCAAATATTGTCCATGAAATGCCCCTAACAATCTGAACGATGAGGCTAACTCTCCAAAGAGTAAGCTTCAGTTATTTAAAAGTACTCTAGTGAATGAAACGGAGAGCATTAATCTAAGAGCAGTGAGAGACAGCTGGAGTTGTTACAGCGGCGGAGCGCCCCGGGCCCGGACGTGACGTCACGGCCCGGCCGCCGCCGTTTAAATAATTAGCGAATCATTTCCCTTCTTAGCTCCGAATAAACAAAGAATATCGGAAATCCCTTCCTCAGTTCGCGACTACACGGAATTATAAATGACTCTAATCAAAGAAGGAGCTCCCAGGTTATCTGCGCCACATTCAGCCGGAGATCTCGGCGAACGGAGGAGATGCAGACGAAATAAATCTGTTTATGCGGGGACGCGCTGATTAAGGGATCTGTTCTTTGTTTCTATTCCGACACGTGCTAGTTCTGACTGGCAGCAAAATGTGATAGCATTAATTAATAATAATAATTGTCTGCAAACTTACCGCTTTAATATAAAATCTATCGGAAGCCGAGTCTGCTCTCTTCTTATGCGTCTGATGTCGCAAACTTCGAACATTTGTACACGAACTGGAGTTTACAAAAATTTGACAGGAGTTTGACATGTGAGTTTGGCTAAGCATTAAAAGCATTTAAGCATTCGTGATTAAAACTCTTAAAAACAGTAGGAGCGTGAGAAATGTCGCCGTCGGCCGGTAGCAGTTGTTCTAACTGAACAAGCGGAACGGAAAACGCGCTCAATTTACTTGCAAGGGCTACTTAACGAAGTACTATTTAAAATGATTGGCACTGCCAAACGGGCAGCCGTCGCGCGCGTGCACTCTCCTTGAAAAAGGCCGCCGGACGCGGCCGAAACTCGAGTCGGATTGACCGACCGTATATACGTGAGTGTCCCGTTATCCAATTAAATATGTGTAACAATGACGTTAATTTTAATACTAAAATTATTAGACAAATGTAACTCTTCATACTGCGTGTAATTGTGGACAACAATACAAACATACATAAACAACAGCACACATTCTTAAAATTATGAAGTTAATTATCGCTGATAGTGGTAACTTTCAGGTCAATCGGAATTCATTAATTTTATATGTACCCTAAAGTAGGTAGAAACGGAAAGAAGGTCGTCTAAACATTGGAAGAAAAAAAATGAATTATTTACATATTTTGTGAACCAGATAGTCACATAAGACGTAAGTATGAGCCACGACCTCATGCTCGCAGACAGGCCCGCAGCTGGGCGCGGGCCTGTCTGCCACAAGGAGGGTGACTCTACGTCGTCGGTGGTCTGATGCGGCCCGGGCGCGCGGGAGCAACGCAGCTTGCCAAAACCACAAGATCCGTTTCTTTCTTTCTTCAGGTTTCTTGATTATTTTAAAATACTTCCACTACAGACTTGAATGACGAAGCAGGTGTTTTGTGGTAGCATTCTCCGCTGAGCTAGCTAACTAGGCTTTAATGTCACCAGTGAAATAAAAATTAAGTATTTTATATACTTAGTTGTAGTGTTTTTAAAAAACGGTTGGTTGTTTTTTGTGTGTGCTAACATCACTATGTTCCGATGTAACCCAAACCGGACCAAACCAAACGTTGCCCTTTCCAGGGTAATGATTTGAACTCTTCGTGTTCCAATAGCTGCGCGACACTACGCTGGCAGGCGGCAGGCGTGTTGCTTGTCATCAGGCTTGTCCCGTCACTCTCAACTATAAAGTAAGTAAAACGAGTAATGTTCCAGGAATACACGTTGTTTGAATGTAGCTCGGGCCGTCGCCGCGACGCGACGGGTGGAGAACAAGCTCAACCGAATAACGCTGAGTGGAGTGACGCCGCTCGCCCGCTCGACTCGAACTTGGCCGTTCACTAGCGGCACGTTCATTTGTTCAGTAATCTGACTACACTCGGCTGAATTCAAACTGCGGCTCGGTGGCTCGGTGGCTCGGCGGCTCGGTGGCTCGGTGGCTCGGTGGCTCGGTGGCTCGGCGGCTCGGTGGCTCGGCGGCTCGGCGGCTCGGTGGCTCGGCGGCTCGGTGGCTCGGTGGCTCGGTGGCTCGGTGGCTCGGTGGCTCGGCGGCTCAGTGGGCTCAGGCTCGGTGGCTCGGTGGCTCGGTGGCTCGGTGGCTCGGTGGCTCGGTGGCTCGGTGGCTCGGTGGCTCGGCGGCTCGGTGGCTCGGTGGCTCGGTGGCTCGGTGGCGCGGTCGGCAGTGAATCATAGGTTCGTTCGTGGGTTCGATTACCGTCTACCACACCCACGACATTTGTGTGGTGGGTGTGGTGCGGATGCTTATTCTTGGTTTTATGTATAACAAACGAGTATATGTAAAATTATATGTACATGTAGTATATCGTCTATATGGCGTCCATAGTACTTACTAGACCAAATGAAGCTATGCTAAAAGTTTCATACCTGCTTGGGGGGACACATTATTTATTTATCAGTAGTTTAAGTATCAGTCAGGCTTCGCCCGTGGTACATAATACATACCATATTTATAGCCTAGAGATCATTCCAATCCAAAGAATTAAATTAAATATTTTTAAATACTCATAGTTCTTGAGATTAGTGCGTTCAAAAAAAGTAAACTAAAAACTCTTCAGCTCTATAATATTGGTAGTCTTGCGGTTGCACTCGTGTAGTTCGTTTTACCATTACTTTCCAATGATAAGATAGCAGGACTTCGTAGCAAGTATTCCCTGTGCTATTCCCTACTCTAATGTAACAGACATACAAATACTTAACATACAAACTTTTGCGTTTCTCATATTAGTAGGATTTATTTTAATTGAAAACTGGGCAACACTGAGTAGCCTTTTACAAAATTTACTAACAACTCAGCAGAATAAAGGGTAGGATATGTATCTTCTGTAAGGTAGGTTCCTGTGAGCCGCGATAATCATTCTCGAGCCGGAATGATCAACGAAGCCGTTACAAGTTAGTTCGCAGTCAGTATCGCACAACGGAATGAATGTTAATGCGGCCGATGCCGTTCAATAACAAACGAGGCACGATCTCGAGGGGTCGCAGGAGGGAGGGGGGAGGCTAAACCATTCCGCATAATAAATTATACGAGTGGCGAAATTACAAGCGCGAGCTACTCCGGGAAATATTTTATTTCAACTGTTTTAAATACTCCAGTTCCCGAAGTCACCGGTAAGTTGTCGGATCGGAGTGGAGCGGGGAGAAAGTTCGCGGGTGTCGCCCCCCCGGCCCCCGCGGCGTTATTGGCAAACTTCCCGCAGATATTATCATACTTCTCCGACATTGACACACATCCAGCCATAACGCGACGGACTGCGACACTTATGGCCGTAAGGTTTGTGTTGTCTCGTTATGGACGTTATTTTTAACACATATATACCATTTATGTTGAATGTAAACCAACTTTAACTTACTAACTTGATAACTATGTTTTGCTTCTTCAAATAACTCTTAGGCGTTACTTTGACATCCACGCTCAACTTTAACTATGTATATATATGTATATCGAGTCCAAGGCTAAATTAGCTGCCAAAAAACTAGGTGTCCTCTCAAAGGTGCGAAGGTACTTCAAATCTAAACAGTTGCTTACTTTATATCAAGCACAGATTCGCTCTTGTATGGAGTACTGTTCGCACCTTTGGGATGGATCGGCTAAGTACCAGCTGGAGGCCCTGGAATCGATCGAGAGACGTGCCAAAAGGCTCATAGGCAACAACACTGTGTCTAGCTGTCTAGGCTGTGGAATACGTTGACTGAGTGGGTTTTCTCCGATGGTTACAATCTTTGTGTCTTCAAATCTAGAGTGAATCGGTTTCTTCTAGGTAAACACGCTCCATCGTAGACCGCATCGTCGCTTAACATCAGGCGAGATGGCGGCCTAGCGTAAACCTATATTTTTTTAAATAAATGTATGTGTGAGTCTTTTGTGCCAATCTGATTCCTACTAAATTGAATCAATGAATTATGAAATGCTAGTTATATAAACTAGTAAGTTGAAGTTATTATCGTGGTCTTACCAGATATTAACCCTACTAAGCATTCCAAAAGTTAACTTAAAAATAATTTATACATCACAATACAAATCATAATACAAACCTATTATCGTTAAAAAATGACTCAAACAACGTTACATTTTTTCGCTTATTAACGCGCTTAACCCTTGAGTAAATGTTATGAATACTGCGAGTGAGCGCAGGGGGAGGGCGGCTATTATTAGTTCAAATAAAACTGGCGGGAGCGGAGTGGGTCCGGAACTAAACATACTACTTGTCTAGAATGTTGTTTTATATTTATTATACTTGTTTGACTGCCCTCGTGGCTTAGTGGGTAGTAACTCTGCCTGCGAAGCCGAGGGTCGTGGGTTCGATTCCCACCCAGTGCTAATATTTGTGTGTGAATGTTGAATGTGTGAATGTTGTGAATTCAAATGTTTGCACTGTGTCTGGGTGTTTCTATTTATAATAAGTATGTATTTAAAACTATATATGTATTATATCAGCTAACTGCCCGCCATAGTACAAGCTTTGCTTAGTTTGGGGTCAGATGGTGTTGTGTGTGAATTGTCCATCAATATGTCCATCAATATTTTAATGGTTCTCAAATCTGATCAACTCAGCCTTTGCGTCGTCGTGTTGTTGTTAGACACGCTATCAGCACAAGCTACGTAGCTGTATCGAGTGACGTCATACCTCCTCACCTCCTGGTCACAGTTGACGGCGTCAATACAGTGGGATGTAGTTCCCGCTCCGGAACAATGGTGTCGCGGATGTGGGTCAAGAGCGCGGTGCGGGGTGCGGGGTGCGGGGGGCGCTGCGCCCGCGCCGCGCGCTCGGCGCATCATACTACACTCCCAGGGATCTCCATTGTTGTGTCTGCGATGCTACGATATATAGTACATAGGTATACGCGGAAATGATATCCCTGCCCACAGCTGGTTGTAACATATACCTCCTACCTCCTACAAAACTCTGTCCCCAAATTTAACAAACCACATTTTTTCCGTTGCTAAACCTTTATATGCCGACTAAATACTTGTCTAAATCAAAGGGAGGATTTTAAAAAGCAGCTCTATTTTTAAATGATATTTTTCTGAAAACTCTCATTTCACGAACTACTAGTGAAAGGCTTACTGGAGCTGCGTACTAAGGATCCCCGGTGGAACCTACATCACTTACAGCCCGCTCACATCTCATTGCGAGAGCAGGCTTTTCTCTTCCCCTGCCCCATCTAATAGCGTATCGTACTTAAGTATTGTGCTATAACGTTGTAGGTAAGTCTATCATTAAAATTTCAAAAAAACAGCGTAAACCCTGCTGTTGTGACTCGGGGAACTCTCTCGCAAGAAGAGAAGAAAGTCAAGGCCAAAACCCCAGGCCCAATGCGGGTTGGAATATGAGTCAAGATCACGAAAATTCTAGGTGCATGTCGATTTCCTCACGATGGATGTTTTTCTTCACCGTTTAAAGTTAGCGAGATTACGTACATGTTTTCGAAAAGATAGTGGTGCTCGTCAAATTTGAACCCTCGCGGATCGGCAGTGAATCTGCGTATTATGAGCATCTGAAAAGCAGTAAATAAATTACAGGCATTTGAAAAGACAGTTGAAAACTGTCTGATACCGACGGAGACACGAGTAGCCCTTCCGCTATAGCATAGCTTTCGTGTATAACCCCACACTAACGTAATAATATGAACACGATAACTAACAGACTAAATACAGTACGCCCTCAATCCGCGCGCCATTAGTCGGCGAAGAACCTGATTTCGTCCAGCCGCCACATCGCGCGCGGTAAACATTCGCGCGGTTCACACCACGTTCATACAGTTCGCGCGAGCGCAGTCCGCGCCCGCCGCGCGCTAGGGAGTTAGCGTACACAGAACTATCCTATTCATAGTATAATTTAATAGTTTGGATGAAATTAGGTCCATTGAGAAGAACTATTTAAAATGGTACGAGTAACGACGCTTGTTATTGATGCCATGCGCGGTCCGAGGGGGAGGGGTCACGGGGGACATGACCCCCTCAAAATCGTATACGTTGAACAAAAAATCTAAGAAAATTAAAAATATCTAATACTACATAGACTATTTTTTAACGCAGGAAAACAACTAGAACGGGAACTACGAAGGTAAAACCTTGGGGGACTACTAGTAAAGTATTTTTTTGCTCAATTTATTGTATGTCTACTTGTGCCCCCCCAAAACCTGAGGCTGCGTACTGGTGACCCCCTCCAAAATTCGAGGCTGGGATCGCGCCTGATTGATGCTGTTTGCTTACACAAGTTTGTTCGTAGGTTTGCTGGTTTTAGTTAGGACTTGATATCGTATACGGATGTAGTTGAAATGTTGTTTCTTAGTATAGAGCAACGAGACAAGCAAAGCATGTGCCTGATTTTTTATTACCACGCTTGAATAACATCAAAATTTCACACAACTATTGGAACATGAAGAGTGCAAATCAATACCTATACCTGCACTTTACTCATCACCAAAGATGTAAGATGATAAATAGTTATGCTCTATAACTTTTCTAGAAATATTGCTCTTCAAACCGGAGCACACCCAAGTAACAATTTAACGTCGTATAAAGGTTAAGTAAACGCTATCTGAATACCATACATCGCTGTAATAAAGTCATACTAACGTTATAATAACGTTTACTAAACGCGAAAATGGCCCCACGACCTAAATGGTCGTATAATAGTCATACAGAAAGCTCGAGCCAACTTCGTTAACGTCATTCAACAGTCGTACATATGTTATGTGATAACCACTTTCGTCGCGCAGTAGTCGCATCCTAACTTTACAACGACTCGTTTGTTGTATTGTAGCCGTACAGGTGTTATTGAATGACTAAAACGTTTTGTTTGAGTCAAGTGACAACACCTGTACGACTTATGCATATTAGTATATGTTCGTCGCAACGTGTTTGTGGTTCGAAGATTTATTTTAGTGTAAAATAAAAACATACTACAAGGAAATACTAAGGTGAGTGTTATTTAATTTTCATATCTTCCTTACTTTATCTGTCTCTCATGCTATTTAGTTTAACTGGGAACTGAAGCTTTATGATAATATACTCGTACCTATGTGAATACTATTCAGATTTTCATGCCCCCTCGTAATTTTGTGTTATAATCATATTTTCATTAACAAAAATAGGTTTATTTTTTTCTAAAAATGTCTGACTGTTGCTTTTGTCGCAAACTTACCTCTGTACGATGATGATGATGATGGTCGCCATGACAGGAAAAATTCATCAAACTTCCGTAAATATGGCCGTCTAATCATTATAAAGTCAAAACCTGACTTAAATGCGACTGCAAGTTTGATTAAAGTCAGGACAGGACTTCAAACGGACATCATGTAATATAAAGGTTATATTTGAGTCGTCAATAAACAACCCAGTCATTTAAGAGTATTTAATTGACCGCTGTAAAACAAGGTACTGATTGTTATATAAACGGCTCTATGAAAACGTCTATATAACATCCACGTTGTATAAATATCGTATAAAGGTTTTCCAAAAACATAATTTGGTGTGTTCAAAACGTTTATTGGACTATAACGTTGGTATGACTATTGCGTTGTTGTACAAACGTTTTAGCTAAGACTGTTATATAACGTCGTATCGTTTAGTCTCCCCAACGTTGCTAATACCAGTTTACTATGACATATTCGTCGCACGACTAATTAGTTGCATAAAATACATCTATAGGACCTGGTAGTCATCTCATTACCATTGTAAGACTGCTATCCAACTTTAGGTCGTACAAGTCAAGACTTATACGACGTATTTGTTTGTTGGGCAGTGATGTTTTCCCATTACTGTTTTGCGCTAGGATAATTGACTAAGGTGGTATGGTTCTTCCGGACACTACCTAACAAGTTACTTCCGATAGATTTTATTTTAAATGGCGAAAAAACTGGGTCTTAGGTAATAGGTTTTTCTAAAATGTATAGACGACGTCGCGAGCGGAGCCTGGGGATACTGTTCCTCCGTGTTCGCTGGAAGCAGCTAGTGGCCTGAGTCTGTCTTGGCCACGTAAGTACCTCTGACTCGCGGAACAGATACACTCAGTTGGTGCTTGTTTAACTTCCAGTGTTGCAGAGCTCTGCGAACATTAACCTTTCTCACATTATCCTGCACCATTGGCACTACCCATACGTCTGGAAGCAGTAGAAACCATATGAAGACAACTTCAATAAGCTCGTGGCAGAAGCCTAGCCTCCGTGTTTAATGCGAACAATCAGGGTTTGGAGTCTCTTGTGCTCTTCTATGTATCATGGGCAGCCTAAAAGTCTTCAAGCTTAGAGTTATTCACGCTGTCATCCAGGTATACCAGCTTCTTCAGCCACAACGTCGCTTTTCACCAGGCGAGTTGGTGGTCAAAGGTATTATAATCAATTTAAAAAAAAGTTGTATTGGATTAGGATAGATCAGTAGCCGAAATAGACTAGATACTTCAAAATAAATAAGAATTCTATTCTAAGCATGGTCTAAGCACTTTATATACACAGGTTACTGATGTTGGTTTTGCTTGTGACTTACCTACAAACATAACGCATAATTTAACCCTTAGTTGGGTTAAGCCTTAATAGCTACAAACTACTCTTCACTCGCACTCGCTCACTGTGCCAGAACAGCGCTTTAATGTCTTGAAAGTTTATTAAGAGTGCGTTTAGCAAATTAAATCAGTAGTAAATCTAAATGACATAAAACACTTAACTAAGCCATAAAAGTTGATTTGATGTGTATGGCGTGATCCCGAGCGGAGCGGGATGCGCTCGCGCCGCCGCGCCGGAGTTCCACAAACCAGGAATGTTGTTAGCTCGGCGGTGTTTGTGCGGACCGAATCCGGCCGCGGACCAAATTTGTGCTCCTGGTTGATATCAATCTGTCGCTGTCGGTCCGTTCGCGGCTGGAGAGCCGGGGTTCACACGCGCTAGAGATATTCCCAAGAACAGCATGTCTTAAGTAATCTGGTCTAGAAATAATTTATCGTAAAAAATGTCTTATAAATCAAATTGCTTTTGGCTATTTCGAATTGAATTAATTGTCTTGGTCGTCAATTAGTACGATAGAAGATAAATCAATCAATTTCAACGACTAAACTAGCATTTTTTTTACAATTAGGTATCATATCATGGGATAACCATAGTATTATCGAGGAGTGTGTGTCAATTTAAAATTAAACCCAGGCACTTGGCTAAACTATATAAATTTTGCGGAAGTAACTAAACACACAATGATACGGCGAGGTTGCGGAATAAACCAAAATATCATCATATACCATGCAAATTTTAGACTTTTGTTGAATTTTCCGAACAGATAAACCATTAAATGATTACGGGACCACTTCACCTCTGAAATATGACCTACAAAAAAAAATCACCAAAATCTGATTAGTTGAGTTATCGCGAATTGTAATGTTTTTTTTTTGTGTGTATATTACATACAAAAAAAGGTAAAACCAAATTGAGAACCACCTCCGTTTTTAAAGTTGGTTATCAATTATGTGCTAGTAAGAGAGATAGACCGTGTTTTAGTGATCGTACGAACATTGTTTTATTTTCTCTATTTTCAAGTGATCCGGGCGCCTATTGTAGGTGGCTATGACCAAAACTCCCCACGAGTCACGAATGTATTTTTAGACATTACTTTAGAGGATATACCAGCATTAGTTTTTTGATAAATCTTATTATGTAGTGAATGTGACGTTAAACTACTCAAATAAATCATATTAATAATATATGCTGTAATGTTTAGTGAGACAGGACATTCGCAAACATTAAATTTAGTGCTAGAGACCAGCATGATAGTAAACCGAGTGCGGCGTACAACATTGTAACACTCATCTTGCGCCACATTTCGTGCAAGTTTTATTGCGAATCTAAACTCGATTTAACCTGAATAAATGTAAATACCTCAGAGGTGGGAATAAACAAACATGGCGCACGTGGATTTCTGTTTTGGTGCTCGAGCGCCGAACTTTACGAGGGCGTGATGAAAACTTGTTGTCTCTGTTGGAGAGAGAAGTAGTTCAACTGAGTCCGGGATAGCAGAACTACGGTTTTACTGATACGGTTTTCCGTTGTATAATACAATCCCAGTTAGTTTAAATGAAGGGTGTTCAGAGTTTTTGGAAGGCAACGCATTGTGAATACTTTTAAGTGTATGCCCATAGTCGAGATAGATCTTTGCACAATTCTGAAGTTCCGATCTCCACTGCACCTCTGAGTAGTTATCTACGTGCAGATGTTCAAGCTAGTCATTAGCACTGGTTCTAACGGTGACGTAAAACATCGCGAGGAAACCGGCTTTATCTAAGACGTTTCTTGGAACACGGTCGGTCTTGAGGACATGTGTCGACCCGCACTTAGTCAGCATGATGGACGTCTTGACTCTCGACTTGACAAAGGTCTCGAGTCCCAGCTGTGGGCACATAAAGTGCACTGTTTAAGCAAAGAGCATAACACACATTTGTTGGCGGGAAACTAGACAGTTGGTTATAAACTTGCTTAAAGACTAGCGCTTGTCACGCCGTTTGTTCACTATGACACAACTAACTTAGTAAGAGTCAGGTTCAAGTTTACATTGTTAGAGCGACGCGACGTGACGCGACGTCCTGACGATGAGCAGTCACCAGCTGGCTGGCTGGCCTTTGTTTTTTTCTTTCTACATCAACATAGCTATAAATAGCTTCTACACGCCGAGACGTGAGGAGTCTCAGCCGCCGAGGACTCGAGGCGAGGAGACACGGACAGCCGGTCGCGCGATTTCGGGCTAATGCGGAGCACGTGGTGTCTCTACTCACGGCGACTGGCAACCTGCGACCCGCGACCCGCGACCTGCGACCCGCGACCTGCGACCTGCGACCCGCGACCTGCGACCTGCGACCCGCGAGCGAGCGCGGCCGGCGCATGACTCCACTCCAGCTGTTCAGTAAAGTATTTCACTTAAGGATTCTAAAATTGTTATCTATCTATAATTGTTATCGCTCAAACGTGGTTTCTGGTTTCAGTACTTTCAGAAAACTGTCCGTAGACTGCAAAATAAATACTCGTTAAATGAGATATTGACTGGTTTTGGGACTCGCATTTTCTCTAGAATATGGTGCTCTCAGCAAAAACCTTCAGTGTTCTACAGCAGAAACCTGTTTCTACTTTATCTTAGAGAGTTTGTAAAAACAGGTTTCTACTGGTTCTCTGGGTAATAATTATGTATCATAAATACATCTAAACAGTTATGTAAAATAATATTCTCCCCAGTCGTATCTAGTTCTACCTATTAGGACACAAAGTAATCTGCAGCCAACTCGTTCATTCCGCAGAGAGCTCGGCCGCGCTCCGTGTTTTAGTCTGTAAAGAGTCTTCAAACTAAAGCTTCTTTGTGGGCGGTGACATTCGTAACTCAGAGGATACACCTGTGCGGCTGACGCGACAGCACGAACAGAATGTTCATCATTATATCCGGTAAAAAACGATAAGCTAGCAATTTTGCGGCGATGTTCAAGAACGATTCGGAGAGTGTGCCACTGATCTGCATGCTCTAATACCACCTTGCCCTTTACTCTATCGGACTTCTCGTAACTCGAAGAAGAACGGTGCCCGTTTCATGGTGGATATTCCAAACACACGGACGAAGAGGTTTGACTCTACTTTTGTGTTAAGAACGTCTAGGCTGTGGAAGGAGTTGGCTAAGGGGGTGTTTCCCATATAAAATTAAAAAAAAAAACGACTGCCATCTCGGGGGTCTGCAGTCTGACGGAAGCCTTACGGTTTCTTCCCCGACCAGAACATCAAACCCTGGTGGTCACCGTCATCTGGTTTAGCTGGTGTTCGACTACCGTTACATCTACCGTACGTCGCATTTTGTAAACTCATTTTCATTCAATCCTTACTGAGTTGGAATTTGTTTCATCTGGCAGGAGATGTTGCAGTCTCAGAACATCAAAGACGCCATCACAGTCACTCGTGCGAACTCGCCGCGTAACACCAACTCGCCGTACTTCAGCGATCAATTTAACCAATTCTAATTATCTCTGACGAAAACAAATCAAACATTGATTTGCTCTCATTTTTTAAGAATTTATTTAACTTTCCGTATTTAAGATTACCTAGTCAATCACAATTGTGTCTGTATGAGTTCGCTTAACATTGCAAAAGTCGAAAAATATCTACCCTGAATAATTTCACAGCTCATTGGCTCCCGTCAACGTCGAGTAGACGGCTGGAGCACGGCGCTCACTCGCGTTGTCTGATGTGCTCCTCCCCCGACCACAAGACCTACATTTTAAAGTAAACACAATAACACGAGGTCGCGCTTAAATGCTTTCGATATTAATAAAGTTAGCGCGCGGTCCGCGTCTCACCGCCACCGTAATATTCTTTTAATGTGTCTCAGGTTGCAACGCAGTCCCGCGGGAACAATACACGCGATAAATTATAGGTGAAGTTCCGGCTGCAAGTTCGCTCTTTGTCCAGGAATGTGCCGCGGGGCCCGCGGGCGCGGGTTGCAGGTTTTCTTTTAAGGTTTCAAGTTGCGGAACGTTTACCGGCCGACACTGCGCCGTCATCTTAACATTTACATACTCGAGGCTTCTACAGGTAAAACTTATAACATTTTTGAGTAAAGTTAAATCGTGACAGATTGTGACGGAAATTACTCAATGAAACAAAAATCTGGTCAAGTTAAGATGTGGGTTAAGGTACGGTACGGGTCAGCTGGTTGCATTACCGCGCTGGCTGGCAGCTATCTAACGCAGATGTTATAACTCCGTAGACCGCTCTATTACGTAAAAAATGTAGCCTAACATACTATTACGATTTAAGATTATAAATGTAAAAGTTTTGAATGTTCGGATATTTTTGCTCAATCTCTGTGTAAGTATTTAACAGTCAGTCAGAAATGTAGTATTTGTTTATATTGTATCCTGTAATGACACATAAGTTTAAATATATACTCGTATCTACATTTTATTGTAACTATTAGGTATAAGCTTGATGTAAGCGACGATGCAGTCGAAAACGAATCGTACCCACCTTTCCCACCTAGAAGAAACCTCTATTTTTCATTTGAAGACGCCAAAATTATAATCTTAACCATCGGCAAAAGGCCACTCAGGCAACGCATTCCACAGCCTAGAAAAGTGTAGAGTTCCTTAGGCTATTCGCCTCTTTCTGAATTCTACGTGAATGTCACTGGTAGATATTGGTACAAAATAAATCCGGCGAGAGAGCCGGCTCACGTCTTCGCACGAAATTCAAAAAGTTTGTGTTCCGATATTTCCATCTTTAGTATTATCTAGAAAAAGATAATTACGTTCAAAAAATAGGCCGATCTTTCTTGTTGACGTTTCCTTGTTTCAATTTTACTAATAATAAAGCCTTTAGTCGTAGGGAACGATCTCCCATGACCATTTCGCCGAAAAGTCGCCGCCGTGTCAGTTTCAGACTTCTAAATCTACAAGTGATACTCAAAATTTATACTTAAAAAATATGGGAACATCATACACATATTTTATTAATTCATTCAAGTCACATATATCTGAATTTTGGTCCCATTTATTAGTAAAAAACAAAATCATAAGCCAATTTTAAGTTTTATATTGCAGTTTTAGCGTTGTCTCTGTGTAAAATACACAATAACTCCAAAATAAAAAATTAGACACGATAATACTTTGTTCTTTGTAGAATCCAATTCTATAGTTACTTTTCAAATCATAGTTGTAAATTTTTCAAAAATATAAATTACCAGCAGTCGAAATTACAATAAATTACGCTGCGCAATTTAGTATGCCGCGAGCGGCCGTCGGGGGAGGACCTGCGTCAGTTAGCGTGGGAGTCGGTTACGTAATATTTCGCGCGTTTATGACATAAACTAGAATAATTATAGTGCGACCACAAAATTTTAATTCGTTTGGCGTTTTATAACGTTTCATTCTGATTTTTCGGATCGGACCATCACATTTGATCTTGTTTACTTCATGAAGAAGCAGAATCTGTCAATTTTTTTTTGACGTGACAACGTCTAATAAGTCGATGAACGCGATGGCCGCCACCACAAAATGCCGAATGTCATTATTTTTTACTACTACCTCAATACCATGACCATGACCATGCACATGACCATGGCCATGACCATGCCCAATGACCATGGCCATGACCATGCCCAATGACCATGAGGAACGGCCATGACCAATGACCGTTCCGACGTGTTTGAGCAACGAACTTCCAATATTAATTAAGTATGTACAGTATGGTTTGGCGTTTTATAACGTTTCATTCTGATTTTTCGGATCGGACCATCACATTTGATCTTGTTTACTTCATGAAGAAGCAGAATCTGTCAATTTTTTTTTGACGTGACAACGTCTAATAAGTCGATGAACGCGATGGCCGCCACCACAAAATGCCGAATGTCATTATTTTTTACTACTACCTCAATACCATGACCATGACCATGCACATGACCATGGCCATGACCATGCCCAATGACCATGAGGAACGGCCATGACCAATGACCGTTCCGACGTGTTTGAGCAACGAACTTCCAATATTAATTAAGTATGTACAGTATGGGTAACAAATGAAAGGACTTGACTAGTAGAATACTATGCACTGTCACAAATTTCAAATCCAAGATGGCCGCCACCACAAAATTGCGAATGTCATTATTTTTCACTACTACCTCAATACCATGACCATGACCATGCACATGACCATGACCATGACCATGCCCAATGACCATGAGGAACGGCCATGACCAATGACCACGACCAATGACCATGAGCAATGGCCATGACCAATGACCGTTCCGACGTGTTTGAGCAACGAACTTCCAATATTAATTAATCATCATTAATTTTACTACTAACTCAATATATATATATCAATTTAAAGGGCTTGACTAGTAGAATACTACGCACTATGATAAATTTGAAATCCAAGATGGCCGTCACCACAAAAAGCGAATGTCATTGATTTTCACTACTTCTCAACATAGGTATCAAATGCAAGGGCTTGACTAGTAAAATACTACGCACTATGACAAATTTCAAATCCAAGATGGCCGCCACCACAAAATTGCGAATGTCATTATTTTTACTACTACCTCAATATGGGTAACAAATGAAAGGGCTTTACTAGTAGAATACTATGCACTATGACAAATTTCAAATCCAAGATGGCCGCCACCACAAAATGGCGAATGTCATTATTTTTAACCCCGACAAAAAAAAGGGGTGTTATAAGTTTGACGTCGATGTCTGTCTGTCTGTCTGTCGGTCTGTCTGTCTGTCTGTCTGTCTGTCTGTCTGTCTGTGTGTGTGTCTGTCTGTGGCACCGTAGAGCTCAAACGGATGGGCCGATTTCGATGCGGTTTTTTATTTGAAAGTTAATATCCGTGCGGGTGTTCTTGGCTATGTTTGGTTAATATCGATTCAAAATGGCCGCCTCCACAAAATGACGGACAAAATATTTCTTCACAACCTACCTCAATATGGGTATCAAATGAAAGGGCTTGACTAGCAGAGTACTAAACGCTATAACAAATTTCAAATTCAAGATGGCCGCCACCACAAAATGGCGAATTATATAATATTTTTCACTACTACCTCAATATGGGTATCAAATGAAAGGGCTTGATTAGTAGAATACTTTGCACTATGACAAATTTCAAATCCAAGATGGCCGCTACCACAAAATGGCGAATTACATTTCCTTTTTCACAATTCCCTTAATATGGGTATCAAATGAAAGGGCTTGACTAGTAGAATGTTGTACAGATAACAAATCTAAGGTAGTCGGGGGTTAATCAAAATTTTTAATTTTGTTCTTGTTACTACTACCACTATATGGGTAACAAATGAAAGGGCTTGACTAGTAGAATACTATGCACTATGACAAATTTCAAATCCAAGATGGCCGCCACCACAAAATAGCGACTGTCCTTATTTTTTACTACTACCTCTATACCATGACCAATGACCATGACCAATTACAATGATCATGAGGAACGGATATGACCAATGACTAGGACCAATGACCATGAGCAATGGCCATGACCAATGACTGTTCCGACGTGTTTGAGCAACGAACGTCCAATATTAATTAATCATCATTAATTTTTACTACTACCTAAATGAAGGTATCAATTTAAAGGGCTTGACCATGCACTATGACAAATTTCAAATCCAAGATGGCCGCCACCACAAAATGGCGAATGTCATTATTTTTTACTACCACCTCAATATGGGTAACAAATGAAAGGGCTTGACTAGTAGAATACTTCGCACTATGATAAATTTGAAATCCAAGATGGCCGCCACCACAAAATAGCGAATGTCATTATTTTTCACTACTTCACAATATCGGAATCAAATGCAAGGGCTTGACTAGTAAAATACTACGCACTATGACAAATTTCAAATCCAAGATGGCCGCTACCACAAAATGGCTACTGACATTATTTTTTACTACCAACTCAATATGCGTAACAAATGAAAGGGCTTGACTAGTAGTATACTATCCACTGTCACAAATATCAAATCCAAGATGGCCGCCACCACAAAATAATTTTGTGGTGGCGCATTTGTTATCCATATTGAGGCCGTAGTAAAAAATAATGACATGCGCAATTTTGTGGTGGCGGCCATCTTGGATTTGAAATTTGTCATAGCGCATAGTATTCTACTAGTCAAGCCCTTTCATTTGATATCCATATTGAAAAGTAGTGAAAAATAATGTCAGTCGCCATTTTGTGGTGGCGGCTATCTTGGATTTAAAATTTGTCATAGTGCATAGTATTTTATTAGTCAAGTCCTTTCATTTGTTACCCATATTGAGGCAGTAGTAAAAAATAATGACATGCGCAATTTTGTGGTGGCGGCCATCTTGGATTTGAAATTTGTCATAGCGCATAGTATTCTACTAGTCAAGCCCATTCATTTGTTACCCATATTGAGGTTGTAGTAAAAATAATGACATTCGCAATTTTGTGGTGGCGGCCATCTTGGATTTGAAATTTGTGACAGTGCATAGTATTCTACTAGTCAAGCCCTTTCATTTATTACACATATTGAGGTGGTAGTAAAAAATAATGACAGTCGCCATTTTTTGGGGGCAGCCATCTTGGATTTGAAATTTGTCATAGTGCATAGTATTATATTAGTCAAGTTCTTTCATTTATTACTCATATTGAGGTAGTAGTAAAAAATAATGACAATCGCCAGTTTGTGGTGGCGGCCATCTTGGATTTGACATTTGTCATAGTGCGTAGTGTTTTACTAGTCAAGCCCTTTTATTTGATACCCGTATTGAGGAGGTAGTGAAAAAAAAGAAATGTATCTCACCATTTTGTGGTGGCGGCCATCTTGGATTTGAAATTGTCATTGTGCATAGTATTTTACTTGTCAAGTCTTTTTATTTGATACCCATATTGAGGAAGTAGGAAAAAAAAAATGTATTTCGCCATTTTGTGGTGGCGACCATCTTGGATTTGAAATTTGTCATTGTGCATAGTATTTTACTCGTCAAGTCCTTTCATTTGATACCCATATTGAGGAGAAGTGAAAAATTAAATGTATTTCGCCATTTTGTTGTGGCGGCCATCTTGGATTTGAAATTTGTCATAGTGCATAGTATTCTACTGGTCAAGCTTTTTCATTAAATTTGATACCCATATTGAGGTAGATTATGAAGAAATATTTAGTCCACCATTTTGTGGAGGCGGCCATCTTGAATCGATATTAACCAAACATAGCTAAGAACCAATGCACAAAAATTACCCTTACAATGAAAAATAAATTTTACTAGTTATCAGATTTTTGAAATGCAAGAATAATTTATCGTAACGTTACGGGACAACGAACGTAACGGGACAATAAGACTTCAATTTTCGTGCACGCAGCCAGCGTTCATCAATTTAGTAGACGTTGTCACGTCAGAAAATCTCATAAAAATTTTTAGTACACTGCCGTTACGGCTCAAGATCGTTCTGTCCGCCTAAACGCTCGAGCTGAATCGAACGGACGCACGCTGACAATGTTGCAGGATTTTACCTAAAGTTGAGTTCTGTCTTTTTGTGAGAGGGCTCTTAACATTCATGTAAAAAAATCCACTGTTAGTGCAGACATTTCCTAATAGTTGGGTAACCAGTTGGGCTTCACAGAGTGAAACTTTTCCTAATTACTTTAATCAATAAATCATTTAGCAAATTAATTTACTTGTCTTAAAAGCAACTCCTGACCCACTCCGTAACGGCTCCCTTTCCAGTGTCCCCGTTGAATAATATTTTCAATATAAGTATCTGCCCCCAACCGCGTCCGCGTGGAATTCACCAAATTACTATTTCCTAAGCAACTCTGCATTTTTCGGGACAACACGGGTTGTTACCGGAGCCCGTTACGAGATGTTTACCGAGGTTAGTTTGCGGAACGAGTGCCCGATATTCACGTGCAGTTTCACGCACCATAGCCAGTGGTGTTCGCCGGTGAACCGTGTTGAAGTTTGCTTTAATTTGTCTAGATGACGTAGTGATTACTTCCTATGAAATTCGGTCGAGTATATATAATATAACTTTAAATTAATGTTTTTTTGGGATAATAACAAATTATTGTAATAGGTAGTTTCAAAATAAAAAACACTCGACGCAAGACAACAACTATGTAACCAAAACTCCGAACTAGCAAACAGTCAGGTAATACACCCGAGAGTTCAGCAGCGGCGGCGAGGGACGGCCAGACACGAGAGGATGAGCTGTCGTTGTCACGTTAGTGAACATAAGAGGTTTGTAGGGAGGTTAGGGATCAGAGTGAAATAATAAAAGGTTAAGGAAACGAAGTATAATGAAAGTAAATGTAATATAAAAGTTAAAGGGATGTAAAAAAAGGGGGTAAAGTAAATTAAAAAAGAAAGGGACAACATTTGGAAACCAAAAAACAGGAACTGAGAGGGTTTGAACGGTAGAATGGTAGGATTCCGTGGCTCGCAGCAGGAATCAGCAGTGGTAATAGCCCACAGCAGTCCACAACATCAGTGGCTCGCAGCAGGAATCAGCAGCAGTAGTATCCCACAGCAGTCCACAACATCAGTGGCTCGCAGCAGGAATCAGCAGCAGTAGTATCCCACAGCAGTCCACAACATCAGTGGCTCGCAGCAGGGATCAACAACGATAGTAGCCCACAGCAGTCCTATTTCCACGTTGCACCTTTCAGGGTATCTGGTGATGCTTCTTCTTTGAAATCAAATGTTGACTGCCCATCTCAGTTCCTAGCTTTTACAAGAAGACTTGGTATTCTAATAATGGTATTCAAATCTAAAATGAAAGACAGTTTATTTTATAATTAGCGGCCAGAGAGAATTAGACCTAAAACTATTCAACCTTATGAAAATGATAGAGGTTGCTAAGCAATAGTGTATGTTTTGAAATATTATGACATGAAGTAAATAAATAAAATTTTCAGAAAAACGTATTTTCTACCGTTTAAAATAGAAATAATACATGAAGAATACTAATATTATGATCAGAAAATATGCTTTATCGTGAGGACACGATAGAACAGATATTAGTTGTATGAAAATTCACTATGTAAGTACCTAAGTTTCTACATAGTCTCCAATGAATTATGATTTTAGTAGAAATGTACGCTTACATATTGTTTAAAGCCAATATGTAACGTTACATTATTCCCCGACTGCGGAAATTTTACGCTTCGGTAAAATTTTGAAAAGAAGTTCCAAAGGGTTTAAGAGAGGTATTGCCTTCACACAACCATAAATCCATTCAAGTAACCTTTCAAATCTTTTATTCATCACTTCCATTCTGTTTGGGTGTAAGTTCACATTCAATGACGAACACTCAAAGCATACACTCTCGGTGATGGCAGGCTTATTTAAGGAGTCATCAACCGCTCCAATAGTCGGCTTATTTAAGGAGTTATCATCCGCTCCATGGAGAGAAGAAAATAAGAATGATAAAAAGGATGAACATAAGGGGTCGATAATAGTAGGCTTATTTAAAGAGTTATCATCCGCTCTTTATAAGGAGAAGAAGCATGAGCGGTAGGGCTCAAAAGCTAACATGAGCGGTAGGGCTCAAAAGATATCTTGAACGGTAGGGTTCAAGATAAGAAGAATATGAGTTTAGGGCTCATAGTATAAAAATTCCAAGAGTTAAGACTCATTGGTTAAGATTGTTAATGAGTTTAGAGCTCATTAAACAATTAAGAAAAAGAAAAGACCATGAATAGTTGATGTAAATGTCCATGAAGGTTTAGATGAGGCGAGAAGAAATTAAGAAAAGAATGAGGATCATGAGGGTTTAGATGAAGAGAGACTATGAGGACCATTAGGGTTAAGATGAGGAGAGAAGTTATTAGCCAAAGAGTGCTGAAAAGAAAAGATTACGTATATATACTAGTGGTAGTATGTTTTTAGAATTTAGAAGAGTAAGTGACCATGATGGCCATGAGGGATTATATAAAGAGGGAAGTTTTTAACCAAAAGTGCCGAAAAGGAAAGATATATATACTAGTGGTAGTATTTTTTTAGAATTTAGAAGAGAATCAGGGATTGAGGGGTCAGGGGTTCTTTTTGAAAGGTTGGGCGCCAAATGTCACGTTAGTGAACATAAGAGGTTTGTAGGGAGGTTAGGGATCAGAGTGAAATAATAAAAGGTTAAGGAAACGAAGTATAATGAAAGTAAATGTAATATAAAAGTTAAAGGGATGTAAAAAAAGGGGGTAAAGTAAATTAAAAAAGAAAGGGACAACATTTGGAAACCAAAAAACAGGAACTGAGAGGGTTTGAACGGTAGAATGGTAGGATTCCGTGACTCGCAGCAGGAATCAGCAGTGGTAATAGCCCACAGCAGTCCACAACATCAGTGGCTCGCAGCAGGAATCAGCAGCAGTAGTATCCCACAGCAGTCCACAACATCAGTGGCTCGCAGCAGGAATCAGCAGCAGTAGTATCCCACAGCAGTCCACAACATCAGTGGCTCGCAGCAGGGATCAACAACGATAGTAGCCCACAGCAGTCCTATTTCCACGTTGCACCTTTCAGGGTATCTGGTGATGCTTCTTCTTTGAAATCCAAATGTTGACTGCCCATCTCAGTTCCTAGCTTTTACAAGAAGACTTGGTATTCTAATAATGGTATTCAAATCTAAAATGAAAGACAGTTTATTTTATAATTAGCGGCCAGAGAGAATTAGACCTAAAAACTATTCAACCTTATGAAAATGATAGAGGTTGCTAAGCAATAGTGTATGTTTTGAAATATTATGACATGAAGTAAATAAATAAAATTTTCAGAAAAACGTATTTTCTACCGTTTAAAATAGAAATAATACATGAAGAATACTAATATTATGATCAGAAAAATATGCTTTATCGTGAGGACACGATAGAACAGATATTAGTTGTATGAAAATTCACTATGTAAGTACCTAAGTTTCTACATAGTCTCCAATGAATTATGATTTTAGTAGAAATGTACGCTTACATATTGTTTAAAGCCAATATGTAACGTTACATTATTCCCCCCGACTGCGGAAATTTTACGCTTCGGTAAAATTTTGAAAGAAGTTCCAAAGGGTTTAAGAGAGGTATTGCCTTCACACAACCATAAATCCATTCAAGTAACCTTTCAAATCTTTTATTCATCACTTCCATTCTGTTTGGGTGTAAGTTCACATTCAATGACGAACACTCAAAGCATACACTCTCGGTGATGGCAGGCTTATTTAAGGAGTCATCAACCGCTCCAATAGTCGGCTTATTTAAGGAGTTATCATCCGCTCCATGGAGAGAAGAAAATAAGAATGATAAAAAGGATGAACATAAGGGGTCGATAATAGTAGGCTTATTTAAAGAGTTATCATCCGCTCTTTATAAGGAGAAGAAGCATGAGCGGTAGGGCTCAAAAGCTAACATGAGCGGTAGGGCTCAAAAGATATCTTGAACGGTAGGGTTCAAGATAAGAAGAATATGAGTTTAGGGCTCATAGTATAAAAATTCAAGAGTTAAGACTCATTGGTTAAGATTGTTAATGAGTTTAGAGCTCATTAAACAATTAAGAAAAGAAAAGACCATGAATAGTTGATGTAAATGTCCATGAAGGTTTAGATGAGGCGAGAAGAAATTAAGAAAGAATGAGGATCATGAGGGTTTAGATGAAGAGAGACTATGAGGACCATTAGGGTTAAGATGAGGAGAGAGTTATTAGCCAAAGAGTGCTGAAAAGAAAAGATTACGTATATATACTAGTGGTAGTATGTTTTAGAATTTAGAAGAGTAAGTGACCATGATGGCCATGAGGATTATATAAAGAGGAAGTTTTAACCAAAAGTGCCGAAAAGGAAAGATATATATACTAGTGGTAGTATTTTTTAGAATTTAGAAGAGAATCAGGGATTGAGGGTCAGGGTTCTTTTTGAAAGGTTGGGCGCCAAATGTCACGTTAGTGAACATAAGAGGTTTGTAGGAGGTTAGGGATCAGAGTGAAATAATAAAAGGTTAAGGAAACGAAGTATAATGAAAGTAAATGTAATATAAAAGTTAAAGGGATGTAAAAAAAGGGGGTAAAGTAAATTAAAAAAGAAAGGGACAACATTTGGAAACCAAAAAACAGGAACTGAGAGGGTTTGAACGGTAGAATGGTAGGATTCCGTGGCTCGCAGCAGGAATCAGCAGTGGTAATAGCCCACAGCAGTCCACAACATCAGTGGCTCGCAGCAGGAATCAGCAGCAGTAGTATCCCACAGCAGTCCACAACATCAGTGGCTCGCAGCAGGAATCAGCAGCAGTAGTATCCCACAGCAGTCCACAACATCAGTGGCTCGCAGCAGGGATCAACAACGATAGTAGCCCACAGCAGTCCTATTTCCACGTTGCACCTTTCAGGGTATCTGGTGATGCTTCTTCTTTGAAATCCAAATGTTGACTGCCCATCTCAGTTCCTAGCTTTTACAAGAAGACTTGGTATTCTAATAATGGTATTCAAATCTAAAATGAAAGACAGTTTATTTTATAATTAGCGGCCAGAGAGAATTAGACCTAAAAACTATTCAACCTTATGAAAATGATAGAGGTTGCTAAGCAATAGTGTATGTTTTGAAATATTATGACATGAAGTAAATAAATAAAATTTTCAGAAAAACGTATTTTCTACCGTTTAAAATAGAAATAATACATGAAGAATACTAATATTATGATCAGAAAAATATGCTTTATCGTGAGGACACGATAGAACAGATATTAGTTGTATGAAAATTCACTATGTAAGTACCTAAGTTTCTACATAGTCTCCAATGAATTATGATTTTAGTAGGAAATGTACGCTTACATATTGTTTAAAGCCAATATGTAACGTTACATCGTGTACAACACGCTGTTTACGAGCGCGCGCCAGTCATGAGCGCGAGCGCGGGGCGTGCCGCCGGCGCCGGCGCCGCGCCGACGGATATAGGAGTGCAGGGGTCGACGACTCGCGGCTCGAGCCGGCGGGGGCGGCGGGGCGGGCGGGGCGGGCGGTGACCACACCACTCACACACAGATTCACAGATTCATTTGATGCACGACTCCAGAGCATATCACATCAAACACAAACACTCGCTCCCAATACACATCGCACTTTACGCGACAACTCAGAGACTTTACAGAGACCGTAGCGTCTCACCGCAGAGTAACGAAACTTGATTTGAGCTTTCAGTTTCTTTGCTTCATGTCACTAACGGATACAATGTATAGTGTACACAGGTATACACATATGTATATATATATTTATATACACACGGTAACCTACCGGTTTTAAATTTTCGCGATTTGAATACATATTTAACAAGAACAAAATTAAAAATTTTGATTAACCCCCGACTACCTTAGATTTGTTACCTGTACAACATTCTACTAGTCAAGCCCTTTCATTTGATACTCATATTAAGGGAGTTGTGAAAAAAGAAATGTAATTCGCCATTTTGTGAAGGCGGCCATTTTGAATCGATATTAACCAATCATAGCTAAGAACACCCGCACGGATATTAATTTTCAAATAAAAAACCGCATCGAAATCGGCCTATCCGTTTGAGCTCTACGGTGCCACAGACAGACACACACACAGAGACAGACAGACATCGACGTCAAACTTATAACACCCCTTTTTTTGGTCGGGGGTTAAAAAAAAGGTACCTACAATGGATTGAATAGCGATCTAAATTATAATATACTCGTATATTCCCTGGCTGGTTAGGCCGCGTTACAACGGTCACGACACATCTGAAGACCACGGGTCCTGAGATTTGTCTGTTAAGTCCAATACCGATTTATTTATGTTTACAAGTGTTTACCTTCCTTAAGTTTTCAATAAATGTTTGTTATTTACGTTCGTTAATAACAGGAGTAATTTCAACATTCAACATTTCTCTAGATTCATCGTAACAGATACACAAAGTACATTATATTTTGATAATACAGTCGCTTTCTATGAAATAAAAGTCTCAAAATAAAATAAAACACTTACGAAGGAAGCAACAAGTGTAGTGGCGCTGATTGTACAGAGGTGTGAAGTCAGAGGTAAATTAGTTTAGAGTTCTGAGAAATTGAAGTCCTGAATAGATTTTAGACTTGAATTGTAAAATATTTGTAACACTGGTTGCAACTTTAATCTTCGTGGAGTTTTCGTAACATATAAGTAGTGTTTAAAAGAGACTAACGACCCTGCCACTGTTATAACAGATGTAGTTTGATCGTGCGTAACATAAAGCAGCACACGTTATGATCCCACTTTATGATGTTTCTAGGAAACTGCGCGGGTTTCTGGACTCGGGAAAAATGATCACAGGTATGTACGGGATTTGAACCAATGACCAATGACCAGGTGAGTGTTGATGTACGTCAGAAAGGGGCCCCTTAAACCTACGCCCGAGTCACAAGTCTCGGGAACTACTCGGGTTTTCTCTCTCTGCCACACGATGGACCCGGCACCCGCACGGTGAATCCATGGAATGCTAAGAAGATCGTCTCAGTATGTATGCGCAACCCACTTAAATCTTTACTTTACTTACTTGGCTTAAAGTTCCCGGTGCTGAGACTCGACGCCTTCTCTGGCAAGGAGAGAGTCAAGGCCATTGTTCACCTCGCTGGGCTGCGGTCACGCTGGATGATATGACTCTATAAATACATGATGCTAATATGACATTCTGGAGATTTTAGGTACATGTCGGTTTCCTCACGATGTTGTCCTTCACCGTTTTAAATTAACGGCATGACGCAAACGACTTGGAAAAACAGTGGTGCGCGTGTATTTGAACGTGTGAGCTCCGGATCGGTAGTCGTCGATCTCCCGACTAGAGCAGCCGCAACTTAAGGCTATGGCTAAGGTATATATAATAATAATAATAATATAACTAAGGTACAGGGCCGAAAATTCCATTATAATAAAAGTTTGTGACGGTACTGGTGGTCATGCCATGGCCAACATGACGGACTACAATGAAAGAGTCTAATAGACTCTAACCTGAGACTGTAACATTGGTGCTGTTGGTTGAAATATCAGTTAAAACAAACACTCATGAATGCCAGGAGACCGCCACTCGGCCGGCGCGCAGCGGACCGCGCGCCCATCTTCGGCCTCCAGAGATAAAATATTCAGTGTACAGAAGTCAAGCTACATGTCTCGGAACAGTTGGGAACATGACGAGATAGAGTGCCAAACGTCTGACATACTTAGGTACGTGCCTTCTTAGGTTTTTTTGTTCAAAAAAAGATCTTTTTTTATAATTTCGTAAATGGATGTGTGTGATTCTTAGTCATTCAATTAACAGAAGCATTGAGGAAGGATTATTTCCAAGTAAATTAAAGACATCTGTGGTCAAACCTTTATTTAAGAAGTCTAACAGAGAAGAGATGTGCAATTATAGACCTATTGCTTTAATTCCTGTTTTTTCAAAAGTTTTTGAAAAGGCGATCCATATCCGTCTCAGTAATTATTTTGAAGATAATAACATCTTACGACCTGAACAGGTAGGTTTTAGGAAGAATAAATCTATAAATATTGCTCTGTTAACTTTTCTCGAGAAAGTTTATGTCGGTCTGGAAAACAAAAAACTAGAACTTTACGGTATAAGAGGCAATGTTTTGAGTCTACTGACTTCTTATCTTACAGATAGAGAACAATTCACTGAAATAACCAAATTGGATATGATCACTATGATTGAGACTATATATAGATCGAAGTGCAGAACTGTTACATATGGAGTACCCCAAGGCAGCATATTGGGGCTCTTGCTTTTTATTATCTACATAAACGATCTTCCTCAGGCTATAAATCACCCAATGGTTTTATATGCCGATGATGGTACAGCAATTTTCACAGACAATAAAACCGGTCAACATGAAAATGATATTAATTTGTCATTGACATCTACAATTCAATGGTTACACAGCAATAATTTGGTAATAAATTTAGATAAGACCCAAACATTTAAAAACTATAATTCCAGATTTGACATTTTGAACATCAATTATAATGGTAAAACAATTGAAGAAACTTGTAAGACAAAGTTTCTTGGTATATACATTGATTCTAACTTATCCTGGAAATCGCATGTTGAACATATATGTACAAAGTTAAATCAATTTTCATATGCATTATACATGTTACGAAGAGTTACAAATGACGCAGCACTTTTAAATGCATATCATGCTTTTGCCGGTTCCACACTCAGATATGGTGTTCTTGTTTGGGGTAATTCATCCGATAGAGAATTGGCATTTAGAGCCCAAAAAAAATGCATTAGGTCAATATGTGGATTGAAGTCTAGAGATTCGTGTAGACTGTATTTTCAAACCTTAAGATTGTTAACTTTCCCATCGATTTACATTTTTGAGGCTGCTTTATATGTCAGAAATAATTTAGAACATTACAATACACTGAAAGGTGAACGGCATAAACATATTTTATGTGTACCTAAACGCACTAAAGCGTCGTTTTGTAAAAGCGTATTTGTAATCGGTGTTGATATTTATAACAAAATATCTCAATCTATTAAGGAGGCTGAAAATATTAATATTTTTAAATCAAAACTAAAGATTTTTTTAATTGACAAAGCATAGTATACTATCATTGAATACTTGAATGACAAAATTGTCAATTAAATTGACATTATGAATATTTACATTGTAAAGAAATTAATGAAGTTATTATTGTATAATTGGCGTTTTATAATTGAGACTATTTGTATTTATGTGTAATGTTGCACGCCCTATGGGTGCGGATATAGTGATACCTTTCATAAATTTATTATTTTAAATCTGTAACTAATACCTATATTCCAGCAATAAAGATAATTTGAATTTGATGAAAAGGGGTTTCCATATTCCGCTTCTCTGTGACAGATTTGAATGTGTATAACATGGGCGTTAAAAGAATGTTTGGATTTAATTGTTTCAGTCAATGTTTGTGTTTATTTCCATTCTTCCTGTTTTGTTATCAACAGGCAATGAAACTACACACCGAGTGCAACTTCCACGGTACCTAGTTTCTTCGCCAGAGTTGAGAACATTAGCGGCGCTGCCGATGTAAGGTCGATACATGAGTTTCACTTTTGTACTCTGCTGTGTGCTTCAGGAGCTGCAATTATCGTATTATCGATGCAAGGGGGGAGGGGGAGTCAACATCTTCAGTGTGTTCGAGTAAGTTTCATGCGCCATTACCTCCGCCTGCCTCATGGCAGCTCAACAAAACTAAATTATGTTAATTCAAAGATTTTAGATACTCGTAGATTCCACGGAGAGATGTAATAATGTATATCCATACATTATTAAAGTAAACAGTTATTTTTCATCCCACGACGTCGGAATAGTTATTTGTCATACAAGAATGCAAAGTTACTTTTTAACCGAGCTACTAGGGTTTTCCAGCGTTTTCGCGTCTCTGGAGACCCCAGTGTTCAAACCTCGAATAAAGGGAGACTTCGCTGATTGTTGAATACGCATCAATTTTTTAACACAAAATTAATAATGGCTCCATCCATCCATTTAAAACTTACAATTTAATTAGCTGATTTCTTTTCCTGAAGACTCGTTTCAAATTAGAATTTTTAATATTAGCTGTCACTGTCAAACAAACTTTAATTAAAAAACTAAGGAGTTTTTTAATTTGATTTCTAATTTTGTAATGTTCCTTCAGAACTTTGTTATGATTATTCAGTGATGTCTTGAACTCAAATCATGCCAAGTTACATTTGAATTGGATCAGCAAGTTCAGCGTTATACACAAGACATCATCAAGAAGATAATCATCGGGGCAAACCCACTCAAGCAACGTATTCCACAGTCTAGACGTTCTTATCACAAAATTAGAGTCAAATCTCTTCGTTCGTGTCTTTGGAACATCAACCATGCAACGATGCCGCTTTTTCGAGCTACGAGCATACTTAATATTGTGGCCTAGCCAGGTTAAGTGATAACTAAAATTCCCTTGGACATATTCGTGGCAGGGGAACACCCACCAGGATCTCCGTTGGAGCTCGCCGGCATCCCACCAGCTTACCGTGGTACCTGGGCCCCTGGCTGACATGCGTTTTGTAGTGGTAGGAATCTTTGCAGAGTTCGCCTGCGATACACACCTTTGACAGTTATTCTACCGCCAAGCAGTAATGTGAAAACATGTTTTCCGGTTCGAAGGTCAAGCACAAACATTACAGATTAAAAAAACATAAAAAAGAAATTGTCACATTTTTTTGTCTGGATGAGAGTGAACCCACTTACGCGAGTTCACGAACTAAGTGGAGCGATCAACCAGGGGGGCAATTAGCTGCTGACACAGCAAGCCGGAGCCCGCACGTGGCGCGGGCGGTGCGGGGCCGGGCCGGGGCCGGGGCGAGCGCGGGGCGGCAGCGGGGCGGGAGCGGGGCGGGAAGTGCTCGCGTGTTACACCGCCGGCACGTAAGGTTCCGAACTGCCCCCGTCACGTCGCGTCGGCGGCCGTCGACAGGCGCACGCCAATCGACGAGCTAGCTCGACACACTGCCCTAGTCTAGTAGTGGGTACATTGAAATCATGCTTATACAGAACTTGCTTCGGTAAACATAATTTCTTACTCGAGCATGAAACAGGCAGGAACTGCTCCGGCGTTTGTCTTGAAATTGTTCAGGCGAAGAAAAGGCTTTGACAAGATTTTTTCTTGGACTAAAAGTGTTAACCTGAATGGTACTAAATATAATTTGCAGAGTCCACATTGGGAAGTACCGAATCATTGCCAGTTATTCTAGTAGATAGTCAAGCTGTAATGGGAAAACATCACTTTGATCCCGTTTGACGGGCAATGTTTCCAGAGAAATTACTGGGCATAGAGATGTAACATAATCCTGGGTAGTTAGTGCAATGCAGTTCTAGGTCATGATTTGAACTTTATGTTTAAATAACTGTATGACACTGTGACGTCATGGGCGCGTTTTTTTGCTTACTGTTAGGCACGTCACATCCTGTTCGTCTTGTCACTCTACACTCTTAATAAGTATCCACATGAAAGTTTCGATGTCCGTTGTTTAATTGCCGGATTGATATTTGGAACACTGTTAGATTATAGTCTGGAATAGCACATAGACACTTAATTGCGTGAAAATAACGGGAAAACCACACGGGCAAAACCGCTAACCTATCTTAGTTAGAAATAAATATTAGTGTGAAGTTCAAAATTATCGACTCGGATAGGTGTCCATGTGATAATAGTTCCATACAAACGGTCGAACACTTAATTAAGCAATGCTCGGAGTTCTCTGCTTTCAGACATGAGCATAAAGAATTGTGTCGGTTTCTGAGCGTTTCGTCCTATGACTTAGAATACTTAGATAAACTAATTTCAAAAGAACCAACTATTCAGTCGTGGACAAAATATTTTGTACGGATATTTAGTAATTTAAAGATCTTTAATAGGACATAGGCCGTATAATATTTAAATATCTTCATGACCATTTGCTTTATATAATATAATAAAAAAAATCTATAGTTATTCATTAAATTTTCACAATAATACACTGTAAATTGAAAAAATATCATATTTGTAGTGGCTATGCTGATTAGACTAAGTTACTTAGCATTTTATTAAATTAGATTAAGTGTAGTAGTACCTCCAAGGTACTCCGGATCAGAGGGAACGTTGATTGTATCAAATAGCAGCTTCCTCTCACAGATCCAGAGGCTCATTATTTCCTAGTTAGGTCATAATAAAATAGATATAAGGAACTTTGTACCTAATGTATTTCAGAATAAATAAAAGACATAAAAAAAAGTGTGAAGGTGCCTACAAACTGCTGTTAGAGTTTTATAAATCATACAGGAATCGATCAAAATTGACCAACGTAATTCCAATTTTGCGACAATCGCAAGGAAAGTCCACGATAAAGTTACTAGCCTCCCTGATCTCTGAATCCAGCCAACACCGTGAAGCCGCCGCACCGAGCGGTTCCAGTCGAAGCGTGCCGCTCCCTCGGCTCGGGACGTAGTTCGCTCCCGGACTCAAATGAGCTAAACTTCGGATTGTTCACTTTAACTAGATCTGAACTGTGGAACAATGCCGCGCGGGACGCTCGCGCCTGACTCAGTCTTACGAAGTAAATTGTGTTTCTAACTTTCCTATTGTACGTACGGATTTGAATTAAACTCACTGTGTGTAGCTCGAGCAACTACTCATTTGGTATTATTCAGACTACGCTTGTCAAACTATTGATCCCCCTTTAAGGGAGCTAGTCGTAGTGGCCTGGTGTATAACTTCAATCACTGTGAGGTCATAGTTTCGAATCCCGCCTGCGTCTCTGAGTATTGCAAGTGCAAATATACAATTTTACACATTACTAGGTATAATAGTAAAGAAAAACATCGTGACGAAACCAGTTTATTCCTAAAACCTTTAAAATTATATATCATCCGCAATCGGCTAGCGTCGTAGGTTGACTGCTATCTCCTTGTGAAATGAGGCCCGACTCCCAGCTGTGAGCACACTTAGTTAGTGGGCTGCTTGTGATAATAATATGCTGAGACAGATACACTTTCTGAAGAGAAGAGAGTTTGTGTGCAAGAGGGCGACAAAAAGGAATATTTTATCTAGACCTAACTTTTCTGGACAAAATAAGTGATGGTGTAGTAAAACTATCGCGTGTTATGATTGTTAAATACTGGATTAAAGTAGTTAAAATTCTAATCTAGTGATTATATCGTAGGCGAACATTATTGTGATCTATCAGTCGTTCACTTCACTCGTGATGTTGGATAACCATTACGCTTACCATGAGCTTATCCATATATCTACTGTGTATATTTATCTACGTAGATAATATTATATTTACTTAGATACTTTCTTGCGATATCATCGATTAGAGTTTAAATTTATCAATGACAAAAGTAATCTAATAGCCTGCGATACAATTCACAAGGTATTTAGTTTTCTCTTCTATGACCAGGCCCCAAAAACTGCCCCGTACATTTTTATCAATAATCGGTTTGCAAGTAGTACTCGCTAAGTACGGTAGGACTAGGTTAGTAGGACCCTGCGCCTGCTGCGCCGGCTCAAACTCTAGGAGGCAGTAAAGGCATCTTGAGGATAAATGCCACCATAGGACCCTTTAATAAAAGTACCTTACCTATCTGTCACATCCACCAAACATAAATATATTTGAACTGTGTCTAGGAGTGCTCTATGTATTTAAAAATATAAAAGTAATATTTATCAGGTATCTGGCTCCTATAGCACAAGTTTTGTTTAGTTTGGGGTTGGGTGATGTTTAAAATTTCCACCAATATTTATTTATTTGTATCTGATTAGTTTATGAACTTCAAATGTAGATTTCCAGTTTAGTTGCCCTAAGTTCTGCACAATTTTGTTGTTTGATCGCAGGTGTGTGGTGGTTGTTTTGATATTTTAATCGTTTCTAGCAGCGCTTTAAGCAATAAGACAGATAGCACAGCAAAATAGAAGCCTGTACTCAGCAGGATGGGGAGGAACTCAGCACTGAAACTCAAACGCGGGGACCGACCGAGCCATGAGCTGATTGAAATCTAAAAGAGTATTGACGTAGTATTGGCGTTGTTCGCTGACTAGCCGGTGCATGCCCGTTGCGCGGCCGGCGCCGGTTGGAGTCGCGCTTGTGTCGCCCTACGCGGAGATCGATTCCCAACTAAATGTGTGAAGAAATTGGCAAATTGTATTAACTGCCTTCCCGCATTTGGTCAAATCAAACTCTTTCCTTATGAGGGAGACGTTTTGTTTATGCTGAGGATTTGTTGCACGACTTATATTTCTGGACATCACAGAAGCAATAATTTCACGACAAGCCTGTGCTTAGCTGCGGAATAAGATACGCAGATTACTACAAGGCTGGAGTTGAGTTCGGGCTCTACCCTGCGTGTTCTACAAACGCGTTTCATAAATAAACAGCTGAAAGAAAATATGCTTTAAAACATTTCCCGCGAGGATTCTCTGAAGCGAAATATCTTGTTATCCATTATCTTATCTATAACTTTATAAGTCTCAATAATTTCTCGAATTCAGTTCTACATTTCATAATAAAGACTATGGCCAGCTTTACGCGTAATCCTATGGGAACCTAGAAATTTTTGTAAAATCCTTGTAAACTAATGCAGGCCCCGCGCCCGGCTAATGGCCGCCAGGCCTCTCCCATTATTTTGACGGCGGCAATTCCGCGAAACTGAATACTTAATAGCTAATTCTTTACTTACCGACGCGGAAGTAAAACATTTTATAAGAAGGTAACCGCCCTGTAATCTGCTCTGAGCTTCATCAAAACAAGGTAAAAAAGTTATTTATCCCTCCGTCCATTACCGGGTGAGGGGGGAGAGCCGCGGCTTCGGACACAGCTTACGTAGCAGTTAGTTCTTATGTGGTCACAGCTTACACAGCAGTTAGTGCAACATGTGGGCACAGTTAACGCAGCAGTTAGTATACGCTCTGGTCACAGTCGACGCAGCAGCGCGTACTGCTGGGCTCAGGTCGCCGGCCCGAGTGCCGCTGGCAGCCCTAACTGCTAGGGTTGCCGTCGGTCGCTGCGAGCTCTCTATAATTGGAGTTGTTGCTGTTTGCCGATTGCACCTGGCGAGCGGCTCGTCCGCGCCGCCGCGTGCCACGGGGACGGCTTTGTTTCTCGACTAGCATTGAATAGAACTAACTACTGTCAATGCCGAGCACTGCAGGACTCTGGAAGGTTCACCGACAAACCAACACTGTCATAGCTTTGATATTGCTCTCTCTCTTTGTTTTGCTTGAAATTATAGAGACAGCAATCGCAAAACCATAGCCGATTTAGTTAGGCGGTAGGAAGGCCGATCTTTATGACTTTTATTTATCGGTATTTAACTTATGTAAAGCAAATTCTTCAAATAAACAAAAATCGTCGCCATTCGTCGGCCACTGCCCGCCGCCCGCCGGTCGCCTGTGGCCGGTTGTCGGACCGGCAGTGCATTATATTTAATTTCCTCTTTATTTGAGTTGGAGCGATAACGTCGTTTTGATTTTCGTATGTCGTTCCGTGACGTGTTATGGCGGCCCAGCACGCGAGGGTTGCGTATCGGACCACTTATCGCCGGTCCGACCCGCACTACCGGCCGAGGTAATGCGGCTTCGGAGACTTCCCAGTGCGTAGTCAGGGCCATACCGGGAGAAAGGCCCGAGATGTTCCGTGAATTATTTACAACGGATCTACAAAGCGAACAGTTGTCTCTTCAAGCCCGTGAAAGTACGGAAAACCGTCCCGGAACTATATGTCGCAAAAACGCAATAATCGCTGTACATTAGCTTGTGAGAGTGAACCGGAAATTCGCTCTCTTCATTTACCTGGTTCGTGCGTGCGGTGGACGAGCTTCAACAGCCGTATCGGCGGCTTAAGAAACGTTAACTGAGCGACGAATGATAGCCAGCGTCAATGTGGTAGACAACCTATTTGCCTTGACTTGCCATCGCTCGGTATCGCTCGCAGGGTTAGTTGGCCGAGTGTAGGCAAGAGCTAACTGTATAGAGCTCTTAATATGACGGTAATAGGACGCGTTAGCGGGGAGCGGGCGGGGAGCGGGCGCGGCTCACATCTGCATGTCAAAGCTCCTCCTGTGATGTATTATGTACCGAACGTTACCGCGCTCCGGCCGGCTGTCGGCAAGATGCAACCCTATTCGTGTTCCTGGCGGGTACTCACCACTGCTCCGAGTTGGAAGCTGACTGTTTGCCGTAGAGAAAGATTCACTATGGCAAACGTTTTATGAATTCTGCGACACTAAGGCGATTTCGTGCAATATCAGTCGACGCACGGACAAACGAAAACTAAGTGTTACCAGAATTTCGACCTGTGCGCATTTAATCTGTTGTAATTGTTGAAAACAGGTTTTATCTGATGGTAGTGATGTCTTCTTATTCTATAAAATGACGTGAAACCTACAGTATTTATTTATTTACTGTCTTCTTTCCTTATCTTTACCTTATTCTAGGATTGTTCACGTCACGCGTGCAGAACCAATTAGAGCGAGTAAGACGACTCAAAGCTTGGGATTGGGGGCATATTTGGCGTCAAACAGTTGTAGCCAAATAGTTACTCCCGTATTTTCTCTACGCTGTTTGTTAACGTCGTCCTTATCACCATTCAGGACTGGATATATACAGGACCTGTTATTGCACGCTGCGGATCATAGGTAGACATCTTCGTGTAAGTGACTGTTCGATCCTTTTTTTTGTGTGGGAGAAATGCATTGACGCACCGTCTACCGTGTAGGGGCACGGCAGGTGTGTCGGGCACAACACCACTAAGAGTGCTGCCCCTACCGACTAAACCCCTCACAGGTTTCGCCAGCATGGCAGTGGGTCAAAGTCACAGGGTCACTCTTCGCACTCCCTTCGACGACTCTGACCCGACGCCGGCAAACTTGCAGGCCCGCCTCGCGGGGGGATGGGGCCCCGCATTTGGCTCCAGTGACGCACCAGAAACCAGCGTCGCGTCACCGCCTCGGGAGACTGTTCGATCCTGAGGTAATCTCACGCAGGTGTGACCCGCGACCTGCCGAGAGCCATCGACCCACCGAGCTGGCAGACTTCCAACATTATTGATCTCCAATTTACAAGGAGTGTTGAATACGTCAGACATCAGAAGAGCATCCAGTCTCCTCAAATAGAATTTGACAGAACATCAATATGTCAAAGCAGGTGGATCAAAGCATATGGAGGTATTGCTTGTAACGCCCTCGGCTATCACTTTGTTTCCTGAAGCACAATCGAATTCTAAGCTTCCAACCCACAAACAAGTCGATAAAATGTTGTGTTGTAGATCTGCAATAAACAAACGTCGTACAAAGTGTGACATCCCCACTGAGCTCGGCGGCCGCCGCGGCACGTCCGCGGACGTGACGTCATAACATAAAGAATGTCCTGTCGCGAGAGCTGGAGATGAGTGACGTCACCAAATCCCGCATTATTTATCAGCGAGCGGAATCAGGCGCGGGCGCGAGTGCGAGCCGTGCGCCGGACGTTCTGCAAATTGCGTAAATCGCTCTCATATTCCTCTTTTCTTAACCAACTAGGAAATTTGGGGACAATTCCAAACTTTTAACCAAGAAACAAAATAACAAAGCAATTTTACGTAGTACAATTGAGCTTCCTTACTTTAAGTTCAAGTTACCAACTAGCCCATGTAATGTATCATTAAGTGTTTGGCTTACACGAAACGAATGTTAACGTGAGTTTCACAAAACACAACGAAATTATGTATCGAATGTTATAATAAACATTGAACGAGGGTGATTACTGAACAAGTCTCCGCCCCCACAGTGCACACAGTACTTACCGAATGATGGTGCGAGTAGGAACTACGTTAATTTTAATTACTACTCCGATAAAGACATTACTGATCAATACCAGCTATTTATACTACAAAGCAACCTGGAAATCTCGATGTACAAATGTTCACCACGTACAGAGATATCCTCTGTTGTCGACAATTTCTATAACGACAGATCAGTCATCAGTCGGTGTGCGATCACGCGTCAGAGAGAACGCACACGACCGTGTACGCTACATTTGGACGGCAAAATTAATGGAGACGCGTGTTCTTCGAGTTTCAATAATGAAAATATTATCAGATTGATTCAACTTTATGAATTTCACCGGGTCTTGTGGGACAGTGTTCCCCAACTACGCGTTACACAGGAACGCGCACGAACGCAGCTTTACATGTAGAATTCGCAGTTTGAATTTTGCAGTCGAAATTGATCCACCTACTTTTTTTTTTTTTAAATAAATAGTGACGAGACGATCAGGACATGTGCCTGATGGTAAGCAACATGCCTGACACATAAAAGCACAGTGACACGCAGCTATTGGAACATGAAGAGTCCAAATCATTAGCTAGCACTGCACTGTGCTCGTCACCCAGAGATCTAAGATTTTATATCTCTAAGCCCTGTAATTTCTCTGGAAACATTGCCCTTCAAACCGGAACACAGTGATGTTTGCATTACTACAGTTAGATGATTCCGTGACGCTGGTTCCGTGGCTAGAACGTGCAATCACGTGACGTTGCGGGTTTGAATCCCGCCGGCTCCTCTGGCTGCTTTCCCAAGTGCTGATGTACAAGTTTATCGTCACTGGTTTAATGGTACGTAAAAGACACCATCGTGAGAAAACCGACATGTTCTCAAAATCTTTTGAGGTAATGCACCCACCCGCACTCGGCCAGCGTGGTGGACTATGGCCTTGACTCTCTCCTTGCGAGAGAAAGCCCCGAGTCCCAAGAATGGAAACATTTTGTGAGCTGCTACTCTGTACAGAATAATACAATGATCTCATTAACACGTTGTCGTTCAAGTGCACTTGTCTCTTGGTCCTATCGGTACGGATCTTTCCTATCTGCCTTCCGTTGTATGTGAGACTAGATGCTGCTGTGTGGAAAATGCTTTTATTTATTTATTTAATGATTACACTGAGCACGGGTCCGAGGCGCACGCCGGTGGCCAACCTCACGGTATAATAGATATAGATATTCATAGCAATGTTAGCGATAGCCATTAAACAGGGTCTTTCAGAACAACTGGGAAGAGAAGGGCTCGAATTGCTACACGTTTACACGAGATGGAAATCATTTTATAATAACAAAGCACAATCTGCCATTACCAGAAAAACAACTGTTCTACACAAAATATGTCTTTTTATTGTCAGTATAGAGTTTATAGAGTGACGAGACAAGATGGATATGACCCTGATGTTAAGCGATACACCCATAAAAACGCAGTGTCACGCACCTATTGGAACATGAAGAGTTGAAATTATAACCTGGAACTGTACTGTACTGTAACTGTAATTATGTCTTGCAATGTGTCTGGTCTCATGGCAAGGGCACATTGCTCTTGAAACCGAGACACAGTCATGTTTGTCCATAACTCTGTTTGGCGGTAAAGTAACAGGCGAAACTGTGTTCCTTCCCCAGGTGGGCTCAAACAATCAATTCTACAAAATTCATCATTCATTGTATAGGTCGTTGATAACAAAGAATGATTGCCTGTGGTTTTGCTGTAAAAGGGTCCTTCGTAAGCACAGCACAGATAATGTGTAATGTGGTTCCCCGCACGTGCGTTCCCCGGCGCCGCCCGCTGCTCCATGCATAGTAATGCCGCCGCGCGCACACCAAGATGGCGTCGAGACTCCACTTAACAGCCCTTCATCAGCTATTCCCGCGAGTAACGGCCTATTCCTCATCTCACACTAAAATTTCATAAAGCTCTTTGAAGTAGTTAATTTCCCATCTTCGTAAAGGCTTTCAAGCGAGATAGCTACTGGAGCCAGCGCACAGGCGAGCTCGCGTCTTAGCACAAAGGCGCAGGTAATTCCACACTATTAGTCGGAGCCTGTCTGGAGTGGAGTGGGCTTATTTAGACAGGGTGCACTACACCGGAAGAATGTTACATCATTTGTTATAACCTCGATCAAAAGCATTAAGTCTTTATATTATTGTACCGACGGTAGCAGTAGTTATAGGGATCGTTTTGCAGTGAGACAGTGCTCGGTTGGTTGCGAGCCTCGGACATTAATTGCAACAATAGAGAAAGCCAGCACGGCGGCCAGTTGACTCTTGCTGTCCGATGTGGAAGCGATCCTGATGAAAAACTGCTCAGCTGCTGAAAAGAAACCATTCAATCGCATTCTGTAGACACAGGTAAGTGTGCACAGCACTATGCAGAATGCCAACCCAATGAGAAAAGACGTGTTGTACTCATCGACACAACCTGAAATCGCAAAATACTCCTTTAAAAACTCGCTTACAATATGATTATATTTCAATAAAACCCAGTTCTAAGTTACATTTTGTACAGAACATTTGAACTTTATTACGGTTTCAGGTTTTATCTTTTCGTAGGTATATTTTATAAATTTGTCTGGCCATAACATTAACGTCTTAATATAATTAACTCAGTATGTTATAGTTTCTGCGCAGGCCGGCCTGTGAACGAGTTAGCCGGCAGCCGTCCCGCCGGCGCCGGCGCCGCCGCCCGGCTCTCGCCAGCCGCCGAGCAGCTGCGACCCCGTGTCCGGTCGACATCTAATCATCACTAATAAGTAGCCCGGGTTGGTGAATGAGACATGACTTCAAAAGATTCAAGATGCATGTCGGTTTACTCACGATGTTTTCCTTCACCGGAAGTTAGCGGCATTACGCACGTGACTCCGAAATAAGTGTTCTGGGATTGGAACCCAATTGGCAGTCACCGTTCTCACGACTAGACCAGCCGTAACTTCTTCCTAATTGATAACATGCCGTATGAGCCCCTGACTGTTGCACAATGCTGAAAGAGGACACGTATAAACGCAGTTAGGAATATATTTGACACATGGCATGGCTTTAACAGCTTCAGAGACACAAATTTACGAGTAATTACTCGACTCGACACCGTGATATAGGTACAAGAACAAAATTATAAATTTTGACTAACCCCCGACTTAAAAAGTTTGACTACCTCAGATTTGTAATCTGTATAACATTCTACTAGTAAAGCCCTTTCATTTGATACCCATATTGAGGTAAGTTGTGAAGAAATATTTTGTCCGTCTTGTAGAGGTGGCCATCTTGAATCGATATTAACCAAACATAGCTAAGAACGGAAAAAGCACGGATATTAACTTTCAAATAAAAAAACCGCATCGAAATCGACCTATCCGTTTGAGCTCTACGGTGACAGACACACACCCACAGACAGACAGACATCGACGTCAAACTTATAACACCCCCTTTTTTGGTCGGGAGTTAAAAATAACACACAGTACAAACCCAACTGATACCTACCCTGGAAAACGTCGCTAGTATAGGGTTATAGGACCCAATTCATCTTGTCGTCGTTAGTATATCTTCCAAGCTGGGCTTTATAAGTCTGTAGTAAACTGTTAAAGCCGCAAGTTAATAAGCAGTATGCCGTTCCTTCTGTGTTTGGAAGCGTGCGCTAACCAGACCTCAGTATTTATAAATTGACCAAGGATCGGTGGTCAATGGGTCAAAAGGTTACATCCATCAAAGGGCTCCGTGGCGTAGTAGTGGTGGTGGAGTAATGATGACGGTTATAATTCGTGTAGTATTTTGTATTAAATATTGATGAGTAAATGTACACATTGTATGGATTTATTTTATGACATGTAACATTACTGGTATAAATAAGGAACCGAGTCTATGATTACATTTACTACGAGTGAGTGCATTGACGAGTCCTACGACTGACGACCAGTTGTGACTCTGGTATCACTCTCTCGCTCGTCCCAAGGAAAGTGTAGAAGAGAGGAATATGATAGCCAAGGCCGTCTAGTTGGCGGCAGAGCTTTAGGAAACTGGATGAGATTAGCTCAATGAGCTGAGACGCCCTGGTCTGGGTATTAAGCTCTTGACTTTAGGAAGTCTCATTTCTGAGGGCTTGTTTTAATAACCAGATAACATGTTGAGCTAACAACTGCATACAAGTTTTATACGTCCAATTAATAATGTAGTAATTTTGATCTCTCTGTATAGTGTAGGTTGTGTAGGTAGAGTGAAGGCGGGTGTGACCGCAGCGATGTTGGAGGTAGTTTGGTGTTAATTAGCGGCCTGCCCTCTGCGGCCACCGGGCAGGGCGCGGCTGGAGACGGCGACATGAGCCATTACTGCAGCCCGCGCCCCTGTCTGCCTCTCGGCCGGCCACAGCCCACACAACCCACAACACGACCGCACCACATAGTATATATCAATATCTATGATTGCGATGGTATAATTATTATATTGTAAATACAACTTTTGTTAAAGTTTTTTTAAATAGAACAAAATGATAATGTTGTAGATGTAAATTCAAATTCCACCTGCTCTTCTTCGAGTGTTTTTCTTTGTGCTTTGTGTGTTTGTCAACATCACTATTCTTTAACGGTGTGGAGTAATGTATTGAAATTGAGGGAACTGACATGTTACAAAGATATTTAACAAATATTAAAGGTTGACTCTCCTTGTGAGAGAAGCCCACGAGTCCCAGCAGCGAGATCATACATTTGGGAGCTTAGATTCTTCTGCAGACCTTTTCATAGCAGTGAGTCTCTTTGTTGAATAAACGCTATGCAGTGATACAGTCAGCGACACTGGGCCGGGAACACGTTCTCGTGAGCTCCATTTCATATCCAAATGGATGTGAAATAGTCAACCCTCGGGAAATCTGTGGCTCGCTCGCCCCGCGCCCCGCACGGACACAGCACACAGCTGCTCGGAACAGTCGGAACAGTACCGTGGTACTGATGTGGTACAGAGTCCAGAATTCGCGCTCGATTTCGTCTAGGAATATATAGGTATTAATATGTTTATTTTTACTTTGACAAGTGTAAATTTTACCACCATCACGCCTGGTGTTAAACGACGATGTGGTCTATGATGGAGCCTGATTACCTAGAAGAAACGGATTCACTCTCAATTTTAAGACACATAGATTGTAACCATCGGTTAACCCCACTCAGGCAACGCATTCCACAGGCTAGACGTTTTTATCATAAAATTAACGTCAAACCTCTTTTCTTGTATCTTTTGAAACATCTACTATGAAAGGAATAGATATATTATTAATTTGTAACGACTGAGATCACTTCTCACTCGAGATCGGTTGTAAAATGTACGCAGCAACTGAGCTGATTGTAGCGAGCTGCCCGAGCGGGCGGCGCTCGCTCGGCCACGAGGAGAGACCAAAGCTTACGTCCTATATTTGGCGCAAGAAAATCACTGCATCCTCTACTGCGTTGAAATCGGTAGATCCACGAGCCATTAGGCTAATTAAACAAAATACAGAAAAACATGAGACATGACTTTTGACACAGAAGACGGGTAGCAAATTCGACCATAGTTTACCGCGACTATTTTGGAAGGTGTGACGTCAAGTGTTCCAGCTCATCCCGAAATCTAACCTCCATAGCTCACGGGACAACTAATTTTAAACAAAATTAGTTGTAAACTAACGCTGAGATCTCCAGCAAGCACCGCTGTCAACACTTGCAGAACTGCTTTTGAGTCCGGACCGCAAAGATGAGTGCTTTCTTGGTTTCGATGTTACCTGCAAAATACAATCCAGGTCTTTTCAGGTCCAAAGACAATAGGTTCCTCATGAGGAAGCCTGCAGTTTCTTAGATCACAAAATTGCTTTTACATTAGGCGAGTTGTGATCAAAAGCTGTACAATTTTAACCCAGAGAAAAAGAAATGAGAACAGCTCGTGAGTTTAAAACAGAGGTTCCCCTGTAACAATCTGTCATTAGTACTTTAGATGCTTACAAGGTTCAGTTCAATTCAAAATAGGTCAGTACGTAGATTTGAATTGGACTTTATTGAGACGAACATAAATATTATAAATGAGATCAATACTACAAGTGCAGAAGAGCTAGTAGATACACAAGTGTTCCATGTTATCCATCAATTTTGTGACGTCGTTCTTTATTGATGCACTCAAATTAGTGTTGGTAAAACATAATGTTTGGTGCCAGATGGTTTGTGCAGTGGACACTATTTGGGTTTTGCCGCCTCCACTGGTTGCTGAGGGCTGAGTGCTGAGTACTGAGTGCTCAGTCCTGAGTGCTGAGCCAACCAACCTGAGAGCTGATTCGATCACTTACAAATATCAGTACGCCCGCGGCTGCAGAGTTTTCTCTGCAGAATTTCAAACGAATCCATCTCGTAATTTACAGTAATAGAGATTCCGCCCCATTGGCTACAAAAATGCCGTCCTTGCACTCTGCAGCGAGCTTCCTCATTCTATCAGCGTGCTCTGAATTTATTACCTAGTTGGAACTTTACCGTTTTGGATTACTTGTAAATGCAAGAGTTCTATAGATTAAAATTTCATTATTCACATTGCAACGAGAACAGGCATCGAGATTTTTTCAAACATTTCATGTCAGTGTGCGCGTGTGCGTGCTTGCGTGCGTGCGAGGGTGCGTGCGTGCGTGTGTGTGTGTGTGAGGGTGTGTGTGTGAGGGTGTGTGTGTGTGTGTGTGGGTGTGTGTGTGTGTGTGGGTGTGTGTGTGTGTACGGCACCGTAGAGCTTAAACGGATCGGCTGATTTCAATGTGATTAATTTTATTTGAAAAGGAACCAGTTTCCGTGCTGTGGATCTTAGCTATGTGTGATTAACATTTATTCATAATGGCGGCCTTCAAAAAATAGCCGATAAAATAGTTTTTCACAACCTCCTTCAATATGGGTGTCAAATGAAAGGGCTTCACTAGTAGAATACTAAGCATTGTGACAAAATGTTATAACCACGATAGCTGCTACCATGCTACCACAAGAAATAGCAAGCTCGACTGATAGAATCCTGTACCTACATACATAATATACATCAAATCCAAGGTAAGTCGGAAGTGAATCAAAATTTGCAATCTCGTTCTTGGTCTAGGAACCTACATACATAATATACTAGCAGCGCCCCGCGGCTTACCCGCGCAGTTGCTGTATTGTCCCGAAACGAAAATAGCCCATGTTCTTCCAGACTATAACCTAATTTTCTTCAAAATTTCAACCCGATCCGATTTTACGTTACGACGTGATTGAGTAACAGACATGCAAATATCCAAACATTGACATGTATGACATTAATATGTACAAATAATGTAGATACTTACAAGTCGAACCGTAAGTTCAAATGTTTTCAAAATGCCATCGCGCGTAAAGAATATTTCTCTTCAACAAACGGCGCTGAGCGCGCGTCTGCCCGTCCACCTGTTGAAGCTTATTATAGTTCTAACTTTCTTAATACTAACTTATTGTAACTTTTCGCTCTTAAATCGAAACAACGACTGTGAAAGACTTTTCGGTAACTTACAAATTTGTGTGTTACATTTTAGCTTCATAAGTTTAGATCTAAGACAATCTTTCATTTTTCACAATAAACCGGACTTCGTCTTAAACAGCATATACAGCCCACTAAATGTTCCCACAGCTGGGACTTGTATTGGGACTTGGGTTTCTCTCGCCAGAAAAGAGTAAAAGCTATAATCCAGTACGTTGGCCAAGTGCAGGTTGGTATATGACGCATGAACTCAAAAGATTTTTGGAACTTAGCTGGTTTCCTCCTTTACTATGTTTAAGCTAGCGACATTACTTACGCACATGACTTCGGAAAGACAGTAAGACTCGTAGGTTTGAACCATTTGCATGATCTCAAAAAAGCGACATCGTTTCATGGTTGATGCTCCAAAGACACGAACGACGAAATTTTACTCTACTTTTGTGATAAGAAGTTCTAGTCTGTAGAATACATGGAATACGTTGCCTGAGTGCGTTTGGAGAGTGAATCTGTTTCTTCTAGGTAAACACGTTCCATCGTAGACCGCATCATCGCTTAACATAAGGTGAGATGGAGGTCGAGTGTTAGCCTATGAAAGAAAGAAAAAGAGGCTCCAGATCGGCAATCGCCGTTCTCCCCACTACACCATCCGTAACTTTCTCTCAGGCTAAGCCGGGTTACTAAATAGTAGATAATGTAGTGTAAACCTAGATAGCGAGTTGTCTTCAGATGTTACATTTAAGATGTGGATCATCGAGACGAGTTGCGCGCACGAAGAGAGGCTGTCGGCGATAGCGGGGCGAGGTGACGGGGACATTCTAGCCACGCCGTGTTGCTATGCTGCCTGCAAGAATATAGCTACAGATCCTCGAATGCCGCGCACCCGGGCCCCGCCGGCGGCCCGCGCCCCGCGCCGTGCGGGGAGCGGCGCGGGCCCGGCTTCTAATCGAATCTAAACTTAGCCAAACTTCGGTAACGAGTTCGGCTCCGTATCAAACGATACCAGGTTTCAGAAAATACAATCAAAATTTAATCTCATCGAGTCGGTTATACGGCGCGAGACGAGGTGAGGAATCACCGTGACACTCTGATGCACATGGTTTACTTCCTTCTCCATCGCGTAATATGACATCTTCATTTTGTGGCAACCCTAGCCAGTGTGAGCGTGGTAAAATATTTTATCCCAACGTTATAGACAGTGCAACCTGTGAGCCGTGTATGGTTGTTCCATAACCGATCACCGTCCGGAGAGATATTGGGCTTTTCCAGAAGCCTCTTTAATATTAAAGAGGGTTGGGAGGTAATACAACTTAATAGATAAGTAAAAGCCTTAATCCGCCGAGTTTATCCGATTTCAGACCCAAATCCGAAGCAAATAGGATAATTTCATAAGCCCATTGCGTGGGCTCGCTGCAAATGTGCCTAAGTGGTATCGACCCGCGCGCAGCCTCCACGGCAAGCATTTAACTATCATCAAACATCACGATCGCTCAAAAGCTTCCGTAGTTTTTAGTAAATTTTTTAAAGGATCAAATATAAAATTCACAGGACAATAAAAATAATAATTTACAAATATAAACATTTTCATTCTGAGGTGCACACTCTTTTCAACCTACAGTCTACAACAATTGCACACAATTTCTGTTCAGAGCCTTTATTAACAAAACTGAAATACAATTATAACTACACTACACTACAAGCTTACCTAACTACTTACACTAAGCATACCTGAGTTGTCCATAGACCACTGTAGGTCTACAGATAATCGAGATGTTTAAGCCCACTACCAATCGGAAGCGTAACCAGCATGCTGGCGGCATTACCACGCTGAATCGAAATGCTTATGCGTTGGGCAAAATGAACGCCAGCATTTTGGAGACGTGTCGCGTCGACCAAGCGCTCGGATAGGCTTTTGAAGATGAGGTGAGCTCCGGCCCCACGGGCCCAATGTCTCAACCCCAAAGGGCTCAAATATGTAATCACTTCCAAGGGTTGCATATTTGCGCCGTTTGAGTCGCTCAGCAGAATTAGCCGCTTGTATAATTTGTGTTTGTGGGAAAATATTATTTTGCAAGTCTTGTTACTCAGCATTTATAAAATGTCTATCGAGATTAATTAATTAGTGAATCACATTGGTAGAGATATTTTTTCCATAAACAAATCAGCACAGCGTCACAAAGATATTTGAACAAAAAGAGTCTAAATGCTATCAACGCTATGCTATGTTCGTTACCCAAAATAGCGGTGATTTATCTAACTGTCCTGTAATAACTGCGGAGACATTTGCCTTCACATAGATAATTAATATTTGTCATTCTTGCTTGGGGGTGAAATAGCTAGTAAATGTGTGGTATCTTCCCAGAATCTGCGAGGAAGCGGTACAACACTTACAAATGGAATATTCACCAAAAACAACAGTGGTATTAAGCTACATTATATCACTCAAACAATGAAGTATCGAGGGCTTCAAATGATCGGCCGAAGTTTCAGGGCTGCACAAAAATAGCTTGATTAATGAACGTACTCGCAGCGAGACGGAGCAAACCTCGTCCACAAATCTCCAAGAACAGCCGAGCTCGGCGAAACTTCGGGACATAAAGTCTGGCCCACGACGGTCCATATTTCTAACTTCCAGCTGTCAGCAGGAGGTACATCCTATACCATGAGGTATATCCTGGGACTTACGCTCCTTACACATGTCAAAATACGCAGATGTCAAGTGACAGTCCATTAGTAGCTTAGATTGAAAGCCTCATTAGTAGCGAGACTATTTCGTGATTTACCTCAACACTTCTAGGCGTCGGTAAAAGCAATCATTATACGGATTTTTTTATTGTTGAGTATTATTATGGGTCGTATTAGTAGGTTAAAAAATGAGAAAGGCAGACTTTTTTTATTCACACAGTGACACAACACTGAAAAACACCTGACTGTATTTTTCTCGCTCGGGTACATTCGACCAATTCGCCGGTTCCGAGTTCACCCGATCGAGCCTTTCGCTTCACAGCGTGGCGCGCCACCAAAATAACTTTTCACTTCAAAAACAATAATTTGATACATCGATTTAGACGTCTTCTAGAAATTGATGAACGCACTCGTACATACGAGTAAAACGAACAAAGTCGCGTCCTACTCAGCAGCAGCTGATCCTTGCATTAGTCAAATCCCAACGGTACTTTTGTGCGCAACAGCTGTTTTGTCTTTTCCCGAATTCAACTTAGGATCCCCAGTGTAAGTGGTTCCCACACACACACACACACACACACACGCACACACACACACACGTCACACCCTCTCCCTCACACACCTTCATATAGTACAGTATTCAGTATAGTGCGATCCATGAGCCTTAGTACATAATTATGTTATTCGTAGTCCCATATTTAAAAAAAACACTCACTCCTTGACTTAACGCATTTATAATACATATAGTTACGAATATGCTAATAACTTGAACTTACTAATAACATTGATTAACTAGAGAACAACTTCATGAGCCAAATCGAGAAATTAGAATTTTAGAATTACTTGGTTCGATTTAACAAATGTTCTTGCTTGTCGGTAAAATAATAAAACGTGAGACTTGCCCAGATGAGATCTGTAAGGAGTAGGTACATACACCAGTAATTGAGAACAGTGTACAATGACGTTAAAACCTTGAAAAAGAGAGTCAAAACTGCAAATTCAGTGCTTTTACGACAGTTGTTGTTTAACCTGCGTGGATATTCCAATGAAACCATTAAAAGACCTCTGGAAAACAAAAAAAAAAGAGTGACGGCGTGTCATATTTTCTGCCTACTCTACAAGAACAAAATTTAAAATTTTGATTTGTGGCGAAATACATTTTATGATGTATATATTTTATATAAATGTATTTTGCAATTTTGTGGTAGCAGCCATCTTGGATTTGAAATTTGTCATAGTGCATAGTATTTTACTAGTCAAGCCGTTTCATTGAATACCCATATTGAGGTCAGTTGTGAAGAAATATTTTGTCCGCCACATTTTGTGGAGGCGGCCATCTTGAATCAATATTAACCAAACATAGATAAACAAATCCAACGGAAATTAACCTTCAAATAAAAAAGCGCCTCGAAAGCGGTCCATCCGTTTGCGCTCTACGGTGCCACAGACAGACATCCTGACAGACAAACAAACACACAGAGAGACAGACAAACAGACAGACAAACAGATAGACAGACAGATATACAAGTAGATAAACAAATACACTGACAGGCAGACAGACATACAGGCAGACAGACACCGACGTCAAACGCTCACGACCGCGACCCCTTGGTTTGGTCGGTGTTAATAAACACTAAGAAACCCGCCTAGTTAAAAGTTAGTTTTTGGACTCCTTGCTTAAATAACTAATATTGTCAATCTACATTATTTTTTACTGTCAGGAAATAGAGCTGTATTTTAAAGTTTTTGATTTTAATCTGAAACCATCTTAGAACAAAAATATGGATGAAATTTTAAAGATGAATGTAAGTTTTGTTTGAGACGTGTCATGACGTCGTTGGCCACATAAGTCCGTACACGTAAGCAGAACGGGTATGTGCGCTTGCGCTCACCAGGCGTACGTCTCCCTCTCTCCCGACAGATGGCGGCCCGCGCCCGCGCCGCGCCGCTCCCACGCTCAGGTTTACAGATTTACACAGCTCGTGTATCTTGCAGCTGTGGTTACGCGGTCATGTGATTTTGAAGAGATTTCTCTTCGTAGCATAACAATTTGTGACATCAGTTAAATCCTCCATAGCAGAATAAAAATTATGCAGGGTGTAATCAAGAGTTTGTTTTATTGTTTAAATAGAAAGTCGACCAAAAAATGTGAGGAGTCATTTTTTTTATTGAGTTTCATTACATTTTTCAATGACATTTGTCCTGTAGCTGTTATAATGTATATCAAATAAATTAAATAGATAGTTTTTTTTATCATAAATTAAATATATTTACTATGGATATAAATAAAACACTAAATGATCTGATATAATTAAGTTGTTCTTATTTCAAACATGATAGAAATGCCAATAAAACTCATTTTTAAGTTATATTTTACTGTAACTACAGATATATTTCACAAAAAAAAATTAACAATAAGCTTAAAACTTAAAAACAAGTGCAGCAGCTTTTAAAGCAAAACAAGGTTTTAGGTGACTTTTATAAGAACTGTGTGGCTGGCACGTATACCACACATACGGTTCCAGCGAGCAGCGCCGGGTGCCGGCGCCAGTCGCACTGATTGATCGATCGATCCACACGCTCACTCAATTGCTCCCCCCCCCCTCCACAAATTTCCTCGCGCCGGTGGAATGTTTACAACCGCCATGGTTTGTAGTTGAGAGGAAATATTCGAGTACCGCATCAATCACGGCCCAGCCGACCACACGCGGCGACGCCGCGCTGACTCACACTAACTGTACAGCAAAATGAATACAAATATGTTGGCCGCGATGCTACTTTTATTCTACTAATATTACAAGTAGACATAACAGTTTGTGAAGATAGATGGATTATAGTCACTCTTTCCCACAAACAAATACCTTTTTTTTGTGTGGGGAAAACACTTTTACGTATGTCTTCCATGTAGAAGCATGATGGGGTATACAGGCTCGACACCATGGGAGATAACGTGGTACCCCTACCGAAAACCCCCCACATATTTCTCCTGCCCGGTCAGGGGTCATGATCGCGGGGTCACTTTTCGCACTCCCGTCAACGATCCTTACTTTTGCCACTGTCCTTGTGGACCCACCTCGCGGGGAGCACCCCGTCCCCCGCACTTGGCTCCAGTGACGGGTCGGAAATCAGCAGCGTGTCACCTCCTCGAAGGCCAATAGGCCCTAGGTGGGGCGTCGGACGGCCCTAAACATCCGACGCCCCAGGCCTTACTGTGGAGACGGGGTGCGAGCCCAGAGTGGCGACTCTCTAGGCTTGCCCCCCAAGACCGCTTTCGCCTCGACTACCGCCGCGGCCTCTCACTGTCGAGAGACTTTCATCTCACCTCTTACGGCGAAGGTAGCGAGAGATCCACCCTCATCACCGTGGTTAAAGATAGCCGCGGTTCTGCCTCTATGGCTGCATCGCGGCCCTGTCATTCCACTGAACACTATGTTAATCAGGGTGCTCGTGGAAGATCCTCATCTGGAAGACTTAGGGAATTTACTTGGTTGATATGTCCGCTGAGTAACCTTCCTAAGTATTCCAGTCCCTCTCTCCAACCTCTACACGCACTGCTCAAGGGGGTGAGGAGTGCGTGTAGAAGTTCCCAGCGCCGGCCAGGATTCGCCATCACCCAACAAGATGCCACCGAGGCTAGTTGTTGTGTGATGCCCAGGGTGCACCACATGGAGGTTCCCGACCCACGTACCCCTGGAATAACAAATTTATCTAGATAATTTTTAATTCCGAAGCAATAACAGAATGCTGGCAACAATACTCAAAGTATTTCCGCAAGAGGGTTAATTTTTTTTCTTATTATTATTTATTTTATCTTTGCAGTAAGTGTGCGTTGGGTACATTTTTGTTTGTTATCCCATTAACTAATGCCGCTTACTTAAATCGGTTGAGAAAAACATCGTGATGAAACCGACATGTATATACTTAAAATCTTTCAAAGTCATGTGTCATCCACCGACCCGCACTGGGCCATTGTGGTGGATTATGGCCTTGGCTCTCTCCTTGCAAAAGAAGGCCCCGAGTCCCGGCAGTGAAAACATTTAGTGGGATGTTAATATACTTTATGCTATCCCATCAACTATCTACTAATATACTAACAATCAGAATCGCGCAACTTCCCTAATCCTTTAATTTGTAAAAATGGTTTAATCTTAGTTCTTCTAATCTGTATGGTATGAGCGAAACAAATTGTGCCAAACCTCTTCAAAACCAAACTTTTTAATATTTCTGAGAAGTTAGTGAACGTGGACAAAAATATTATCTAAATCTGGGCATTTTATTTTCGATCACATGTCCGCCTCCTAACAAGTTGTTTCTACTGATAACGTGTCCCAATCGATGTCTACGCGCCCGTGAAATATGTAGTAAGAACTTACTGTAAAATGGATTGCATCAAACGATTTCATCCATTTGGGAACAAAACAATAAAAACTGAAAAGTCCTGAATCTGAAGAGTTGATCGAACCTTGGGAAGTAAAACTTCCGTAACAAGTTTTACTACCGTTGTTTTCTGTTCACCGGGAACTATCGGGAGCGGACCGGGGGCGGCGCGGGAGCGGGGCGGGGAGCGGGGGGCCCCCGCCGGATGCAAATCAGTCTGCGACCGGGAACTAGCTGCCGGCGCTGAGGAGACCTGCCGCAGAGGATCACTTCCCAACTATAATTGAAGCGCCATTGTGGTTAGACGGCGGAGTACTCATTTACCTTTTGAGCATGAAGTAATTAAATATGGTGCTATCACCACCAATAATAAAACCGTACCGTGCCTACTATGCAATGTATATTTATCTATACATTGTATATTTATATATACAGTGTATATATATACTTATTTTTAAATAAAGAATGACGGAACGAGCATGGCATGTGCCTGATGGTAAGCCACATGCCTGCCACATAACAGCACAGTAACACGCAGCTATTGGAACATGAAAAATCCAAATCATTACCTAGTACTGCACTGCGCTCATCACCCAATAATGTGTGATGATACTCCCAGTGGAACTAGAAAGAGAAATGTGAAGCGACACAGAGGTTGAAGCCAGTGTTCTGGTTGTGTGTCGCTCGGTGAGCACCGTCCCCGCCGGAGCCGCGGTCCCGGCGGGCTAATTGTGACCTAATTACTGGTTACACGCCGCGCCGGCTCACCGGCCCGGTCGCGCCGGCTCCGGCCCGCCGGTTGCAGCCCGCCGGCGCCGGCTCAGTCGTGCTATCTTCAGAGTTGTGCCTCCAGACTACAGCCCCACCGCGGCGCCCACGGTCATCTCACGTCGTCGGCAATTGCTGTCCACCTGACAGACTCCCCTCGCCTCGCTTGTCAAACGTGATTCCCTACATCTACGTCCTACGTCACGTCCTACATCCTCAAAGCTACGTCATGCAAGAACCACAGACTAAGTAGAGTTTTACGTATCTAATTTATCGTTATTGAACTAATTCCAAAAATTCTTACATTTTATTTCTTTCTTCTCTGTACAGAGCACCACGCTTGGCTGGCATGGTGAATAGTGGTACCGACAGTATGTAATGTACATCCTCTTTGATGTACTTGTGTAGACCACGTGTAGAGCCGCACCACAAATCAGAGAATAGTGTCGCCGCACGAACAACAGTGTAAGTAGCTCCCTCAGCGCACGAGGTAAACACTCTGCGCAGGGACGCACCACGCTCTTCTTGTTATTTCACGGAATAGCGTTCAAACTCGAGCACGTCAGAAACCACGTAGTTACAGGTATACCTGTTAACCTCAACAGCACAGGGAAATACAGCATTAACGAATAGTTGCACAATACATATAAAATTGGTGTTGTGATTTGCTCGTCACCTGAAAATGTTAACTTTGGTGGAAATTTCAATCTTTTTACATATTTTTTTATAATTTAGAGTGCCAAGACGAGCTGGACATGTGCCTGATGGTAAGCAAAATGCCAGCCACATAACAGCACAGTGACACGCAGCTATTGGAACATGAAGAGTCCAAATCATTACCTAGCACTGCACTGCGCTCATCACCCAGAGATCTAAGATATTATATCTCTAAGCCCTGTAATTTCTCTGGTAACATTACCCTTCAAACCGGAACACAGTAATGTTTGCACATTACTGTTTGGCGGTAGAATAACTGACAAAGGTGTGGTACTTCCCCAGGCGGACTCTGCTAAGAGTCCTACCACTTCATTTACTATACATGACTTCAACACACAGTTACTGTACTAGGTAATAGCAAAGCTCCTCGGTTTTACTCACGTAGCTCCTGTTTTCATTATTTTCTCGCAATAAAAAGTAGAACAACTTATGTGCGATTACAGACTATAATCTAAATAAGATCCAAATATCAACCCAATCCGTTCTAACAGTCTCACGTGATCGAGCCGCTGACACTCAAACTTCATTGACATTTATAAAATCAGTAGATAGATGGAGAACACGGTGACATCGTGTGACGCAGGGCTGCGTCCGCGGTCACATACATTTTCTATTCGAGTACACAGTTCTGTTACTGGGACGACTGACGAACTCGTTTCGTGTGATGTTTCGCACTCGCCCAATTTGTTGCTCGTTCCATAGCAATCCATATAATAAAGTGAATGATATTCTGAACGTTAGTTTGTGTGCTGTTCGATCCAACTGTCGGAGCGCCGAGTCGATACTAAGTGTCATCAAGAAGTAGATAATATTGTTTGTATCGTCGGCTTATTACAACAGGACGTGTCGTGGCAGCGCTCGGAGCCAGGGCGTCACACATTCCTGCGACAATTAGCCGAGAACAACTCCTCACGGCCGCCGCGCCGGTGCCGGGTCCGGTCGCCGGTGCCGGGTCCGGCCGCCGGCTGCTGGCGTCACCCCGGGCCCGGCGCGGCTCGCTAACGATCTTGGCCTTCTCGTGTCGTTCTCAGAGTTAATATAAGCACTATTTATCTGTTTGTGTTCCGTGATAGATAAAACGTGACCGTTTCAGGGAGTCTATGTGTACGTGACTATCTTACTTTGTCAATTCTGTTTTGTGAACCGCCGGACCACTTGGACGAAGTTTTTGAAGTGAAAACTTCTGTTGGCACACCACACACAGATTTTTTGTGGACTGTGAACGAAACTCATCGTCACGCTCGTAAATGAAAGAAATGTTCGAGTGAACTGGAGACCACTGGGCCATCCATAATGAGCTTAGTTATTAAAAGGATTCAAAAGCTTTTTTAGTTATTTTCTATTCAAAGTTTCACTTTCTGCCGTGTCGTCCTTGATCACACATTTTTTAACACCAGTTTCATTGTTTTTTACTTAATTTGACTGAATAGTGCACTGTACAGTTCTAATTTTTAAACATTCTCAGTACTTAATTATTTCCTACTTTTTCCTGAGTTTTTATTGGACAACTACATATATTTATATAAAACACACAAATTAAAAACTATAAGTTGTAACAATACCTAAAATGGGTTTAAGCTTGTGACAATGAATCTTTTTCAGGCTTATAAGCTCACATGACACGGGGCACTCGTATTGAAACTTGATCCGTCGGTCTCCGAATAAAATTTAGTGATTTGTGTGACTGAATTATAAACATAGATCTCCCAGATTTTTCTTTTCTATAGATATTAAAAAAAGTTAAAAAATAAAACAAGAGTGTTGGTTCCATACAGTAATGACCGCACAAACCGCTGCACAACCTCGATTTCTGAGTGATTACGTAGGTAAGTACTTTAAATTTAAAAATGACTTAATAATTCTAATTTGTTTTCAATACTTGTAGTATAATAAGTTAATAAGGTATTTTACCGTAATTATTAAAAAAAATGTAAAAGAAGGCTCAACTTCAAACTCCAGGAACAAGCCTTACTCAATCCTGGGTACAGCACCTGATTGGTTGGATGGATGAATGGATGGACCTATTTTAATGAACACGTATGAAAAGCACTACAGAATCCCAGAGGATGTGGGTGTTTCGTCATCCAGACCGGACATTTTCCTTTTTTATAGAGCTACGAAACACATAGTCCTTGTAGAACTTACCGTACCGTGGGAAACTAAAATACCTAAAGACCACGCGATGAAACAAAATAAGTATTACGACCTCCTAAACGAATTAACAAAAAACGGCTATGTAGTTAGTTTATACGCTGTAGAAGTGGGAGCGAGGGGTATACCAGCAAAATCTCTATATAACCTGCTGAAAGACCTTGGCTTATCCAGGAGTGCAGTAAATTCTATACTAGAACGAGTATCTAAAGCTGCACTAGTAGGCTCATATCAGATTTGGCTGGGCAAGGAGAGAAACGAGTAGTGAAGGTGAGTGTTGATGTACGTCAGAAAGGGGCCCCTTAAACCTACGCCTGAGTCACAAGTCTCGGGGTCTACTCGGGTTTTCTCTCTCTGCCACACGATGGACCCGGCACCCGCACGATGAATCTATGGAATGCTAAGAAGATCGTCTCTGACTCAACTAAATCTCATAGTTCTAGATGAAAGAGGAATATTTTGTGATTTTGTGTATTTTGTGATTCCCTGGTGAGAGCCGAATGTATTGTTGATGGATTGATCTGTATAATGTGTTGAAGCAGGCAGCTGCTACTGAAATTATATGTGAAGTGCGAGGGGAGGCCAGATCGGGGGCCGGGGGGGAGGGGCAGCGTCGGCTCCCCGAGGACCGCGAGCCGGCCGGAGCTGTCGGAGGATCAACAAAGAACTTTAACTTTCAGAATTTTCCGTTATTTTTAATCCTACTCATATTATATATAACTAATGATGTTATAAATCCCAAAGTTTGGATTTATATACTCAATGATACTCAATGACACTTTAATCGTCTGTGAAACTAGGTCTAACAACAGTTGACAGTGTCAGGGAGCAAACTTTGGTCTCACTAGTCCCCTCCGTAACTCCGTGGATGGTATACAGACACATTTTGCTTCTGTTATCAGGAATAGTCCCTTAATAACAAAATAGATGTTTGTTTCTCAATCACGTCGGAACATCTGAACGGATCGGGTTGAAAACAGATTACAGTTCGGAATAGCACACAGGTTGGTAGTGCTGCTAGTAACTCCACATAGAGGGCTAACTTGTCGAATCGAATAAATAAATGGAATTGAATCAACAGGCCTAATGATACGAAAGCTTGCACTAGTTGTGTCAATAATGGCCGCTCTAACAACATTCAAACACGACAAGGTTTTTCTAATTGAGTCAATTTAGACTCAGAGACGTGAGGTTGCAAACTTGCAAATGATTAAAGAAGTTTCGCCAAAGACGCGACTAAAAATGTTTTTTACTAGTGATTCGTATCTATCGAACGGATGAAGCTGATAGAGTAGTTGTCGCGACAATACTGATCCGTACTTCAGAACGAGATTGTAATAGATTAATAGAACATTATTTATTGCGGCCCAAAAAATTACGGAAATCTTACAGTAAAACAATCATGAACTAGCACTACAAACTACGGCCTTATTTTTTTGCTGAGAGCAATCTTTTCTAGGAAATCAGCTTAAAGGAAATTCCTATCAAGGTCAGGCTAATAATGTTAATGATTCAATATTTTATTTGGTTCTTTTTTAACAATAAATTTAGCTTCCACAGACAAAGTCAAAGACTCTGGAATCCATGACCTTTGTCGTTTGGGTTTAATTTTTTACATTTATCTTGGATTATTGGGAAAATAGGAGTGAGTTAATCGTTTGAGTGCAGCATTTTCGACTTACATAATTCTAGAACTCTTTTACCCGATTTAGTTATTTTGTAATTCGCTTTCTCCCGGCTTAGAGGCTCCACCGCGACCGCATGTCTGCCCCTAACGACGTGTCTGGTGTGTCGGCCGGCGGCGGCCGGCGGGCGGGAAGTGCTCAAGTGTCGGCCGTGACCCGCGGGTCCGCCGCCGAACTAGCACTGTCTTAGCTTTGAATCGTTCTCTCTTTTCTTTTCGCTTGTAATGATAGAGACAGCAATAACAAAGCCATAGCCGATAGTTAGCCGCCAGAGGGCCGGGGAGCAAATAATGAAGCGGGAGCGCGACGACAGCGAGGGTGCTTCAGCCGCCGCGCCGCTAGCGGAGCCCTGACCTTCCGCTATTTCGGAGACACTCCGGCACCGCGCGGCACACGGGCGAGCTATACAGCACGGGGCTTTGATGTCGGGAGCTTCACGGGCACCTAGCGTTAGCTTGCGGTGAAGAGTCGCCACACCCCCACATGTTCGTATTTTCAGTGCGAGAAGAGATTATGGTGCATTTTCAAAACGTAAAAAGACCTGTCTAATACAGTTCCCAATTTCACCAAAACCGACAGTGGTGCCACACTTGGCAATATTTAGAACTATCTTTGACAAGTATTTTTGCGTCTGGAAAATACATCATTATACTGCCTTATAAACTCTGTAGCTTTTTGTTTTTTGGGTATGGTCCCATCTGGCCCGGTGCCTTGGCCCGGTGCCGGGCCAAATGGGAAGAAAAAGTTTCAACTGGCCCGGTCATATATTTACCGGGCCAGATGACACAAATCAAGTGCCATCGTCCCCGGTAACGGGAGAAAAGAGGATACGCCTGTAATTTGTGAAATACTAGCTACATGCATCTGTAAAAGGGACGGAACTTATAAATCAAATTACCATAGTATAATATATACTTAGTAAACAATAATCAGTGTTTGTCGTGAATGACGCGATAACAACTTCTGTCATAAAACTTAAATAGACTTCTTATAAGTGGATCATTTTGAATTTGAACATAATAAATAATAGTAATTTTATAATAATAACAATAATCAATAAAGCCAAAATGCAACAAACCAAACAAAATTAAGTTAGTGGGTACCTACTTATAATAACACACAAACAGTCAATATGTTTTATTATAACTTTCTCTTAAAATCACAGCTTCGATCAATAAAGTCAATAATTTTGCTAGTATCGCATTTTAGTATAAAAACTAACGTGGTTATTACACATTTTAATTAAAAACACGGGCCACTTACGTTTGATGTAACACATAGGTACATACATACACGATGGACCCGGTACCCGCACGGTGAATCCATGGAATGCTAAGAAGATCGTCTCAGTTCAGTCCGACTCAAATTTTGATCTTTTTCAAGGAGAGTGCGCGCGCGTGTTCGCAGCTCGTTTAGCCGTTTAACAGAGCTAAACGAGCTGTATTTAATTAAAATCGCTTATTTCTTTAAATGACCGACGGTTATTTGACCGGTCGCCAACTCCGTGGTTTCCTCCTGAAATAAAAGTGGTTAAGTGCGAGTAGAACACGCCCATGAAGGCTTCCGTAGCAGCAAGTAACATATTATAAAAGTTTTTGTAGTTCGTTGTTACTTTAATCAGTGTTTTATAATAGTCAATATATTATGACGTATTAAAATAAAACTACTTAAGTATTAGATTTCATTCAAACCAATTTTCGTTGATAGTTTACAAGGTACAATCGTACACTTTTTTTATTTTTGTCATTCTCTTGTTTTAGAAGTTACAGGGCGGGGGGGACACTTTTTACCACTTTGGAAGAGTTCCTCGCGCAATCCATATCCATATCCAATCGTATCCATAGGTAACCCTCACGTATGGTTATAAAAAAATATATTTGAGTTTCAGTTCTAAGTATAGGACCACCCTTAAAATATTTGTTTTTTTTTTTTGTATCAAAATCTTAATGCGGTGCACAGATTACGTCTACTTAACAAGTTGTAATAGTATAGCTCTTATAGTTTCGGAGAAAAGTGGCTGTGACATACGGACGGACAGACAGACATGACGAATCTATAAGGGTCCCGTATTTTGCCATTTGGCTACGGAACCGTAAAAAGTATTCTCAAAGCATGGCCTCCTTTGTTAGTACAGTTCAAAATTAATTGACGACGTATGTCTGTGACGTCAGTCAGTATAACTAGTTAGTGACTATAGTATCATACTATAGTCATAATAAAACATATTTGAGACTGTTTGTAATATAAAACGTACCTACCTACCTACTTAATTTTGTTAGGTTTGTAGCATTTTGGCTTTATATAGTAGTTTGATTTATAAGTTCCGTCCCTTTTACAGATGCATGTAGCTAGTATTTCACAAATTACAGGCGTATCCTCTTTTCTCCCGTTACCGGGGACGATGGCACTTGATTTGTGTCATCTGGCCCGGTAAATATATGACCGGGCCAGTTGAAACTTTTTCTTCCCATTTGGCCCGGCACCGGGCCAAGGCACCGGGCCAGATGGGACCATACCGTTTTTTGCAATCAACTGTATCTACTTAGAGTTTGTGAAGTGAAAACACCTTTTGGCGCACCGCATATTTTTTTTTTTTTTTTAAATATTGGTGGACAATTCACACACATCTGACCCCAAACTAAGCAAAGCTTGTGTGATGGCAGCCAGATAGCTGATATAATACTTATATAGTTTTAAATACATACTTATTATACATTGAAACACCCAGACACAGTGCAAACATTTGAATTCATCACACAAATATTTGCACTGGGTGGGGATCGAACCCACGACCCTCGGCTTCGCAGGCAGAGCTACTACCAACTAAGCCACTAGGTAGGCATATAGATATTTTCCTAGGTTGTGAGGATGTAACGTCACGCTGTGACGGGAAAGACTCGATCAGGTGGATTCGGGGCCCCGATCACACCCGAGCATAGCGTAATACAGTCAGCTACTCTTCCCTGCTGTGTCGCTGGGTCTACTATTTTGATTTGTATAGAAATAAAATAATCATGAACATCCATGATACGATCTCTAATAATACAAAATTCAGTTGCAATGTAGTTTTCAAGTTTTGCCATGCGGTCTTAAACACACACACTTTTTGTTTTAGAGTTTTAATTTTGGTTTGAAATATCAACAAGATAAAGAAGCAGAGTCACTACCAGATTCACCAGACTGAGCGGTGGGTGGGATTTATCTATTTTATAAACATTTTTTTGTCTGTTATAGGTTTACACTTGACCGCCATCTCGCCTGATGTTAAGCGACGATGCGGTCTACGATGGAGCGTGTTTGCCCAGAAAAAACCGATTCACTCTCGATTGGAAGGCACAAAGATTGTAACTATCAGGGAAAACCCACTCAGGCAACGTAATCCACAGCTTAGACGTTCTTATCACAAAAGTAGAGTCAAGCCTCCTCGTTTGTGTCTTTGCAACGTCAACCATACCCCGGGAGCAAATGGAGCTAGTGCGCTATTGAAGCCTTCTAATATGTTCTCAATGTCAGTCGGGTCCGTTTATACGTTCCGGCATGATTGAGCAACAAACACACAAACTTTCACATTGATAATAATTACACTTGTAGCGCCCTGCGGTTTTACCTGCGCAGTTTCCGTTCCCGTTATATTCCCGTATTAAGAAGCATGTTTATGTTCTATACCAAACCGACTGTAATCCAAAGATTGACTAGGTAATATTTGATTCACAGAAGCTGAGTTATGATGGTCATTACTACAAAGTCGGAAAAAGGAAGCGCATGTGGTTACAGAGATATTTATAAGTGTTAGTGAGGTCGCCGCTTGTTCTACCGCCAACCAAGCAGTAATGTGCAAACGTTACTGTGTTTCGCTTTGAAGGGCAATGTTCCCAGTGAAATTAAATGGCATAATCTTATATTTCTGGGTGACGAGCGCAGTTTAGTGCGAGGTTATGTTTTGGATTCTTCATGTTCCGATAGCTTATCACTGTGCTGTTATGTGGCAGGCATGTTGCTTGCCATCAGGGACATGCTCTGCTCGTCTCATCACTCTAAATTATTAGAAAAATTGTCAACAGTAATTGACCTGTGGAGGCTGTCTGTGCCGGCGCGTCGCCGCGTCGGGGTGGTTTGCTGCGGGCGACACCAGCCGTGTGTTGAACACATTCCGTCCACGTCATACAGAATGTGATAATCGGCGGACATGTGCGGCGTTCCTCGTTCCGGCGGCAATTAGGCAGCACATCGAGGGCACATTAACGCGCCAGAATGCCGCCTCGTGTCGCTTCATGCCGCCCCCTCGCCACCCCCTGCCGCTCTGAGATGCTTCGCTCCTAGTTAACGACCAGTTAAACTTTATGTCCACCTACCGGGTCGTGGACATTTTTTTCTTAATTGGTCTAGTTTTGGCCACTGGTACTACTTTTCATGAGTAAGAATCCGTTTGACATTATACTCACGCACACATCGCCGTCGAGACACACAAATTAGTTCCTCTTGACCATCCTACTAATGTTATAAACGTAGATGTTTGAATATTCTGCTCCGTGTCAACTACATCTCATCTCGTCTTGTTACTCTATAGGTATATACCAAAGATCTCAATACATAGATGTGCCCTCCCAAACTTCAGGGTGCACGGAATCATGTCATTGATGGGAAGAGTGAGGTCACTCATTCCGTTCCACTCGGGTGCAGAAAGCGGTGAACGCCGGACGTTTTTACTTATCACTATTCGTTGTCAACAACCAAAATAAATAGAACTACAGCATATCGCGCCGCTAGCGATTCTAGGGGTCAAGTAGATTGATTATGTGTAAACTACTTACGACAAACAGAGACGTAGTTTATTGCCAATTTCAAGTTACTCAGGGCACATCCATTGCTATACTACAAAAAAGGTAGGTCGCACAGCATCCACACTGGTGGGAGGAGGCCCGGCGCGCGGCGGAGCGCGAGGCGGCGAGCTTCCGGCTGGGCGGCGCCGGCAGCTGCCGCCGGGACCGGCGCGCCGGCCGGACCGCGCCCGGCGGCCGCACGGAGACAGCAGTCGACAGGAGAACAGGAGACAGGAGCGTCACACGCGAACTCAAGGAGGGGGATATTATGTAAATACCAAGGCGTTCAGCAATAAACATGTAAATTTATTGGCGATTCCCATTAGGTTGGACATTGGATTACTATAGTTTTTCTCCCCATGCTTTAGACATTTTAGAACTCTCCGAAAGCGCATAAAATGCTAGGCGTGTAGAATGAAAACCTAAACCTCTAGAACCACGAAACACGTAGAAACTCGGTGTATCTCGGCCGGCAAGCGGCCCCGGCGCTGGACCGGCCGCGCGGCCGGCGCGGCGTTACAAGGCGAATCTGTTCCTACAACTATAATACCTCGTTCCGAAACTTCGCCAATGATATTGAACCCCTTTACTGAGAGTTTCATCGGCGTCCGTCGCAGTACAGGCTGCTACTTCATATGAACGCTGCGGTCTGCGCCGCTGCGGGCTGCTGCATGTATTCATACAAATCTCAGCAGGTTTTGGCTCCTTCGTTGGACCCGATGGTGTCGCTCCACAGAGTCACTCCCGTCAACACGATCCTCATAGTGAGCACGAACGTCAACTTACATCACAATCATATCTAGTTCATATATTAATAGTAAAAAAATCGACAGATATGAAAAGGAGTTAAGAATGCAAGGGTAAAATTGAAAAGTATTTCTACAGGCGGCCGGCGCTCCACGCGGCCTGTCCCGAACGTGTCGCTCTGCAGCAGGACTAGGGCGGTTCCGCTTCAGCGAACACAGTTGCTTTTGCCAACTGCTGAATTGGCAAGCAGTAGTGTGCCAACTTTATTCGATTTTAACCGTTTCTCACCTGCGTACTAAATTGCTCCTTGCTATGTTATTCGATAGGTTTACTCGGGGAGCTAGCTTCTTACAGGGTGTATGCAGGCGCGCTCGCTGCGTGCTCGGGTAGAGGACAAACTGTTTTATTGTAGTTATCATGTATCGCGGCATGTCGACTGTAAAGAGGCCGTAATTGTCGTGCGGCGGTACAAACTGGAGACCAGCCCGCGAAGATCCTCGCATTATCTACAAATGGTGGAAACTTGTCAATGTCCCGGCGCCGCGCGTTCTGTTCACAACATTGCGAACAGTAATTAAAGCTTAATTGAAATCTAATCGCGTGGGCGGCGATATATAGCTACGTTTAAAACGCTTCACACGCTCTCGTACCGCCCCCGCACCGCCCTGGTCCCATCCACTGAAACCTGCTACTGCCTTAAGATATAGACTTTGAAGACACAGGAACAGTTTACAGTTATTGCAGCAAAGGTGACATTTTTAGACCATTTTCGGCTGATCACTCGCGACATCCTCGTAACAACAGACTGTTTGGTGAATTTGAACTGCTGATGTAGATAACAAAACCTTAGCTCAAACTTCGACAGCGACTAGAGCATGGGTCCCGCTCGTCGCCTGGCGCGAGGCTCCGAGCGGGCCGCTGTAATGACCGCATTAGATATTCCGTTCCATTTCCAGCCATCAAATATTAGGGAATCTTCGGAGCGTGTATGAAGTCGTTCGGCTGAATATTTGAAGGGCGGTAATCGAGTCGCGGCTCGGGGCAGGTGAAGGGGGGTACTGCAGCTGTGAAGGGAACACACACACGGAGCAACAAAACACCATTATCAATAGGAGTGAGCTCCTGCGACACGCTGCGGCACGCTGCGGCACGGAGGATACTATTGTTGTTTGGAAACAGTCGTCTCATCTCTAAGTCGTTTCGCGGTAATTACATCAGTTGCATTTAGCGTTGAGCTTCGAGTTGGCTTGGCGCGTGAGAGTTGGCCGCTAACCTCGTTGCTGTCGTTATGAACACAAAAAACTAAAAGTTTAATTCTTTTTTTTTTGGGAATTAAATTCATTTTTCATTTAGTGAGACCGTATATTCTTACAAATCTAAAATAACTATCCCATTACATAACTTTTTCTATTTTCAAGTTATAGGTAGAGTCCTCAGAATAAACTGTCGGTGTTGTGGTGTTGCCTCTCTACAAGATTTTCAAACACAAAACATCAAAATTTCAAGTTTTCGGCAAACGTTACCATCGGCATCGTTCAGTGTCAAGTATTTTCTTATTCTGATACTACCTCGTGGACCGAGAAACTTAACTAGAAAAGTAATTTCTTTATCTGCAATAGATTTATACGTAACGAGCCTGCGTGTCGCTTAACATGAGGGGTGAGGGTGACCTCGCCTAATGTTACGCGGAGAAGTATTAGTATTTGACGATGTGGTCTAAGATAGAACGTACTTACCGAGCCTTACACATTCAAATTTAGCGGTGTAGAAAGCCCTGCTTATCTGCACTTGGATAAATATTTAAATGTGCAGACGGGGTTCGAACCTATGACCTCACGGTAGTGAGATCAGACGTTCCAGTCACCCGGCCACTGGTCAATTGGCTGGAGAGCCCGCCCGCGCCCCGCGCCCCGCGCCCCGCGCCCCGCGCCCCGCGCCCCGCGCCCCGCGCCCCGCGCCCCGCGCCCCGCGCCCCGCGCCCCGCGCCCCGCGCCCACGGTGGACTCAATTAATGGAATGTTGTTAAATGCTCACCGCGCCGGCGCCGGCGCCGCCCGGACACAGGCGCGGCGCGCCCGGCGCCCGGCCTGCAGACCCCGCGGGCGCACCATGGAGCCGCGACGTGATATTTCAGGCTATAGTTTAACTGTATTCCACATTTATATCCGATCCCTTCAGACGCTCCGACGTGATGGACCAACAAACATCCAACACACAAACATTACTTGTATTATTAGGAGAATAGTAAAATTACAAGATAACTGATCTTCAAATGTATAAATTAAACTATGTGAACGCGTACCCAGTGTAGACATTGGATAGCCCAATGTTTCAGATTTCCAGCGCCAGTGGACTCCTTGGGATATCGTCGGGGGACGTGTAGTGTCGTAACCGGTGAAAGGATTTCATTGGAACTTTAGAACCCTGATCACATAATGACAATCCTTGATCCGTGATATAGTGTACTGGGGCCAGGTGGGGCGGGGAAGGGGGCTGTGTTGCACAACACTCGTCTTCTGCGTGCTGCAACACTCGCGACAGCAAACTCAGATTATCACAAGTGACGTCACACACGCACACACGCACACACGCACACGTAGGTATTGTGTCACCTCATTCGCTCCCGAGGTCGGAATGCGCTCGCTGACTTAATGACTCAGCTACAAGCCTGATGCTAAGCCTAGTTCGTATTAATAATCATAGAGGAAGCAAAAAATGATTGTGCTCAATTTATCTCACAAAACTGCATAGGTTATTTTCTTTCATGCTGGTTGCCTGGAAGAGATTGTACTAACATAAGGCCACTTGGGGCACCCTTTTTAGTGTATAAGTGTTTTTACTGTAATATTTAAATTAGTTTTTTTTTAAACGGGCAGATCCTTTATTAACAACACTAAAATATACCTACAATGAAAACTACACTACGCTACATACGTACATACCTAACTAATTACTTACACTGACTAAGCTCACCTGAATCATCCATAGACCAATGACCAATGAAGATCTTCAGATTAATCAAGATGTTGAAGCCCACTACCAGTCACTACACTAATTTGTTTGTGTCATAATTAACATATTTCATCTGTATAATTCATTATCTTCAATCAAAGCAGGCGGCAGATGTATTTCACAGTTCTTATTCAAAGCAATGAATACAAAATAACTTTAATTTAAATAATCCGACTGCAAAACATCACCAATCATAGAACCTTATTGAAAAGCAATATATTATATCTTAAGACACTTAGGTGATTGATACGAATCTAACGATGTCTTGATTATCAAAATCCATCCAGCCGTTTGGAAGATACGTGAGAAAAAAGAAATTTATAAACATACAAAATACGCAGGAGAAACATAACCCTTCTCACAGTCGGGGAACAAATCACGTGTGTTGTTGTGACGGCGCCCGCGACCCGTGACGTCACCGGGCGCGGCGCGGGCGCATCCCGGCGGAGTCGATCCCGTCGGCCGCGCGGTTATCGGACGTCGACCCGCGCGGGAACCGGAGCGGGAACGGCGCGGGAACCGGCGCGGGAACCGGAGCGGGAACCGGAGCGGGAACCGGAGCGGGAACGCGCGGGAACCGGCGCGGGAACCGGAGCGGGAACCGGGCGGAACCGCGGGAACCGGCGCGGGAACCGGCGCGGGAACGGCGCGGGAACCGGCGCGGGAACCGGCGCGGAACCGGGCGGGAACCGGAGCGGGAACGGCGCGGGAACCGGCGCGGGAACCGGAGCGGGAACCGGAGCGGAACCGGAACGGAACGGCGGGAACCGGCGCGGGAACCGGAGCGGGAACCGGGCGGGAACCGCGCGGAACCGGAACCGGCGAACGGGCGGGAACCGGCGCGGGAACCGGCGCGGGAAACCGGCGCGGGAACCGGCGCGGGAACCGGCGCGGGAACCGGCCCGGGTTATGGTGCGGTCGGTCTGTCCCGACCACGAGAGCTGTTCTCTCCAACGCGGAAATCTGTCACTCTGGTGCCGATGCTCAGCTTACAAGATGAAGGTAGAAAGGTGATTTTGTATAAAATTTAAAAACATTATTCACAAAACAACAACAACACTAAACTAGCTTCCTTGATCTCGCCGCCGACTCACTATCAGCAATTAGATAACACGGAATAACGACCGCACCTGAACACGCCCGCCACCGCGGAGTAGACAGCAAGTTTCATCGACTCTGAACGTGTCATTTCGATAGGGATCCACATTTTTAGCACTTTCACCTTTTTCTTTTTTTCTACAGGCTGACCGCCATCGCTTGCACACGTGGTGTATTTTATTAATCTGTCATTATTTAGGTGTGGGGTTCGTGTTAATTTACCCCAAGCTTTAGTTTATTCTCATGTTTGTTTGTTCGCCCACTCGCTGTTTGTCTCATCTCTTGCAGGAGAGGTTTTGGAATTTGCGAAATCAAATATTTGTAGTACAGCAGCCACAAGGGAGGGAGGGGCCTCCCCGCACCGCGGGGAGTTCACAAAAGCAATTTAGGTGTATCAGGAGTAATCCGGCGAGCAAACACGCGGGAACCGGCGCTGCCGGGAACACATTCAATTCAATTCAATTCAATCATTTATTTATCAATTTGGTACATGGGTACACTTTTGAACGTCAAATTATAGAAACATTAAATACACAATGTCAGATAAAAACAACAAAATACAAACAGAACATAACAGTATTAAATTATGGGTAATGTCAAATTAAATAAAATCTGAGAATTCAATCAAAAAAAAAAAAATCAATATACATTTGTCACAATTCATTTAAATTTTCTAATGTCAAGTGTTTCCAGGTCTTTTTGTCCTCTAAAAAATCTTGTATTTTATAGTATGCCTTTTTAGTCAAAACTTTTTTGACTGCCAACTTAAAAGCTTTGTCATTTAGGCTAGTTAGGTAATCAGGTAACATATTATAAAACTGAATACAATTGTATCTAAATGATTTTGAATTTTGAAAGTCGTGTTCTGGGGACAATATACTTTAATTTATCTCTTGTATTATAATTGTGCGTATCACATTTCCTAGTAAAACTATTACAATGCTTTCTAGCATACATTATGTTGTGGTAAATATAAAGGCTTGGCATTGTTAAGATATTGATTGTTTTGAACAATTCTCTCAGAGATTCCCTGGGCTTCAACTTGTAAATATACCTGATGGCTCGTTTTTGTAATACAAAAATTGATTTAAGAGCATCTGCAGCATTTCCCCATAGTAAAATTCCGTATGCCATGATAGAATGGAAATAACTGAAGTATACAGTTTTTGCTGTAGCAACATCAGTTAAATCTCTGATTTTACGGACTGCATATGCCGCTGAGCTTAGTTTACCCGCTAATTCTTTAATATGCTCTCCCCACTGCAACTTGGCATCAAGTTTCAGACCTAAAAATTGTGTTGTATTGGTGAAACGTAACTCATCATTATCAATAGTTACTGAGTTAAAAGAATTATTTCTAGCCAGTGAAAATTTAACACAATTCGTTTTTTTCGAGTTTAAGGCTAAACTATTTATACTAAACCAGTTCAGCGCTTCGTCTAGTGCAAAGTTTATGTCATCAGTATCCGGCGACTTCCTTTCAATATCAAATAGTAATGACGTGTCATCAGCGAACAAAACAATTTTTGCAAATTTTTGCATAAGAAAAGGGAGGTCATTGATATAAACTAAAAATAAAAAAGGACCCAAAATTGAGCCCTGGGGAACTCCCACATCCACACGCAGAGAATCAGATAATACACCTTCTATGTCTACATTCATAGTTCTTTCGGCGAGATAAGATGTCAGAATTTTCAATGCCAGATTTCGAACTCCGTAATGAGATAATTTGGATAATAAAATATTATGATTAACACAGTCAAAAGCCTTTGACAAATCGCAAAAAATACCAATAGCGTCTTTGGAATTTTCCCAAGCGTCATAAATACTACCAACGAACTTGGCGATTGCATCAGTTGTAGAACAACCCTTTGAGAAGCCAAATTGACTGTCAAAAAAGAAGCCATTACGACAAAAATAAGCATTTAGCTGGTCTAAAACAATTTTCTCAAAAATTTTACTAAGCGCAGGCAAGATAGATATCGGCCTATAATTACCAGGTAGTTTTGTGTTACCAGTTTTGTGAAGCGGAATGACCTTGCTATGTTTCATAAGATTGGGAAAAACACCACTCGTTATACACTCGTTAAAGATTCGAGAGAGGTAGGGTGCCAAATCAATTACAATATTTTTAATAAATTTTACGGACATACCCATATATATCTTCCGAGTTTTCAGTTTTAGTGACTTGAATGTTTTTATAATAATATTTGGTGTCACTTCGTGAAAACTGAAGTTTACAGTGGAAGCAGGCACATTTTCGGCTAGCAACCGATTTGCTTGTTTAGGACATGATATTAGTTTCTTTGTAGTTTCTTTTGGAACCTCATTGAAATAATTAGCAAATGTATTAGCGACTTTATGTTTATCGTCACTAAGTACATCATTGCAATAAATTTCCATTTTTGGCTCCGCTTTTCTTGACTTATTAGTTTCGGATTTGATGATAGACCATGTAGTTTTAATTTTATTGCTAGATTTCATGAGTTTGTTTCTAATGTGAATTGCTTTAGCTTTCCGGCAAACAGATTTGAATATTTTACTAAATTGACGAACGTGATTTCGAAAAAGCTCGTCTTGTCTATAAGCCCTTTCACTATAAAGTTCATACAGTTTTTCTCTAGATTTGTATATACCTGGGGTAGCCCAGTCATTAAATTTTATTTTATTGGAATATACCTTATCTTTTAAGGGAAAAACTTCGTCAAAATTATCTTTCAAAATATTGAAAAAACTATTGAAAGCTGTATTTGGGTCATTAGGTCCCGAACTTATATTAGAAACACACAAATCATTTATTATTTTCAGTCTATATACATTTAGCGTCTTTTTGTTTATATTTCTGGTATTTATTTGTTTATAATTCATTACTTTATTACTATTAAAAGGAATTTTGATTAACTGTCCTGTGTGATCTGAAGTCAATTTATTTATAACGGCTTTGTCAAGTAACTTACAACCACAGAATACATTGTCAATGCAAGTTTTGAAGAGCCTTGTATTCAGTTGGTTCATAAAAACGCTTTTAAGGTCAAAACTTTTAAATAAATTGACCAACTCTCTTTCTTGTTTTGAGCTTTTTAGCAAATTAATGTTAAAATCGCCTACAACTATCAAATCTTTTGTCTTTCTGCTCAATTGACCCATAGCATCCTCCAATACAGAAATAAACTGCTCAAATCTTGAACTAGAAGAAGGTCTGTACACATTCAATATTGTATAGTTTTCAATCTCAATGCAAGACAGTTCAATATGACGCTCTACACTAAGCTTAACAACATCATCTCTACTTTTAAAATCCATATTTTTCCTAACAATAATTAGGGATCCCCCCTCCGGTAGTAGTCAGTCTAGAGAAGTAACTCCCCACCGCATGATCTGTAAAACCAACTTTTAACTCAAAATCTTTGATCCAGCATTCCGTCAAACACAAAATGTCAACACCATCGTTTTCCATAAAAAGGTTTATTTCTAACTCCTTTGTTCTACAACTTTGAATATTTTGGTGCACTAGCGTAACGCCCGGTGCGAATGTGTTGGGCATAAAAAAATTATCAAAATTGTTCGATGATGACAGATCATGTGGCACGTCAATTGTGCCATCAAGGGAGTCTGATACTATACTACAGTCAACACTATAAGTCGTTATAACATCTATAACAGTAGAAGTCGTTCCAATAGGTGAGTCAAGGTTATAAGCTAGGATATCACACAATGTGACAATATTTTTTTTATTATCAAACGAATTAGAAATCTTAAAATCAGTTAAATTATTTGAGTCAATGATATGAATATTTTTGTTATGACAAGTGCCATTATAGATGTCAAGATTAATTCTATACAATAAATTATTATATTTTAAGTTATGGCCATATGGTATTGTAAACAATATGAACTTATGCGATATGGCGATATTGTTGACTAGCTCTATAGATTCACTTGTTTCTTTACGGTTTCTACCCTGTTTTTCGGTTGCAATTAATACGTACGTTGATGGTGCTGGGTTCTTGTAACTATCCCTAAACATGCATTTCAGTAAGTTACTATATGATGAACCAGGACTACAATAATTTGTGATTTGCTTAGTGATATGATGAGAGAGACGAATTCCCAGACCAACACCACATTTGTCCGAGTAGATGTAGATGCGGTTGTTCTCCTGAGGTGAAGGTTGTTTAGGTAAATCACAAAATGTCTGCAGATTCTTCTCATCGTCCAAATTACAAATCCCTGTGGTGACACCTGTTCCCAAAAAAAGTGGAAATATTACATTTTGTAATCTCTTCTGTTTTATCCATAAAATTTTGAATTTGAGTCATCTGTTCTTCTATTAAATGTATTTTATTTATTGTCCTATTTTTTCTGCTCCAAACTAGTTCGATAGTTATTAATCAGTTCTATGAGTTTTCCGTTTTCTTCCATTTGTAGTTGGATAAATTTATTCCTCTTTTCAAGTTCTTCTGTAACTAAGGCATTTTCTTTGGCTAACGTTTCATTTTCAAAACAAGCACATTCATTGTTGATTGTTTGTTTTTTTTCTGAGGCTTGTAGTTTTCTGGTTGTGTTTCCGTTCATAATTTTAGTAAAATATTTGTATACCATGTTTCTTCGATTCAGCCTCTGCTGTACTCTTTTCAAATGTTTAGCTTTGTTAATTTTTAGATTGGGCTGGTTTTTATGCATCAGATTACTAACAGAATTAGCTAACAATTTGCTATACTTTGATTGCAGTTCATTAAAATTACTTGTCATTAATTTAAGTTGCTTATAAATAGGATCGATAGTCTCCGAAACTTCAGCTTCGTAATCTTCTTTTGCTTTTAGTAGCTCAGATATTTTTTCCTCGAGAACGGTTTGGTCCCTAAGTAAAGCTGATGTTTTTTTTTCGCAATCTGACAGTTTTTTCCTCAGATTATTATTTTCAACGCAAATAGCTTCGAATTCTGTCATATTATTCTCATGTTCGATCGAAAACTGCTTAATTAATCCGTCTTTTTTTATTATGTCTTTTTTTAATTCTTCGATAGTTTTTTCATATTGCTTTATAAGCTCCTTTGAATCCAAGTTCACAAATTTCGTATCAAGATTATCTCCGTGCAAAGCCTTTCTTCTTTGACGAGTAGTCATTATGCAGTTAGGTAGGTATACGATATATTGGATAACAATCAAAAATAAAATTAAGTAATTTTATAGGACAATTCTGTTAATTAATCTGTAATTATTGATGTCAAACTATTAAACTGACGAAATGATCAGTCTGTCAAGCACGTATATTTTTAGTCTGTTTCTGCTCGCTTTTGCTACAATCAGTTGTCAAAGTCACTTCATATCTGTCAAAGTTACACTGACGTAGTGATGTTTCACTTTTCGTTGTTTAAAATAAAGTTAAGGCAGTTTGGAAAACAAACAAAACGGATGTGCTAAGTTTAAGTGGTGATTGGTGATTTTTTACAGTGTTTCAGCCAAAAATAACAAAATTAAATCCGTTACAATGGATCAACAAAACAGATTTTACGTTAAACAGAATTATACGTGTTTCTGTAGTGTTAGAAATACCTCTGTGGCGTCTCTTCAATATGGATAAATCTTTCGAATTGGTTCTGGTACTGTGTTTGTTCCTTTTAACACTTTTTTCTATTTATTTTGCTACACTGAATCACACAACACACCACTCTCAGCTATGTCCAACCGGAAGATTCATTATAAGGGAACATGCAGCAGTACTGCACGGTTTACCCTGTCACGGCCACGCATGCTTCAGGTCATCCGTCGCACGTAATTTATTGGTGACATTACATACACAATACCTACTACCCACTTGCACTGTACCTAACATCGTGTTATGCTCTATTATCACATACACACGAGCTGCGAGGTCTGCAGGGCCCAATGTTCCGGTTCGCGTGACGTCACCGCCGTGTCCGCTGCCAAATGAGACACATTAACTTCTACACTGCACTCCCCGCCCCGCCCCGCCCCGCCCCGCCCGGGCCCGGCGCCCGCCGCCAGCCTCCGAGCAGATCACCGGACTCGACACAGGTTTCTCTCGTTCGTTGCTACTAGTACCTTAAAATGAAGTGATCGTCGGCTGGAGTCTGCGAGTATGTCCCGAGCTTGTTTACCAGCCGGCGCCGCCCCCGGGCCGCCACGTCGCACGGCCGGCACCGGCTCGCGGCTGCCGGCAGCTATCGGGCGGCAAAGTTCACTCTGTTACTTCGAAACTTATATGTTTTTCTCTCGATGAGCCCATCGCCACGGCCCATTCTTCAACATTTTTACTTGGTCGTTCCCGTTTAAGGATCATCGACTCGTGGGGACTGTTAATTAGTGGCATGTACCGAATGCTCGCCGCACCGAACGGACAACTATTAAAAGGTCACACGAGCCATTTAATGAGACGATCTGTGACGTCGCTCGTCTGCTCTCGACGAAGCTTCTCGGGGAATTAGAGAGATGACGTCAGGCGATGTTCCGTGCCGGAACCGGGCCGGGGCCGGGCCGGGGTCGGGCCGGGCCGGGGTAACTTTTAATTGCTAAATTGAATCGTAATTTGTTTCGTAGAAGTAGAGCGGCATGTGACGGCGCGGCAGCATGCGAGACTCGACTCGGTGCTGCCTCGCGACTGTATACTGTATCACGCGGAGACAAGAGCTACAATGCGGTGACGCGGGGTGTAATTGCTCCGGCCGTGTTTATTGACAGCTCCTGATTGCCGGAGCCGCGAGCCGCGCCGCCCGAGCGGGGGTTCCGTCAGCTGCGCGCGCGCGAGCACTGACGCCAGCGCCCGCGCGCCCGGCGTCAGCTCCGCGCTGGCGGGGAACGCCCGGCTCGGGGCAGCACAGTTATAATTGTACCTGTGATAATGATGTAACCTTGATAAAATCAGTTATCTAATTTTCAGTAGTCAGAGTTACGGTTGGTCTCATCGGGAGAACGGCGACTGCCGCTCTGGAGAATCAAGGTTCAAAACCAAGCGCACTACAGTCTTTTCGAAGTCAAGATAAAACGGTTAAGGAAAACATCGTGAGGAAACCGACATAGAATCATTCGAAGTTATATCTCATTCAGCAACCCGCACTGGGCCAGAGTGAAGGATTATGGCTTTAACTTTTTCCATGCGAGAGACAGCCCCGAGCCCCAGTAGTAGGAACATTTGGTGGCTGCTTATAATTATGCAGAGTTCTCAACAAATATTGTTCTAAGTGTTTAAACTATGCTGAATCAACATGACCGGTGCCGAGCCGGTATCCCGCGGAGCGCGCCGCGGCGTGCTGTACTTACAAGGGCTAGTAGCGTGGGTGTATTGCCGGTAGTTGTCCCGCTCGCAGCCTGTAGAACTCGTTGTAACGACTCCCGTTTGTAAGCTCGTCTAAGTTACCAAAAAAAGGATCGCGACGTCTAAACATTCAGGATTACTAACTCCTAAGATCAGTTTAGCGGCCGCGATGTGTGTGCCTTCCTGAATATATCATGGTCAAGGAGTTCGAGCGCCGGAACACGCGTCACCCACGGAACGGGCGCCGCGTGTAGAAGCTCGACTGTTCACGTCACAAGCACGACACTCAGCTCTCCTCAGCTGCGACATTAACAGACACGGCCGGGATGTTCCTGCGTCTGTTTTGTATCGAAGTTCATTGGAGCTGAATCCACTATTTTTAGTAATGTTTAGGAAGTGAATGCACCGCGGCCGCCCCGCCCGGCCGCCGGCTGTCGGTCGCCGGTCGCCGGCCGCCGGCTGTCGGTCGCCGGTCGCCGGCCGCCGGCTGTCGGTCGCCGGTCGCCGGCCGCCGGCTGTCGGTCGCCGGTCGCCGGCCGCCGGCTGTCGGTCGCCGGTCGCCGGCCGCCGGCTGTCGGACGCCGGTCGTCGGCCGCCGGTTGCCGGCGGTGGATGTTCACTGCTTTGTATGAAGTATTAGCTGTTACCCGCGACTTCGTCCGCGTAGAATTTTGATTTGTTTTGTGTGTCAATTTACTGCTTTTAAAAAATGGTAAAAATGTAGAGTTGTTATCTTACTTTGTTTATTATAGTTCTTATAGTAACTACGGGGTGTTTGTATATTTCACTCTTTACCAGGGAGTACAAACATAGTTTATGTGAATTCTTACAAAAACAATAATTTTGTCAAATTAGTAACGTCGGCAGAGTTTTAGTTAGCTGTATGCCGATTCAGAGTATATACCTTAAAGGGGTGTTATAAGTTTGACGTCGATGTCTGTCTGTCTGTCTGTGTGTGTGTGTCTGTCTGTGGCACCGTAGAGCTCAAACGGATGAGCCGATTTCAAAGCGGTTTTTTTTTTGGTTGAAAGTTAATATCCGTGCGGGTGTTCTTAGCTATGTTTGGTTAATATCGATTCAAAATGGCCGCCTCCAGAAAATGGCGGACAAAATATTTCTTCACAACCTACCTCAATATGGGTATCAAACGAAAGGGCTTGACTAGTAGAATACTTTGCACTATGACAAATTTCAAATCCAAGATGGCTGCTACCACAAAATGGCGAATTACATTTCTTTTTTCACAACTCCCTTAATATGGGTTTCAAATGAAAGGGCTTGACTAGTAGAATGTTGTACAGATAACAAATCTAAGGTAGTCGGGGGTTAATCAAAATTTTTAATTTTGTTCTTGTATTGTATTGTGTTGTGTCGAGTTCTGTTCTGATCTGTATCATTCCGTTTTCATTCCGTCATTCCGTAAACGTAAACGTAAACGTAACGTAAACGTAACGTAAACGTAACGTAAACGTAACGTAAACGTATCGTAAACGTAACGTAAACGTAACGTAAACGTAACGTAAACGTAACGTAAACGTAACGTAACGTAAACGTAACGTAAACGTAACGTAAACGTAACGTAAACGTAACGTAAACGTAACGTAAACGTAACGTAACGTAAACGTAACGTAAACGTAACGTAACGTAAACGTAACGTAAACGTAACGTAAACGTAACGTAAACGTAACGTAAACGTAACGTAAACGTAACGTAAACGTAACGTAAACGTAACGTAACGTAAACGTAACGTAAAAACGTAACGTAAACGTAACGTAAAACGTAACGTAAACGTAACGTAACGTAACGTAACGTAACGTAACGTAACGTAAACGTAACGTAAACGTAACGTAAACGTAACGTAAACGTAACGTAAACGTAACGTAAACGTAACGTAAACGTAACGTAAACGTAACGTAAACGTTACGTAAACGTTACGTAAACGTAACGTAAACGTAACGTAAACGTTACGTAAACGTAACGTAAACGTTACGTAAACGTAACACTAGCACAACTGATGTGAACCTGATACCTGAACCTCAAATAGTTCGGAAAGTTTTTGTAATACCATGCGCGGTCTGAAGGTGACATGACCCTCTCCCAAAATCGTATATTATGGTAATTTAAAAATCAAAAGTACTTTTGGAACTCCACAAACAAACATCATCTCGACCATGGATGACCCGTGGTATCAACCCAAGAAACCGTCATGTATACCTACTCATCAACGTCCTTATAATATTTTGTAAATGTCAAAGTCTGTTGGATGTTTGTTGCTCAATCACGTCGGAACAGTGAACGGATAGGGTTGAAATTTGGATTACAGTTTGATTATAGTCTCTAATAACATAGTATATAATAAAGTCTCTATTATAGAAAATAACGGGACGGGAGTTACGCGGGTAAAACCGCGGGGGCGCTGCCAGTAACCCATGTAGAGGTCCTTCCTCCGCGGCGAACGGAGCCTGCGGCGGAGCCCGACGCGCCCGGCGGCTCGGGGGCGGAGCCCGCGGCGAAGCCCTGTGCGACCGGCGGCGGCGGCTCCGCGGCGCCGATTTTCCGATTTTCCGTTGAATTTATCTCTCTTGTTTACAATCGTGTAATCAGAACGTAATTTCGGCGGTTATCTAGATATCGGGAACCGATCAGACGTTTACCGAGGAGAGGTCAATAAACGATAACTCGCCTTAACTTTATCTACGAGTGTGTACTTACGACATAATGTAAAATTGTTTTTTTTTTTCGGTCAGTCGAATATAACGTAACCGAGGAGATCGGTAGAGATACGTCCCCTTGATTGAGGCGGTGCGGTGTCGCGGCGGTTCCGGCCGCGGCCGCCGGCGGACAGCACTGTGCTATTCAATGTGTTGGGAGCGAGGCACTGGCTGGCGGAGTCAGCTGAACTTCCACTCGGAGCCAGGAACCATTAGAAGTTAACAGAATTTTCCTCTCAATGAGACACCAACTCTTTCTTTCTTCTTTACTCCTTTTTTTTTATAGTGATCACAAGTGCCTCATCTCTCGAGGTCACTCTGACCCACTTACTAATTACAATTGAAAACTAACAGAAACAATATTGTCAACAATGCTTAGGGGCAGCGAATATTACTCGTGTCAGTCAAATTAGAAAGTTATAAGTTTGGAAGATGAAGATGCGTTTGAAGAGTGTTTGCAAGAGTTGTTGCCCTGTGGCCCTGGATGCCTTGGCGCTGGGCGGGGTGGAGCCGCGTTGAGAAATAAACAGAAAATTCGAGTTACAGATCAACGATCCTTCATAAATTAAATAATGGCGCGCGAACCGCCAGCAAATCACATTGTGTTTGTGTTCCGACAAACGGTGATTTTATTTCTTATTTTGAATCAAATGACGGCAAAGGACATTGACGGATGTAAACGAGACTGGGACTGGCGCCCGGGGGAGAGGATGAATGATGATGATGGCGGAAGTGCCAGGATGTCTTGGAGACAAGAGAATTGGCGCATTCGAGAAACATGCGAGAGTTCCGTAGAGCATGACCGAAACTATGTTTTACTTTCCCAAACTAGCAATGAGGATGTCGCAAGGACACAGGTACCGGCGTTTACCCTTTACAAAAAAATTAGAACAAAATAATAATCACCAATAAAGAATACCAATTTGAATTTTGGTGACCTCGAGCAAGCTCACAATAGATACACGAGTAACAAGCAAATGTATTCCATCTGTTATTTCATACAACCTCTCATCATTTTTGGTGTACATCTCACAATGATCTCGATCCTTCGAACAACATCAAGACCTTCGAGACCGTTGTCGTCTACCGGTTTTCATGAAAGTAGTATTAGGTATAATTATTGTTCGCGCCACGGCCGGCCCGGAATGTTTCCATGCCCGGTCCGGTCGCTCGCCGGTTCATTCCTGCCGAATTCCTGCGCCTCGTGGATTACATAAATCAGTTTTAATTCGTTAGTTTCGAAATCCCGCGCCGCGTCCAGGAGCGGCGGCCGCGGGCGATGCACCGCGCGGCTATACTTAGCTCGCCCGCGCCGCTGGAGGGACTTCCGCCGCGCTTCCGTGTGGCGCCGAGTCCTGCGCCGCCCGCCTGGCTGAGCCCTGAGAGGGGCTTACACTCAGTAATGAAACTTATTCTATAAGTCGATGGTCGAAAGGCAGAAAGGCCAGAATGTTGACCGCATTTCCAGACTTCAAGATTTTTTCGAGATAAATAACATTGATGCTACAGAAAGCAGTCATGTATGGCAGTCGCAGAGGCACGTGACTTTCGAAGCCGGCGCGGGTTCAGTGAAATTCGACGTCAAATCTGGTCGCGATCCTCGATGCACGAGATTTTGTATTTCACTGTGTTCATGCAAACAACGCTTACGTAATGAGAGTGTTGCGTAATTATAATACCGCAGCGTATTTTTGTTTAAACTCTACTCCACGAGCGTGCTCTCAATTGCTGCATAAACATATTCCAGCGACGCGCGCGCGCAGGCGACGAGACTGACTCACTGCAATCATTTAGCCGACGATTAGAAATCTACGAACGAATTCCAATTTTGTATGATATACAAATTACATTTCAAACACATTTTGTAGTCGCCGTGACGTGCTGTGGTTGGTCGTCGTCCGACACTAATGCCGAAGGACAAAATTCGCGAAATGACTGAAGCAGCGGCAGACGGCGGCAGACGGCGCGGCGCGGGGCACCTTCGACCTTTCCCGAGCGCGAGGGATCCTCGCTCGCGCTGGCTAAATATACAGCCGGCCGCTCGTTTTGGTAAACCTGACCGCTCGGCTGTGACGAGCGGTCAGGTCTGCCAGGACCTCAGACCCGAATAACCCTTTAATTTTTTTTTCCATTGATAGGCTACCTGTGGCCACAGTTAGACTTAATAAACAAGGTCCCTAAGTTTGAACTATTGAATGAATTTCGGACTGTCATTGTCTGCGAGGGGTCTCGCCCGTCCCGCGGGCCGCTACCTGCGCCGGCGCACCGCGCGGTTTGACGAGGAAAGCTGCGCCGGCGCCGGCGAGGCGCGTGGACACGATGGCTGACGTTTCTCCGTATGTGAGTCAGCGAGAGACGTCCGGACATGCCTCGCCGCCACTGCGCCAGCGCAATCTCCACCGTTACTTACTGCACATGCACTGCCGTTACCAGGTGCTCGCGCGCGCCTCGCCACAGACACGGCACGACCATGGAACACTCCTACGTACCGACGGGACAGAAACTTACAACAATATTCTATACCAGCTGCGTCCCGCAGCTTTACCCGCGTAGTTTCGTTCCCGTTATCTTCCCGGGATAAAAAGTGAGTTTTCCAGACTATGATCTGTGTTCCACATTTCAATCAGATACATTGAGTCGTTACGACGTGAATGAGCAATAAATATCCAAACATTAATGTTTATAGTATTAGTAGGATTCGTATCTGACAAACAAAAAACATAAATGAGCAATAACGTTAGTGTGATGCAGACGCAACGTCTCGCGCGACAGATGACACGCATAAAGCACTACAAAGACAAAATGAGCTTCAGAATTTATTGACCAATTAGTTTTATGTGCAGCGGTGACGCCGAGCCCGCCGCCGCCGCCGCCGGCCGCGAGTCCCGGCGGGCGCGCGCTGTGCCTGCCACGTCGAGCGCCACACTGGCAGACGCGATCCGAAGGGGAATCACAAGTGAAAAATCAAAAAATTACAAAAGTCAAATAGTACAGAGGCTATTTCTTACCCTATGAAAACCGCTGCAACGGCAACCATACAACTAAAATCACGGGGCGCTACAGGTAAAGTCATTTTTACGCGACAAATTAGAAGTATATTATTATTGGTGACCCCGTCTAAAATGTAAGGCTGCGACCGTTTCTGGTCACTGGATGCTGTCACCCAGCTAACGCTACAAAGACACCCCCGGGGTGCCCGGGGGATGAACACAACTACCGCACTTTTAATATTTTTACTACCATTACCCGTACGTTCTCTATAAATCTTTCCCACACTCACCTACAGATGAACACATTATTATGTTTTCAAAAAGTAAACAGATACAACGATAATGAATCGTTTTCGTTATTTAGTTGTCGGCGTCGTAAAGCAATATAAAAGCTAATGAAAGCGGTCATAATGGATTTGATGACATCTCGTGATGCGGTTCGGTGAGCGCTTTACGAGATCCACGGGAGGGAGCGGGGGGAGGCAGGAAGGGTGGAGGGAACAATCGTCCAGCGGTATGCGAGCAATACGTGCTTCTAGAAGCACTAACTGTTACAGTTTTTCAATGTTAAACTGCGACAGCTTATCCGCGTTCAAAACAATCTTTTGATTTGGATTTAATTTTAACCAGACTTTGATATTCCCTGATATTCAGTTTGCGTCAGTCGGGTTACAGGTAACAATGTTGGCACAGTGTGATGATGAGCGTGCCGCGGCGGGCTAACGTCTGCGAGGTTCCGCGGTTCGCAGAGCAGGTGTGAGGCTCGAAGGACGAATTCTGCTCTTCCACAGATGACGTCACGTTTGAGTCACGCGTGGGAAGGAAACCAGAGTCAGCCGCGACAACACATGGTATTGTGTCACTCGCGTCACGACCGCAGCTCGCCGCCCGCCCCCCGCCCGCCGCTCACTCATCTAGCTACATTCCTCCTTAATGTTCCGCTCAACGAGATAGCTTTTTGATAGCAGGAAACATTCGACTCGGAAATACTCGGCGGCCGAGTTATTGCCTTGTAAACCCAGTCATTACGAGGAGTCGCTCCCCTCGCTCCGTGGATGTCGTCAGCGGGCGCTGCAGGGCTCCACTGGCAGCTGCAGCGCCCTGTAGACATTGCAGCCCTACACTGGGAGAGGAAGAGGGTATCTCTTTAGAAGGATAAAAGTATGAGTCAAGATCTAGAGAAGGCAGCAACCAAAAACTGCTACCGTGGACGGAATTGCGGCTAGCGGCTGCGGTTGACAGCAGTGTTGCCTGCGGTCGCGGTTGCTTCTATTTCGGAGCGAAAAAGTCGTCATATCTGTGTGTAACACGTAACTCTGCAGTTCGCGGCACCACGCGACGTAGCTCGTGCTGCAGCCTGCGGGTGCAGCGTGCCGCTGTCGTAAGTCGCGGTGTCGCCGCGCTTGGAATCAATAATTTCATAGAGCTGAATAGAAATGTTGTAGCCTGCACTTGCAATATGCGGTCCGTCTGGGATCTTTACCTTAAGAACCTTTTTTTTTCTCAATACGTCGGTCCCACGCGCCGCCCCCGTGGCCGCGGCCCAGGCCCCGGTCCACGTCACAAGCCCCGTATTTTTATTTTCGATTCCACGGATGCTACTTACTTGATGACCGTTGGCCCTTTTTCAGCATTACTCAATACCTCATAATTTTAAGCACTTAAAAAAATACTATGTTGTTAGTTAAATTTAATGAAAAAAAATGCATTTCTTTTTTCCTCATTAAATTAACAATTCAATGAGCAAAAAAAGAAATGCAATGCAATCATGTCACAGAGTAGTTCCGCCTTCTACACCGCCGCGCCGGTCGACTCCTGCAGTTAGACCGCAGCCCACTCGGTCTGTAGCGCATCTAGTTAGCACGTCCGCCGTCTGATAATCACAACAACACTGTACAATTGCTAGCCTATCGAAGCGTCGATAAACTAACAATTGCCAGAGAAGTCAATGCAAGCGCCTAACAACGTATTGTTCAACTTGTCTGACTTGGTTGGCAGGCCTCCTCTTGATGGCCTGCTCTGGATGTGGTGGTGTGCGGAGTCCGGTGCTAGTCCGACCGGACCCGTGCTGCACGACAGTGAGAGGACGTCTCCGGGACGGGAGACTCCGAGCGGTGGTCCCCAGGTTGACCGACCGCGAGTGTGAGCCGAACGTCCAGTACGGGGCGTTCGGGGTGGAGGTCGCCGAGTTGACTCACCACGGGCGGAGGTGCCGTATCCCGAGTATCAGGGAAGTTCCGGCTGGCGGTCGCCAAGTTGACCTGCCGCTGGTGGTGCTGAGGGACTGGTACTGTTGCTGCCAGTCCCGAGGCTGCCTGGTTAGCCTGTCTTCTCGGAGATGGAGTTGGAGTGATTCAAACACAGTTTGAGTGATGAATGTTTTATTTAATAAATTAACGCTTTTTATATACAAAATAATATGATGTTTAGAAGGGTAAAATAGCTTATGTGGTATAATTGTTAGTGGAAATGTAAATAAAATGTGAAAGGTTAGTAAAATTATTATAACATAAACAATTTAGTGATCGAGATGCTGACTCGACTCAGCGTTTTATGATATTGATGTCACACGTGTATGTTGCCGTAATATCAGTAAGGGCGAGCTCCACACAGTATGGACAATTTGGACAAACACTCTGACAATTTTTGTCGGTTCGTAGGAATGTCACGGGCTCTCTGATACAAGCAAAGGAGCGGAGTCCGGCCAATATTGATAAAACCAAAAAAGAAAACAATTCCTCTTGGAGCACAGTGTACAGGCTACGCGGGAACACACTCAGTGCGTGTCATCGCAGGCTAATACTCGTAAATAAAAAAAATGGCAGTCATAACAATCGCCGATGTAACTTATTACTCAGAATGTTATAGCTCACTTTAGAAACTATGCGGGTAAAACCAGAGGGCGCCGCTAGTCTGGAATAAATCTTCAAAACATTGATGTTTAAATAACTCTTCCAAACATGACCCATCTCACCGGTGCGGCGCGGCGGTGGTAGATTCAGATGTGACTGTCTGCAATTATTGGGGATGTTCGAGTCGGACCGGTCGGTGGTCAGAGGAGAATGTTAGGTGAGGCCAGCTGCGGCAGACAGGAACGGGAGTGCCAGACAACTGTAGGATAGGTGAGGCCAGCTGCGGCAGACAGGACCGGAGTGCCAGACGACTGTAGGATAGGTGAGGCCAGCTGCGGCAGACAGGACCGGGAGTGCCAGACGACTGTAGGATAGGTGAGGCAGCTGCGGCAGACAGGACCGGAAGTACCAGACGACTGTAGGACAGGCCCAACGACGGCAGAAGACGGTCGAGTCAGAGCGGTGCCGGTGGTGGCCCGCTCGGACGCTGGCCGCGGCGCCGGCGCGCGGGTCTATCTGCCGATAATGAGTGTGATACGCTATCAGCGGCGCCTCGCGGCTCGCGGTGTTTGTCCGCCACTCGAGCCGCCACCGCCGGTGCGCGGCCTAATTATTTGTTTGTCCGCGATACGGCGACCGGTGACCGCCGACGAGCGCTACTATTTGCTGACTCTATTTATTGCGGCTCAAATTATCGGCGGCGCGGATACCTTCCGCGGAGTTCGTTGAATTCCACCAGATTACCGTTATCAGCGGAGCTCGCGTGTGGCGAGACCACTCCCTCTCCTCGACGAACGACGCCGGGTTATAATACTTAAATCTAGGTAGCTCTTGGATCAAATTTAATCAAGTTCGTTCCTTCTACGTTACCGGCTCACAACTACCACTCGCTGCTTCCGGCATCAACAGATAGGGTAGTAATTTCACCGCGCCACAAATGAACCAGGCAGCTCGAAGCAACCCGATTAGTGTAGATATTATATTACACACAAGTAGGAGAGAAATTTAGTTCGTTGAGGATTAGAATGACGTTAATGAACGGCTCGGTGGACGAGCTTCTGACCCTTTTTGTTTGGTACGAGTATGAGCCGCGGTCGGCGCGCGGGCGCGGGACGTCGCGCGGTGACCGCGGCGACAGCACGCCGGCTCTCGGCCACTCCACGCCGTGGGACTGGAAGCTTGCAGCACACAAACATGGTTTTGTGATTATCACAAATTGTGGGATGTATTGTTCGTTTGGTATGAATTCGTCATTATAAATGTATTGTACATCACTTCATTTTCCAATTAGAGCTTTTCATACGCCCCAAGCTCGTATTTGCTATCCCGCAAACCCTAAGTTTGAAATTAAATTATCTGGACTTTTCATATCCCTACGATCCCGCGGAATACCCCTATTTTAGTCTAACTAGAGGTAACGCACATTGATGCATTCCAAGCTGTCTATATGCAAGAGTTCTGCAATGTATATCTGTAAAATGAAAGATATCGATGTAGGTTTCTGGAGTAGACCTGAGAATGAATGCATTGAAATCCAACTGCAAGTTCCGCGATGCAAACGAGCTCGCCTTTCACAACCGGCGAGCGGCGAGCGGCGAGCGGCGAGCGGCGAGCGGTGAGCGGCGAGCGCGACCGAGGCTGCGGCGGGCGCGCGGCGCGGCGGCCGGCGGGAAGTGGGAACCAAGTTTGTAGCTTTGTGGGGCAAGCGGGGCGCGGGGCGAGGGGAGCCCCGCGCCCCGCGCGCTCGGAGCGCCAGTCAGCCGCCGGCAGCGCGCCGCACCGCTCGCCGCGTCCGCACGCTCATCGCGCGTCTCTACACTCGCTCGCGAGACTCGACACGATCTTACCGACTCAAACTTCGACAAAGTGGCGTGACGCGAAGACCGCTCAGTGCACTGTGCAGTGTTTGGGGAAATATTGTTTTCAGTGAAGTGTGGTGTGCGAAGCCGGCTCGGCTCGTGTGGCGCGAAGGAACGCGTCTGCCTTCGGCTTAGTGCGCTCGGAACGGGTCTCGGGGCTCGGGCTCTCGGAGAGAGCGCCGCGACCGGCGCCCCCGCCGCCCGCCGACGCGAGGCGCGGGACATGACATACGGCCTCCGACGCACTCCCGACAACAGGTGAGCCTCGGACGAAAGCTCTCCTGCTGCCTCGGAGGAATGCTGTGTGAACCGAATGTACTTAATACTGAGAAATATCAGGATCGTGACGACGAGATAAACTTCCGACAATGAAGCTAAAGCATTTTGAAATAGTACGAAGTTGATATACAATCTAGATAACATGTTACGAGATAGGTAACCAAAACTGTAGAACGAAGTGTGAAAGGCGCTAGATCTCCATAAATTTCTACTTCCTCGCTCCTTGTACTCGTCCGGAGAACAGAATGTGACCTTCACTTCGAAGGTCGATTCGGCCGCGTCGATTCATGCTCCACTTCGACCGTGTCGCGACAAGCAAGTTGAAAACTTTAAGAGATCACACCAGCTATTAGTCATATTTTGAATAAATTGTACATGTAAAAGGCACTCGATAGTCTAAAGCAACGAGAACTTTGAAAGTAAAAGAACTCTCTACCAAACTCGTGACTCGCGACGTACGGTTTTATGAGTGAAATTTTCATAAGCTCGCATACGAAGCCTACGAGCACGGTCCCTTACATATACGGTGACTGCAAAGCGTAGGCCCAAAAGGCATTGTAAATTTATAGAAGCTCTGGATTCGTAGGGTTAAATAATTAATTGAAACAATCCGAGAGTGTGTGCGTGTAGTGTAGCCGGGGAGAGTGGCGGCGCGAGTTTCCGCGAACCGAGCGGAGCGGAGCCAGCTCGGCCGGCTTATCGCTGAGTCAGCAACACTCGGGCGAGCGCTCGGCCGCTCGCAATGAGGTGAATGAGGCAATCGATAGAGGCGCAACACCACCGCTCGCCGCAACACGCCTCCCACCGAGTGCCCTCCGCTGCTCTCAGCGAACCACGCACTCCGGGTCACTTTAATTCATCCGAAACTCTGTGAACGCTGTAGAGTAAACATACACCCACGTGTCCCATAGCGACCGAGGTAGAGATCTTAAAAAAGTGATATCCTTGTCTCATAGCATCAAAGTCAAGGAAATACTATACCTCTGGACAATATTACCGTGTCAAAGTTATCACCATAATTTTATCAAATATCAAAAAAACTTTCATGAAAAACACAATAACATTGTTGTTAATGATAAAATTGCTCAAACGGGGTACCTTGGCCCTTCTCTGCAACGGGGTACCCCGTTGTCACTCCTTTGACTGATTTCTGTTGTTGAGCTCGTATTTGTAATTTTGTATGTCGATTGTAGCGACGTTCTCACTGAATTATATGACTCGAATATCTAGTTGGCTAAAGTATGTAGTGAAGATTTGATTCTTCTAAATTTACTAAATTTGTTTTCGTTTGTATAACTGTACCAATTAGTACAGTGCTAAAACCCTCGGAATAATTTGCGACCGTTGTTTACTTGGGACCCACAAATCTGCAAAAAATAATCCGGTAAATAAATGGCTCAGCAGCCTCGTAACGGATTCAATAGGTACTTCTTTTTTTCAGCCACCAAAGTTACGTTTACAAAATCTCTTCTTTTCCCTATTATTGGCTACGCTGAGGTTTGATGCCTCGAGCTTAAATAGGACCAATGCAAATTATATACACCAGGGTGTCTTCAAAAATCTTTAAATAACGCTTATTTTCAGTCTTCTAAAATATGACCATATCTCTCTAGTTTCGCTCTAAGCTTGGATGGCTCCCTATCCAATTTCGAAGAGATGCCTACTCACTCCCCTTTACATTTAAAAATTCCTCTTTCTCGTGTTTATGCCCCATTGCACTTTTATTTGCAGCAGACATGCTGTTCATCTTAGGTGGTGTACAAATCTCCTTCTGTCTATTCCTATGATGAGGATACTCGCTGTTTTGAATAAATAAAGTATAATATTATAAATACAAAATTGTATTTAATACAGAATTACTCCTTAGCTAATTTGAAGTTATCAATTTGGACAAATAGAATATCATCAAAATTGTTGTACTTAATGTCGTAATTTTTGTTGTAATCAATGCCAGTTATCCATATGCCGTACATTAATAATGCGACTTTGAACCACAAATCATAATGATAAAGCATTAGGTTTTTTTCAATAATCATAGATCCAAGCAATGGAGACGATATTTTTGTAATAGGGTTATAGAAGGAATGTGAGCATCATTATTGTGGACGTATGGCATATTATAAATAGTTTGCAGTTTCCAGTTTTGCAAATTAGAATCGTTGGGCGTTTTTCGACCTGTGCGCCTTCGGGCATATTTATGGCTAAAATTCATCGTTCGCATAACTCCATCTAGTCCCAAAAAATAGTTGTTGGCGCTGACTCAGCGACTTTAAATTGCGTTGGTGTTTTGTAAAGTTTAACTAATAATGAATTTTATGACTAGAGGTGATCGTATTTTCGTATCGGAATTTCGTAAAGAATTTCGGTGTTACAGCCTCACCTAGTACGGGAATCACATCAACTCCGATAAAATCAATGTATCACTTAATAAAAGTAACGACAACTTTAAAAAAAATCGAAAAGTTCAAACATATTTACATTAGATATTTTGTGAAGAGTTGTAAGAAAATGTACATACTCGTAGAATATACTACTGTACTAAAATGATTATGAATGACAGCGTTTTCTGCGGGGTCCTCTTCTGTATAACAAGTCACCAAATGTTAATAAAAAATTATAATGATAATTATTATATATATTGTTCTAAAGTAGGCTGAAAAAAGGATGGACACAAATTAAATGCATTGATACTGTTAAATGTTTATTGGGAAATTAATTGGAAAACGAAAGCATAGATATTATTTCTAAAACTCCATATTTTAACATGTACAATTGACTAGCATTATAAGATTAGTGTATATATTTATGTACTGACATGTTTAATTTTATTACGCTCTTTCTCTTTACATTAGTTAACTTTAACCAGCTATAAGTACATATATTTTTAATTAATTGAATTTATGAACCAATTGTGTTGCGAAACATTTTGCATGCGTCTAGATGAGGCCAAGTTGTGTAAGTTAAATTATAAAAATGTTCTGTTTCGTATTATCTTACCTACAAACTATTAAAATAAGCCTGGGTTTGACGAATCAGAGAATTATTTTTCCTAATGAAACGTTAATCTGTAAACGTTCCAGATACACATGTTTGTATTTGAAGTGTGTTTATCATCACTTGTCATACAAATACCACTAATTGAGACCACTAATTGTGATCGATAGTTTAATGCGGTTTGATTTCGTATAAATACGTCATTGGTACAGTGCCTGCACGTAAAAGTCTTTTTTCAGGACCGAAATAGTATGTAGCATTTGTGCTAGAAATCTTAAAGCGTGCAGTATCAGTGCAGATGGCCGACAAATATCAAGGTGCTATTTCCTACAAATTTATAGATTAGGCCTGAAATGCTCTTAATTGGCACTAATTTTATGTACGAGTATGTCTAGTTGACCGGTCATTGAACTACGTACCGTCATATTTTTAACAGTGATATCGTTATAAACTCCTTTGACATTGTTACAATTTTGTTTTCTAAATGTCTTTTTTAAATAAAGGTAACCTTATAGTTACTTCTTATAACATCAGCTATCTGTCAGTGAAAATTTCTCGAAACAAATATTTGGGACGTTCTTTTTGATAAATATCAATCGATTTAGAGACGTGCCAAAAAACTCTTGGACAATGACACTCCCGTTCGAAAAATCATTGAACGTCTTGAATATTGCCATAAAGTTGCTAGCGTATCGGTATTACATTTGATGTTTTTCAAAGTGTGAGGCTGACATGATCCAATATCACTACTGATTAATTCCACTAAACAAGAGTAAGGCAGACAAGCCATAGGTAAAAAAAGATCTATTATGATTGTACCTTATTCGGAACTCGTAGAATCAGTGATGTCGGAAAACCTCACGACGAACTTAGATTGGCACAAAATAATTTCAGAGTTTCAACATGCTTACAGAAGTGGACAGTCGACGAAACTGGTATCCATGATTACACGCAGAATGTTATTCAAAATGTGGACAGTAAAAATAAGGTAGCTGTCATATTTGTAGATTTGTCAAAAGCCTTTGATTCTTTAAATCATGAGCTTCTAATAAGTACTCTATAACCGTCAACTACAAATGAAGTGCCGACTCGAATAGAGCTAAACGCTGCTAGAGAGGACATCAAAAACATTTTTTTTTTCTGGATATGTTATTGAGATTTAACAAAGTTTGTTGCACAAGAATGGTGTGCTTAAATTTACAAAACGTGCCAAAAATGGATGCGGGCTGATTACCAGTAACCATTTTTATGGTCTATGTCAAATAATATAGTTTAGCACTTGAGGATCACGTTTTTTTTTTTTTTACTTTTATAGGTTTACACTTGACCGCCATCTCGCCTGATGTTAAACGATGATGCGGTCTACGATGGAGCGTGTTTACCTAGAAGAAACCGATTCACTCTCGATTTGAAGACACAAAGATTGTAACCATCGGGGAAAACCCACTCAGGCAACGTATTCCACAGCCTAGACGTTCTTATCACAAAAGTAGAGTCAAATCTCTTCGTTCGTGTCTTTGGAACATCAACCATGAAACGATGTCGCTTTTTCGAGCGTACGTACGTATTAACGTACGGCGAAAGATTTTAATTTGATTAAGTAGTTCCTGAGATTAGCTTTAGCTTTATGGTATTAGTACCTAGGGATAGATACCTTTAATTTTATTTTATGAACGACATGTCTAATGCCTATGCTAGATTCAACCAATACGCTGATGATACTACAATCATATCATTATTATCAGCAGTTACTCAAGTAGACCTACATGGGAACGTTCAGCATGCTACCTCCAAATTGATGAATTGGTTCCTGAACATCAAACTTAAACTAAATGCAGACAAAACTAACTAAACAGTTTTTAATTCCAAATTACCAAATCGAAATGTAATTTCTGTTAGCAAGCTAGATGGCACGGTATTTTTTAAATAGTACAGACTCTATACTATAGAGTGACGAGACAAGCAAAATAAGCCCAGTAACACGCAGACATTGGGGCATTTACCGGCCAACCATCGCCTAGCTCTCCACTGTGCTCGCGTCACCCAGAGATATAACATCCATGAACTGCAGTTTCAATGGAAACGTTGCGCTTCATACCGGAAGACAATAATGTTTTCACAATACTGCTTGGCAGTAGAATGAATAACTGGCAAAGGTGTGGTACCTCCCTAGGCAGACTCTGCAAAAATCCTGCCTGGTAGGATTCTGTGAGTACTGGACTGTTACTGGACATACTGTAAAGTTATTGGGTTTAAAATCGATTCCGTCGTATCATGGAAAAGCCATATATAAGCAATAACTAAGAAAAAACAAAATACTTAGTACGTTTTTATGCAATAAAAATATGAGACGTCATCTGAAAGTTTAGCTCTACTACTCACATGTACATTCAATAAAAATTCTGGCGATGCTCTACAATGTTGCAGAGAGTCCTAAATAACTCAACATTCAAAAGAGAGGTGTAATAGTACTAACCGTCACTAAATTTATACAAAGGAAACATTTTAAACTTTCAGACATTCAAAGTGCTCTATCAATCGGAACGAATGAGTTACTGTTGACAAACAAAACGGGAGATCACGACTAAAAAGAACTGTATTAAAACCAATAAGGCCGTGCAGGATAAACGTTGCAAAAAAGTCATCACAAGGAATAAGGCGTATTTTGTAGAATAATTTGCCCGAAAATTTTAAGGAAATCACAAACACAGATTTTAATAACCCAGTGACGAGCGCAGTACATTGGTTGAAAATTATTCTTCATGTTCAAATAGATGTGGGTGACTAATCTGTTATAGGCGCCGTTGGTTCCATCAGATCAGGCACATGAGCCACACGTCTCGACACTCTGTACATTAAATCAAAAATAGCAATCATAAGGACTGCCGTTAGAAACGAAAACTTTGATAACTTTGATAACTCAGGACTCGATACGAGTAGCTCAGTTTCGAAGCTACGCGGGTCAAATTAGAGGGCGTTGGTAGTCTGGAATAAATCTTCAAAGCATTGCCGTCTAAATAAGTTTTCTAAGCAGTCGGGTCCCGAGTTCACCCGAAGATTTCTTTCATTTACGAGCGTGACGCTTGAGCTCTCTAAATATGTGTGTGGTGCGTCAAAAAAAGGTTTTACGTCAACAAGTGAATCATATTAGAGAGCGCGCTGTACAGCAGAGTACACAAGTGAAACATATGATGATCATATTTTATAGATATGATTGAGGTACACCTTCCTGTTTACCTATTGTTGTACAACGACTATTCCCCCACACGATGGACCGATGATATTGTCTCGGTCGCGGGAAGTCGCTGGATGAAGTCGGCATAAGACCGGTCATTGGAGAAATATTTGGGAGAGGCCAATGTCCAGCAGTGGACGTCGGCGTCGGCAAGGTGCATTTGATGATACTAAATAATCACATGTAACATGTACCCACTGCTCCTTTACAGAAACATCATAATAATTGATGAACTGTTTGATTTCATATTTCGACAAGACATGTTCTATGCTCAATCATTGATTTACAAACTTGTTACTTAATGTAAAAAGCTTCACTGGAATATTTCAATGTATGAATAAAAAAAACTATTTTGTTCTTTTCCATACCCTTTTTTCTATCGGACAGCTGGTAGCTCGTATAAGCGACATCAATTCTCGGCCACATCCTGCCAAATTGGAAATGTGAAGCTGGTTCTCCCGACCATTTGTTGCTGTGACCTGCAAGCTACGAAATTTTCTTCTTCAGAAGGAATCGTTTTAAAAGGATATCTTTGAACACCGCTCCGTGCTAACAAAACGTCGTCAGCATCCTAATGTAACAGATGTTCCTAGCCGACGGATACCACATACTATCAGGCGAACTGTTTGATTATTGCCACTCATTCTATATAAAGGTTTCTTATAGATAATCAGTTGCTTACCGTGAGGCAAGATGGCGGTCAAGTGTAAACCAATAATGTAAAAAGTATGTTCAAATCAAATACCCCGAATATTGTTTTGCATAGTAAAGAAAGCCCTCTGATAAAAAAAAGAAGTGTGGCACTCGGAGACTGCCGCGGTAAAGCTATTGCATGTTGCATGCATTTTTATCAACATAAGCAATAGGAAGTTAACAATTTTTCGGAATTGCTTTTATTCTGAAGAGTAACATTTGTTTACCATAAAAATATCACGGGAAATCCGTTAAGTTGGCAACACTGCTAAGAGCATTTAGTCTGTAAAGCTAATACAAATAAGATTCAAAGTCGAATGACCGAGTGGGGAGGACGACGTTACGGTCTTCCATCCCTCTTTCTTGTGAACATAAGAGAGAGATTCACGATCACAAAAATTTGGTCCCAGGCCCGCGATAAAAGCTATGCAATAGCTTAAAAAAAATAGATCCACTGCTTGTCGGCACCGCTGATGCAAAACTATCCAAACATACGAAAGTTAAGATGCGATATGCATCAAGAATAATTTCACTAAACGTGTATCCACAATGTGAACATTACGCGGAGTATGAAATTTGGCGCATTAGTAGCTAAAGCTACGCCCCGCGGGTTTACCCGCGTAGTTCGCGTTATTTCCCAGAATTAAATGTATCCTGTATAGTGTAGTATAGTATAGTATATATATGTAGCCTGTGTAGTTCTTCCATACCATAAATTGAGCAACAAACCAAATCTTGACGTTTATAACATTAAGTAAGTAGTAGGATGTAGAGTTGTAGAGATCAAATAGATATTATTCTCCAAACATACGAACTGGACTCTGAAACGAATATTTACTAAATCAATAATTAAGTCAACACTTTGGGAAATAACGGCGAGACAGAACTCTACACCCGAACAACTGGAATACAGCGCAACCAAAGCGAAACAGTAACAAGCGCAGAATATTGCAAAAAACAAAAAAAAATTGGCAGTCACAGGAACTGTCTATAGAAAAACGAAGAAAACTATAACTCAGAATTTGATAGCTCACTTTGGAAACCACATGGGTGGGGTAGACGGTCAATGGGAGATCCAGGAACTTTTCTAGATGGCCAATGGTCATGGGCCCGAATTAACCCGAAGATATCTTATCAATCCCGAGCGTGAAGCTAGAATTCAATTCACAGCCAACGAAAAATGTGTATGCGCCGCGCCAAAAGAAGTTTTCACTTCAAAAATATCTTTTATTTATGTAAAACAAATTTGCAGTCAAAATGACTTCCGATAGAAGTTAAAACCTATCACTCAGAATTCGATAGGTCAGTTTGAAAGCTACGCGGGTGAAACCGTAGAGCACTGCTAGTCCGGAATAAATCTTTAAAGCATTGTCGTCTAAATATGTCTTCTAATGACTATCTAGTAGATGGCCATACATCTAACCGTCCATCTAAAATGCGTTACCATTTCCAAATAGCTATGATCCCGAGTTCACCCGAAGATTTATTTCATTCACGAGCGTGACGCTTAAACTAAATTCACAGCCCACGGAAAATGCATGTGCGGTGCACTAACAGATGATTTCACTCAAAAATTCATGAGAAATAAAATGGAAATTATGATTAATAAATTAAAACATACATACGTACTGATGTATTAATGTATTGCCCACTACCAATGTATTCCTGAAAATCCAAGATAATCGTAGTGAATCATCAAAACAAAGTTTTCAGGTTCTAAATACCCCGTGCAAACACTGCTGTGGTGAAACGTGATACTTACACTCGTATCAACGATGTACGTTGTTCTTGTTGGTCACCTTATCCATCTAAACTTTTTCTTAAATTACTTTTTTAAACTAACTCTGAGATACGTCACCACTTGTTGTTTGCTCTCCCGGACCGGGTGTACACGCTGCCGTTGGTCTGAGATCAGACCCTGTTTCGGGGTTCTCGTTGTCTCACCCAATCACGCGCACCATGTGTACGGTACTCTGTTCCTCGCGCCCACTGCCCCACTCGCTGCTCGCTACCTGGCCGCTCAGGTACTTCCTGTCATTATGGGATACATTATTTGGCAAATGTTTCGCCGAGAGATCGCTCTGTCATACGATTATGCTCCTCTTTCCATCACGTCCGACTTCAGAACAACTTTGTTCGTCTTAAAACATAATAATGAATTGAGTTAATTAAAGTGACGGTGCAACTAGTTTAGATTATGATATAACAGATCACCTAGAGACAAACTAACCTATTTGAATGTAGTGCATACATTAGAACTATATACATAAGTATTCTATCAGCTATCTGGCCGCCATATTACAAGCTTTGCTTAGTTTGGTGTCAGATGGTGTTGTGTGTGAATTGTCCACCAATATTTATTTATTTAGTATATACGTATGGCCACTAAACAGCATTTTTTCAAAACTTTCTGTCTTCATGATTTTTCTGGTCTCGGGAACTTGCGATCGGATTCTGTTTCTGTGCGCAACAATGCGAATAACAAATTCGTAAAACATAACTCTTGCAGTCGGGTAAAAATGCTTAGGATTCTGTTTTGTTATAATCGGCATCGGTTCCCCGCGGAGCGGCCGTTAGTTGGCAGCCGGCAGCGCGCGCGGGGAGCATGCAGTGTGCGGGGCTCAGGGACACGGCACAGATGCGATCCCTGCACCCCGGGACCCCTGCACCCCGGGACCCCTGCACCCCTGCACCCCGGCACCCCTGCACCCCGGCACCCCGGCAGCGATTCGTCCTTGGCAGACCTGTTTATATGCAGCGGGGCCTGACACCTGTCTGTCTCTTTATATCTCGGGGTGTGCTTGCAGTTTGCAAACATTTTGAGCAAAAAATTGACTCCGTGACGATATTTTTACGTTTTGAAAAGTTTTATTAATATGCTTACTTCTGAATTTACGTAATTCTTTATTTTGAGTTGATTTCGTTGGAATTTTTGCCGTAAAATGTGCAAGAGATAACTTTATAAAACACACAACTTTACAAAATACCAACTAAGTAACAAAGTTTGTGCCCATGTCTATTCACACACGTTTGGAAAACAACATGCAGTGATTTGACTAAATAGTTTAAATAGTTATTTATCTTTCGAATGCTGTGGACTGATGATTACGATTTGAACACATAATGTTTACTTATAATGTATCTACAGGACTTAATCAGGATTTAATTCGTTGTTTAAATTAAAGGTTTTCGGTTATCGGCGTCGTGGAATCCAATCATAAATAAATGTACGCATCGCGAAGTGAGTTCGGAGAAGCCTGGTGATACGGTTAGTGTTGTGTGTCGTGGTGGTAACCCTGCGATTTTTGAAGACCAAATGAGGGTAGATCTAGATCACCTCATTTCGCAATAAGGTGACCCGCAATTTCTTCAGTCTTCTCGTGACCACGGCGGTTGTAACGCTGCCGAAACGTCGAGGTATTTAAACAGTGAATTAAGTCCTGTAGATATGTTATAGGCAATCTGTATAATCCGGCATTGTATAGAATGCCTAGGCATTATATACATTGCCAAAAACGTTCAGGCAATGTGTATAATACGATTCATTTTATACATTGCCTAGGTATTGTATAAAATGCCAGAAGCGCATCAGGCAATGTGTATAACTAACGACCACGGGAAGGAGACGCGTGCGCGGGGTGCGGGACTACCTCGTAAACAAGTTGCAACTTGTTCGGTGCGTTAGTACGCAACACTCCTTTGTTCTATGCAAACGTATTTTATTAGTTTATGCATTGGTTCTAAACTAAATTATTAAGTGTGATCATTGATTGTGTTCGTGTGTGTGATTATTTAATGGAAAATGACTACAGATCAGCGGTACTTACAAATGAAAGAAAGGTTTTACTCAGGACTGCGTACTAAAAGAGAATCGGCTTCTACAAAAAATCGAGTGTTCATTGATGATTTACGTTACACACAATTGTTGAAGGAAATAAGTATAGCAAAAACGTTAGACAAGAAAACTCCGCGTGATTATTGGTTGCTGAAACATTACGATGTGATCACTCTTGGACAAACCCGTAAGTTGATCTTTCCTGTAAATGCTCGAACGCTGTTATCAAGTACTATGTCTCTGATGATGAATTATTTCAAGTGATTCACGATGCACACAAGGATATTGGTCATGGAGGACGAGACCGGATGTTAAAAGAACTTAGCCAGCGTTACAAAAATATAACCCGACATGATATTGAGCTATACTTGCAGCTTTGTGAACCGTGCCAGCAAAAACAAAAAGGAATAAAAAAGGGAATTGTCGTGAAGCCCATACTGTCATCTGAGTTTAATTCCCGGTGTCAAGTTGATTTAATTGACTTTCAGTCACACCCTGATCAAGAATATAAGTTTATAATGGTTTACCAAGATCACCTGACCAAATTTGTCATCCTCAGAGCACTCAAAACAAAACGTGCAGAAGAAGTAGCATACAATTTACTAGACATTTTCACATTGATTGGTGCACCAGCAATACTGCAATCCGACAATGGAAGAGAGTTTTCAAACCAAATAGTAACCTAAAAACATACTGGCCGACTTTAAAAATAGTCCATGGTAAGCCTAGACACTCCCAGAGCCAGGGTAGTGTAGAAAGAGCAAACCAGGATGTCGAAAATATGTTAACAACTTGGCTTCAAGATAATAATACTGATCGCTGGAGTGACGGACTACGATTTGTTCAGTTTATGAAAAATAGGGCTTTTCACCAAGGTATAAAAAGAACACCATACGAAGCTCTATTCGGTTCAAAAATCAAGGTTGGCATTTCTTTGCCGTTTGATGATGCTAATGTAGAGACCGAAGAGCAACTTGAAAAAGTAATTAATTTAGCACAGAGTAATCCTGTTGAGTCTGAAAATGAAAGAAATGAACAGATTGAAAACCATCCTTTGGAAAAACATGTCGTTATACAAGAAAATCACGAAATCCACACAGAAACTTTAAGTGCCAAGAACAAACATGCGAATTTTGAAAACGTCGATGCTGAACCTGACAATGTTCCAAATCAACCTTCCCCCCAATCACCTTCGTCCGTACTCAAATGCTGTGTTTGCTCTGGAGAGACCACCGGTGCTCATTCGTGTAGAACATGCAAAAGTCCTATACATACTATTTGTGCTGCCCCAGAAACAAACGTACCAGAAGGCTATGGATCTAAAGTGATTTGCCCTTTATGCATGAAAACAGCATTAACTTTAGAAAACCGCAACAGTTCAAAAGATAATTTAGAGGAACAAGCCAAGAAAATACTCAAAACTTCAGGAAAGAAATTTCCTCCTGTGATACCTGGTACCACGGTTAGGATTCCTGTTCCAGAAGTCGACAGAGGTCGTGGTGACGCCCGTAATATACTTGCAGTTGTCTTGAAAAAGACAGAAGATGAGCTTTATCAACTTGGCACAAAGCAAGGTATCATAAAAACACTGTTTTCTAGACAACAATTTACTGTTTGTCAACAGAAATTAATAAGCGTGGAAGATGTCGCTAATCAGGATACAACAGTGCGCTCCGTTGCTACTTTGCAATCGACTGGAACAGGTCAGGGTTTTTTCAAAATGTACTTGCAAAGTAAACTGTGAAACCAAAAGTGTTCATGCTTTAAGAATAAATTGCTGTGTACTTCAAAGTGTCACAATAGTTCATCTTGTAAGAATAAGTAACTGCTTTTAATATACTTACCTACTTACAAGATGTTTTACTATTGAAACTTTGTATCTTAAAAAAAATATGTCTTAAAGGAAGAGTTTGATAAGACAATTTGACTTTTAGAATTTATTATTGTAAGAAATAATATGATTACTCCACATGTAGAATGAAGATACTTAGGAAAATGATAGTTTTTGTTATTAAGTAACTACAAGTAGACTGACAACTAGACTGAAATTTTAATTTAAGTTTGTTCAAAGATGTTACCTAAGATTTTATTTCATTTCAAATTATAATTATGTTATTAGAAGATTCTTAATTTCTGTTTATTCAGAGTAATGTTTGAGTTAAATTAAAGTTTAAGGTTACTAGATATTTCTTTTTGTTATTAATTAGGTACCTGCAAGGTTACTAGATTACAATTTTGAAGATGTTACCTAAGATTTTATTTCCTTTCAAATTATAATTATGATACCAATAGATGATTTAAAGTACTTACCAATATAAAAACTGGTTGTTTTTTTTTATGTGAAATCGATTATGAAAAATCGATTACATAAATTACCTATGCTTCAACCGGCATTCTATACAATGCCTAGGTATTCTATACATTTCCTAGGTAAAGTGTAAAATAGTTGAACTATTGAATATAATTTTATACATTGCCTGAACGACTCCGGCATTCTATACATTTCCTAGGTATTGTATAGAATGCCTGCATTATACAGATTGCCTATAACAGATACATTATAAACATGATGATTACGAGAGTATGAAGTTAGGTTATGGTCGTAGTTGTTTCCGTGCCGAGCCCTCGTGTGTGTGTATAGTGTGCTCGCCGCCGCCGGCCCGCGCCCGCGCGTGGAGCTTTACATGAAACCAAGGAATTAGCGGACGCGAGCGCGACCTTTGAACAGGCTCCGCTCAAATCCCCATAGAATCGGTACTGAGGGATGCATGCGGCAATACAAATTCAAACATATTCACTAAAACATGTTTGATTGTAACTACAGAATATACTATCGCATCCTATTCGATAAAGAGGAAGAAATCAATCAAATCAAAAGTCATGAAACCGCGAGGTCTGGTTATGCGGAGGCGGGAACGAAGGGCCAAAGGAAAATAAAAATAATCGTACAATGAATGGATGGACCGTTACTAGTCGAGTGATAAGAGAGGGATAAGCGCGCGCGCAGAGGCGGGGCGGGCCACAGGTTGGAATGTGCGGCGATACCGGCGGCCGGCGGTCATCGCCCCGGCCGTCCGGCCCGGCCCGGCCCGGCCCGGCCCGGCCCGGCCCGGCCCGCACGGGCACCGGCTGCTGCGGGTGTACAATTACTAAAACAAACACGAATGCCCCTATACCGCTGCTGTTGCATGATGTTTGCCATAGATCGCACCAACACACTAATATGCTACGACCGAGTGTATGTAGTACGTCAAATCCCGGAATCCGCTGCACTCGTTCAAGAATGTACGTAAAGCAGCACCGCGTGATTTTACCCGCGTAGTTTTTGTTCCCGTAATTGTTCGCTATAAAACGTAGCCTACGTACTATTCCATATTGACTATTAATGTAATAGTGTTCCAATTTTCAATCCGATCTGTTCAGCCGTTTTACTTGTTTTAACTATTGTAGGTTCCCACATAACCGTTCAATGTGAAGCGACGATGCGGTCGACGATGGTGCAGGCTTACCTTAAAAAACCGAATTACTCCCGGTTTAAAGACACCAAAGTTGTAACAATCGGGAAACTCCTACTCAGGCAATGCATTCCACAGGCTAGACGTTCTTAACACAAATGTAGAGTCATATTTGTTTGAGTCTTTGGAAGGTCAATCATGAAAGCGATGTCGGTTTTTCGAGCTACGACTGGTCTTATAGATAAAGGACAAAACGAACGAACGTGGTATGTTTGAGGAACAGATATCCAAACTTTCGCATTTATAATAAATAATAGGATTACCGAGCAGACTGGCATAGACAATAAAACTCTATACTAAAATAATTTATAAAATGAGTTCAGTAGATTCAGAAAGACTATCCCCTAGAACCCCACAAGCCCCCGCAGCGGCCGGCGGCCGGCGGCTGCGCTCTCCAACAATAAGCCGGTACACCTCATTAAAGATACAGTTTTTTCAATTGGATGAAATCGTTTAATAGCAGTGGCGCTCAAGTTCTGTACGTGGACCAGGAGCACATCGCTCGCGTGCACACCGGGCGCCAGCTCGCCGACCGGCTCCGAGCTCGGGGTCACCCCTCATTGGGTACTTTTTGAAGTGAACTTGTTTTAGCACGCCTCAGACAGATTTTCCGTGGGCAGAGTTTGAATTCTAGCGTTTTTTTCGGGTCAACTCGGCACCATGGCCATGCTGATGGCCACGCCCTCCGGTTCCACCCGCGTAGTTTGTACGTAAATTCTGAGCTACGAGTATAAGATGTCACTTGTATCGCAGTTCCCGCGCCGCAGCCCGCTGCCCGCAGCGGCGCGGGTGTTCGAGCTAATCCAACCGTGAAATCATTTTTGAAATCGGTCCAGAAGTTCTTAAGATTAGCGCGTGACAACTAGTAAACTCTTCAGGTTTATAATATTAGTTTTGATTGATGAAAAAAACTAGTTAGTCGTGTTGAATAAACGGCTTATGTCATTTAAAATATGAAATTAGATTTATTGCAAACTAAGACATTGTTCTTAGCACAGTAGAAAAAAATGGAAGCCGGAGTCAAGTGACAACCGGAAACAGAAAAACTTAACCTATTTACATGTAGTGTTGCTAGTGCAAACTTAGTATCATATAGATTTAATGGGAATGAGACTAAAACGATCGATTATAAAGTGGACTGCAGAAAATGTTATGTTCGGTACTGAACGACTCGAATTACAGAACCCTTTTATATGTCTTCTGTTCACTTCCAAGGACATACACATCAGTCGGGACTAAAACCACTCAACTCTCGCATCGACCAACACACAATGCTTTTCGGACTGTCGTGAAATCAATTACATAATTCAATATCGTTACGTATTAAAATATGGAAAAATATTTAAATGTCAACAACCTTTGTAGCTAATGAAACACGTTTGTGGTTAATTATTATTGTTATTGCAATTTTTACTATTTTCGTCGGAATGTTTACATGTGACCACGTGGCGGGTATTTATGATTGAACCTGTGTAGTGAAGGCCGACATCTGGCGGCTCGTAAGAGGAACTTCACAGTATCCTGAGCGGTATTTACAATATGTCTGATGAAGGAAAATAGGTTTACTTCATTGAGTAACTGAATATTATTCTCCCCGCACCCCGCGCCCCGCGCCAGGCGCCAGGGGAATTGCACGAGCTTAAAGCTGTCCGATTTTGTAACGTTGTCTGTGACCGGTTCCGAGGTTTCAAACTGTATGCGTGACAGAATAAGTAGTTTCTCTTCAAACCGTGCATTATACCTACAGCGTGGGTGACGTCAACGTGTTTCATCGGTCACCTTTTAGCACAGATTCAGAAGCTTTCGCATGCAACCTGTGCAGGTGTGTGGGTGTTGTGTAAGGACGGACACACACAGTGCGCACGACACCTGGGACACGTGACGCGCTCGGCTGTACCGCGCCGCGCGCTAACTGTCCAGCAGATGTTGTGTGGTGGCGGCAGCGTGCTTCGTTTCACGCAGACCCTACCGCACTGACGTAGCAAGTTGGATTCGATTACTGTTGTGTTGGTTGTGGCGGCGGCCCACGTGGGCGGGCAGGGCTCGGCGCGCGCTCGAGGCCGGCCGCCGGCCGAGGCACCGCGCAGACCAGTTCCCGACACTCGCGGCTTCAAATGAAAGTTGTACCGAGCGCCGAGCGCCGAGCGAGCGGCCCCGCTTGTGTTTGTAAACACAACGCACGCGTGTGCGTGCGCGCAGCTGTCCCCGTCACCCCCGCCGCCCCCCGCTGCGCCCCGCCGCGCTTTGTGTCGCGCTCGCAGCAGCCTGTTTGAAGGAGCGCCTCCGCTCCCCGCTCCCCACACCCAGCTCCCGCTCCCGCTCCCACACCCCGCTCCCCGCACCCCGCTCCCCGCACTGCCGCCTGCTCTACCAGTATTCCTATTAAATTGCCTTGTTGGAGTTTACCAACATTCACAAACAAGCGTCTCTTAGACAGAAATGTTTTTGTACAAGAACAAACATTGAATGCATTTACAAAATTAAAATCTATTTGTTTCTCAACGTCAAAACAATATATCATAATTCCAAATCCATAATAACACCACACACCACGGATCGATCAAATTATCATTAACAAAGAATAGATAATTTTAGAAGTAGAGTTAGTGCAAGTGAGGTCGTAACTGAACCCGCTGCGTCGGCGGATTAGTCGTCAAGTAGATGTAGAGCCGAGAAAACCCGATAGCGGCGCCGGCGCCGGCCCCGGCCCGGCCCGGAACTAGTAGGACGTGTGTGAGCTTCAGGAGTAGGTTGTAACTGAAAAACGGTGATTCATAAATCATCAATTTCTTTGAAGCCGCGTTTCGCAAGAAAATGACATCACGCGTGATTACTGGGACAAGTGCGATTGTTATCGAGCGTCGGCACAGATAGCGGCGACCCGCCGCGGCGCGCGTGACGCCGCTTCACTACCAACGAACCTTACTCACACGGAGTGGTGCGGCGAGCGAGGCCGGACTCGCGGCTCGCGGCTCGCGGCTCGCGGCTCGCGGCTCGCGGCTCGCGGCTCGCGGCTCGCGGCTCGCGGCTCGCGGCTCGCGGCTCGGCGGGCGGACTCCCGCGGACGAGGGACGGGGGCGTCCCTGCTGAGCGGGTCACCTGCTGGAGACGATCATTATTATTTATTCAAAATCAAATTATTCGACTCTCAAATACTCATAATTAGTAGAAAACTAGCAACACCCCACGGTTTTACCCAAACAGGGGCAAATAATAGAAATGGAATTCCCGTTTCTATTATTTAAACAAAGTCACTTTAATCAGCTGATATCCACCAGGCAGTATCGTCAATAATAATATGAAATAAATTCCGTTCTCAGCTTGAAAACTTAAGAGTGCAACAATCAAACAAAATTAATTTTGCAATCAAAAACACTTTTTTTACTTTTGAGTGGAATTACCCAAATTTGATATCATTTCAATTTTTTTAAAGTAAGCAAGTTGCAAGTACTGCTCTACGAGCTGTCGACCTGCCGTGTACTGTGACGCACGATAACGCTGCGCCTAGCCCCCCGGCCTAGCCACCCGGCCTAGCCACCCGGCCTAGCCACCCGGCCTAGCCACCCGGCCTAGCCACCCGGCCTAGCCCCCCGGCCTAGCCACCCGGCCTAGCCACCCGGCCAGCCACCCGGCCCAGCCACCCGGCCTAGCCACCCCGGCCTAGCCACCCGGCCCAGCCACCCGGCCTAGCCACCCGGCCCAGCCACCCGGCCTAGCCACCCGGCCTAGCCACCCGGCCTAGCCCCCCGGCCTAGCCACCCGGCCTAGCCACCCGGCCTAGCCACCCGGCCTAGCCACCCGGCCTAGCCCCCGGCCTAGCCACCCGGCCTAGCCACCCGGCCTAGCCACCCGGCCTAGCCACCCGGCCTAGCCACCCGGCCTAGCCACCCGGCCTACCCGGCCCAGCCACCCGGCCTAGCCACCCACCCGGCCCAGCCACCCGGCCTAGCCACCACCCGGCCCAGCCACCCGGCCCAGCCACCCGGCCAGCCACCCGCCCACCCGGCCTAGCCACCCGGCCTAGCCACCCGGCCTAGCCACCCGGCCTAGCCACCCGGCCTAGCCACCCGGCTGGGCTAACAACACATTGATGATAATTCTAGTAATAAACATAATCTATGTTTTAACTGATGCTGGACAGCCTGGCTGACGCTTCTCAACGCATCGGCGTCCGGATGAATTTGGATAAAACCAAAGTCATGTGCAACGAGGTCGTTGCTCCGGGGCTGATTGCCGTAAATGGAACCACTCTCGAAATTGTTCAGAGATACGTTTACCTAGGGCAGGCGCTCGAACTAGGCAGATGTAGCTTTGAGAGTGAGGCCATGAGAAGGACCCAGCTGGGCGGTTGCGGTCTATTTGGACTGAATGCGTCCTACCTGTTAGGACCTAAAGTGCTGAAACGTGGACACTGACAGTCAAAATGGTCCAAAAGCTCAAAGTCGCTCAGCGAGCTATGGAAAGAGCTATGCTTGGGGTTTCTCTGAGGGATTGCATTCGCAATGAAGTAATTCGTCAGAGAACTAAAGTCACCGACATAGCTCACCGTATCAGCAAACTGAAGTGGCAGTGGGCCGGTCACATCTGTCGCAGACCCGATAGCCGTAGGGGTAGACGGGTTCTGGAGTCGAGACCACGAATCGGTAAACGTAGACGCCCTGACACTAGATGGAGTGACGATATAGGAAAGACAGTTGGTGGCGGTTGGAAGCGTAAGACCGAGGATCGGCCTGAGTTGCGTATTATAGGAGAGGCCTATGTCCAGCAGTGGACGAACACGGGCTGATGATGATGATGTTTTTAACATTCACCCTTTTTTATTTCAATATACAGGTAAAAATTGGTACTTACCAGCTCTTGGAGTTACAGTCGTTTCGTAGTTTTTTATAACCAAAAATTAAACGATGGTGAATTTAACTCACGGCAGAGTGTTCAAAGCTAGTAAAAGGCAGAGCTTTAAAAGATAAACAAAACAAATGCGATTGGAGATTTTTTCCGACAAATTTCCGTAACACGTACACGGGACATAAAAACAGACTCATGAACGAAAAAGAAAAAATATTTTCAATGTAATGATTTACTATGTTACTTTTGTTATTGAAATCAATAACGTAATCAATTTTCTAAATAATTTACAACTTTGAATGCCTGACTGATCAATTGACTTGATATAAGTATTATCCTGTACGAGTAAGTGTCATACAAGTAAAAAGCAATTTTATTTTATTTTATTTTATTTTATTCTAAATGGAAAACAAACAGCATTACATAATCATAAAATTTAAATTTTTAATTTAGGTTTCGAAAAAAGGGCTTTTCTGATAATGTAAAGACTAGAGCCCAGCTCAACGCTTCGCGTAAGAGGTGCATGTGAGGGGTACAATAAAGCCGATAAACGATACAAAGTGACTCCGCGTGTCTGCGGAGACAGAGCAGGCTGGCTGGTCGGGGCCCGCGCTCGTCAGCCATCGGTTCGCCGCGCCGGGGAGCAGGCAGGACCTGTGGGCCGGAGCGGTATCTCGGGAACTACTGCTCCGAATTGAAAGATTATTTTTCTATTGGATAGTCCATTTATCGAGGAAGGCTTTAGGCTATAGAACATAACGCTACTATTAATAGAAGCGGAGCATGAATCAAGAATGTAACAAAACCGGGAAAAAAATATTCCTTTTTGCTTACAAGCGATATTCTAAGGGATGACTGTGTTCAGTCCTTCTTTCACCGTTGTATATGTAAGGGATCCTGATGAGTGCTATATAAATGTACCACGGGCGACGCCGCGGCGGACATCTAGTTTTCTTATAAAGCGTAGCTTAACGTGTATACCCTCTCCGTGCGCCGCGGGGGCCCGCGGTTCAACTAGCGGCCGCCCGGCGCTCGCCGGCCCGTGCTTCGTAATGAAATAGCCAACAGCACTCAGGGATCACGTACATATCCAACAGTGAAAGAATTTTTGAAATCGATTCGATCGAAAAGTGTTACATCCTCGGTCTTCTTCCTCTCGTTCGTTCGTTCAGTCGTGACTGAGTGTCGTCTGGTCCGCAGGGTGCCGCCATGCCCGGGCCGTGCTGGCTGGCGTGGCTGCTGGTCGGCGCGCTGTGGGGCGCGGCCGGCGCCGGCGCCGGGCCCGGCCCGCCGGCGCCGGCGCTGCGCTTCGAGCACGCGCTCTACAACGTGAGCATCCCCGAGAACAGCCCCCCGCGCACCGCGGCCGCCGCCCCGCCCGGCGCGCCGCCGCCCGGCGTGCGGCTGCCGGCGCCCGGCGCGCGCGTCCGGTTCCGCATCCGGCACGGCGACAAGGACAAGTTCTTCAAGGCGGAGGAGCGCACCGTCGGTGACTTCTGCTTCCTGACGATCCGCACGCGCGCCGGGCACGCCGACGTGCTCAACCGCGAGCGGCGCGACCGCTACCGGCTCGACGTGCGCGCCACGGCCGCGCTGCCCGGCGGCGGCGCGCTCGAGGCCGACGCGGCGCTCGCCGTCACCGTCACCGACGAGAACGACCTCGGCCCGCTCTTCTACCCGACCGAGTACGAGGCGAGCCTGCGCGAGGACGCGCCCGCGCACGCCAGCGTGGCGCGCGTGGCGGCCGAGGACGCCGACCTCGGCCTCAACGGGGAGATCTACTACAGCCTGGAGGAGCCGAGCGAGCTGTTCGCCGTGCACCCGACCACGGGCGAGGTGACCGCCACGCGCGCGCCGGCCGGCTCCGGTGGCGCCGAGCACCGGCTGACCGTGCTGGCGCGCGACCGCGCCTCGCTGCGCGCGCCGGCGGCCGCTACGCCCGCCGCGCGCGCCACGCTCGCCGTGCGCGTCGAGCCCGTCAACCTGCACGCGCCCGAGCTGCGCGCGCGCCGCCTGCCCGCGCTCGAAGAGAACTCGACGGCCGAGATCTACGCGATCGTCGAGGTGACCGACCGCGACTCCGGCGACCACGGCCGCATCGCCTCGCTCGAGATCGTGGACGGCGACCCGGACGGCCACTTCCGCGTGCGGCCGTCCGCGCAGCCCGGCGAGTGGGACGTGGTCGCGCACGCGCTGCTGGACCGCGAGGCGGCGCCGCGCGGGTACAACCTGACGCTGCGCGCGCGCGACGCCGGCGTGCCGCCGCGCGCCGCCTACCTGGCGCTGCCGGTGGCGCTGCGCGACCGGAACGACAACGCGCCCGTGTTCAGCCGCGAGCTGTACGCGGCGCGCGTGTGCGAGTCGGCGCCGCCGGACACGCCGCTCGTGCGCCTGAAGGTGGCCGACCGGGACGCGGGCGCCAACGGGCGCGTGCACATCGAGATCGTCGGCGGGAACGAGGGCGGCGAGTTCCGCGTGCACCCGGAGACCGGCGTGCTCTACACGGCCGTGGAGCTGGACGCGGAGCGGCGCGCGCTGTACACGCTCACCGTGTCGGCCGTGGACCGCGGCGCGGCCGGCGCGCGCCTGCAGAGCTCGGCCAAGGTGCGCGTCACCGTCACCGACGCCAACGACAACGCGCCGGTGTTCGCGCAGGCGCGGCTCGACGTGCGCGTGCGCGAGAACGGGCCGGCGGGCGCGGAGGTCGCGCGCGTGGCGGCGCGGGACGCAGACTCGGGGGGACAACGCCTACCTGTCCTACAGCCTGGCCAACCTGCAGCCCGTGCCCTTCGAGGTGGAGCCCTTCACGGGCGCCGTGCGCTCCACGCGCGTGCTGGACTACGAGAGCATGCGGCGCGAGTGGCGGCTGCGCGTGCGCGCCGGCGACTGGGGCGCGCCCTTCCGGCGCCAGGCCGAGGCCGAGCTGGTGGTGCGCCTCGAGGACGTCAACGACAACCGGCCGCAGTTCGAGCGCGTCGACTGCGTCGGCTACCTGCCGCGCCGGCTGCCCGTCGGCGCCGAGCTCGCCACGCTGTCGGCGCTCGACTTCGACGCGGGCGACGTGGTCGCGTACCGGCTCACCGGCGGGAACGAAGACAACTGCTTCGCGCTCGACGCGGCCACGGGCGTGCTCAGCGTCGCGTGCGACCTGGCCGACGTGCGCGCCGACACGCGCGCGCTCAACGTGACCGCCACGGACGGGACGCACTTCGCGGACGCGAGCACGCTCACGCTGCACCTGGTGGGCGGCGCGGGCGCGGCCGAGCCGGCGCCGCTGGAGTGCCGCGACACGGGCGCCGCGCGCCGCCTGGCCGAGCTGCTGGCGGCCGCCGAGCGCGCCAACGCGCCGCCGGACCCCGCCGACGAGTTCCCGGCGACGCCCTCGCGCTACGGGGAGAACCTGCACGCGCCCGAGTTCCTCGACTTCCCGGTCGAGGTGAAGGTGAACGAGTCGGTCGCGCTCGGCACGGCGCTGGTGCGCCTGCGCGCGCGCGACCGCGACCTCGGGTACAACGGGCTGCTGACGTGGGTGCTGGCCGGCGGCGACGGGGACTCGGCGTTCCGCATCGAGCCGGCCACGGGCGAGCTGCAGGTCATCGGGTACCTGGACCGCGAGCGCGAGGCCGAGTACTTCCTGAACGTGACCGTGCTGGACGCCGGCCGGCCGCGGCGCGCCGCCTCGCGCCTGCTGCCCGTCACCGTGCTCGACGTCAACGACAACGCGCCCAAATTCCGGCGCGCGCTCGCCGGCCTGCGCGTGGCGGAGAACGCGCTCAACGGGACCGAGGTGTTCCGCGCGGACGCGACCGACGCGGACGCGGGCGAGTTCGCGCGCGTGCGCTACTCGCTGGCGGGCGCGGACGCGGGCGAGTTCTGCGTGGACGCGGAGTCGGGCGTGGTGGCGGTGTGCGCGCCGCTGGACCGCGAGCGGCGCGCGCTGTACGAGCTCACGGTGCGCGCGCGCGACGGCGGCGGGCTGGCGGCCGAGGCGCGCGTGCGCGTGGAGCTGGACGACGTCAACGACAACGCGCCGCGGTTCCCGGCCGCGGCGTACGCGGCGCGCGCGCGCGAGGACCTGCCGCCCGGCGCGCTGCTGGCCGTGCTGGAGGCCGCGGACCCGGACCTGGGCGCGGCCGGCGCGCTGCGCTACGAGCTGGCCGAGCAGGCGGACGCGGCCGCCGCCGCCGCCTTCCGCCTGGACCCGCTCACCGGCGCGCTGCGCCTGCAGCGCCCGCTCGACTTCGAGGAGCGACAGGTGCGTCTCCCTCGTCAGAAGTATCTCCCCGGATACTTCACTTGATTTCCTATTCATATACCGATTTCCGTTTTGTGTTATGGACATTGGTCGGCAGTATGCTGCCTCGGTTACGCTGCTCTTTCGTTTTTTCATCGAACCTCCCTCTTAAGCCCCGAGCTTTGTGAAATGTTAGGGTCCAAGCCCCGACGCCTCTTCCATAACCCTGGCTGGTTCTCGTCGACACGAGTTTGGTCTTCTTCTCTTTTCGAGTGTGAACTAAAAATAGAGTGTTTTCCCCCCGAATTCTCTGCCCCGGCCACCTAACACGTCCCACTGAGAGGCACAATATGAAGTATATTTCCGACGGCTCATACGCGACGTCCGTGGAACATTGGTGTATGCACGACGACTTGCATTTATCTTGGCTCTTGACAGACGATCGTTACCGAGTTGGCCAACCGTACTTCATATTCCTTTAATCGCTCCTTAATTTCTTTCCTTTTCTCAATCGATAAAAAGCATCTGGTTTACTTCTCCTATTAAGACAAATTCGCTAACACTGAATAGCCGCAAATCTATTATTTAAGTAGTAGTTTATTAGGGTCTCATACGCTGCAAGACGTCTCAAAGACCTGTCAAATCCGTGTAAAAAAAATTGAGGCCCTAGTCCACTCCCTGCTTTTCATCTAGTTGCTGATGCTTCCAGCTATAACTTTTCCTGAGTTCTCTTGCTGCCTCCGTTGCGATCCTGATGATAGCATTGTTGCCCGCGTTAGAGAGTCTGGTCACCCATGGTCTCTTACCACACCCCAGAACCCCGTAAATTCATTATTGTATGCAAAGTCTAAGTCAAAGTTCTTTATTGATAATACATTTTATTGTACGATAATGCTTGATATATATAATGCTTGCCAATTGTCGCAGTATCGTCGGGGTTCCTTTCTATGGTTTTGGCCATTTTGAGGATCCTTTCGTTCAGCATTATTGTTCTTGTTTTTCCACCACTCCATTCTACGGTATGCAATCATTTCATCACTGCTGAGCATCAATGTTTTGTAATGACGTTGTCACCAAAGAGAATGTAACATACTTCGTACGGTTGTCACGTTGAACTATCGTTCGTAAACCAACTTTACAGGCAACTATTTTTTTTGCTAGGTGTATCTTTTCAGTCTCTGATTGAGCGATCGAGCCTGGAATGACGTTTTGGCTAATTGTTGCATTTGTGTTATGATCGGTAGGGGGGGGGGGCCTAAGAACACATTTCAGACGATGAAGTACACGGGTATCCCCACAGGTGTACGGCGTGACGGTGCGCGCGACGGACGGCGGCTCGCCGGCGCTGTGGGCCGAGGCCACGCTGGTGCTGGAGGTGGAGGACGTGGACGAGAACCGGCACGCGCCCGCCTTCCGCGACCCCACCGTGCTCAGCGCGCGCGTGCGCGAGGACGCGGCGGCCGGCGCGCGCGTGCTGGCCGCGCCGGCGCGCGACGCCGACCCGCCCGGCCGCGACTCGCGCCTCGCCTACTTCATCATCGCCGGCGACGGCATGCCGCACTTCACCGTCGACGACGCAGGCGAGTCCCGCCCCCGCTCCCGGCCCCCCGCTCCGGCGCGCCGTGGATGGTCTGTTGACCGCGCTCTCGTGTTGCAGGCGTCATCCGCACGCTGTCGCCGCTGGACCGCGAGACGAAGCCGCACTACTGGCTGACGCTGTGCGCGCAGGACCACGGGCTGGTGCCGCGCCAGGCCTGCGTCGAGGTGCGTGTGCGTGTGTGTGTGTGTGTGTGTGTCCTCGTGCCCGGCCCGCACGTCCCCGACTCACCCGCGCCCGCCCGCTCCGCAGGTGTACATCGAGGTGGAGGACGTGAACGACCTGGCGCCGTGGCCGCGCCGCGCCGCCTACTCGGCCGCGGTGCCCGAGGACGCGGCGGCCGACACGCCGGTCACGCAAGTCATCTGCGACGACGCCGACGCCGCCCCCGAGCCGGCCAACATCACTTACTCCATCGTGGCCGGCAATCCTGAGGGGCTGTTCTCCATCGACCCCGCCACAGGTGAGCCTCGCCCGACGCCCTCTTCCCCTAACGTCCGCGCTCCGTACGCTGACTGTGTCTCGTGCGCAGGCGCCATCACGACGACGGGCCGCGCGCTGGACCGCGAGGCGAGCGCGGCGCACGCGCTGGAGGTGGCGTGCTCGGACGGCGCGCTGGCGGGCTCGGCGCGCGTGCACGTGCGCGTGCTGGACGTCAACGACCACGCGCCCGCCTTCACGCAGCGGTTCTACGACATCCGCGTGCCCGCACAGCCCGCACAGCCCGCACCCCGCACGCCCCGCACGCCCCGCGCCGGCCGAGGCGAGCGCGGAGGGGGACGCGGAGGAGGAGGACGAGGAGGGCGCGCGCGGCGCCGCCTGGGACGCGCTCGAGGACGCGCCGCCGGACCACCTCTACCTCGCCACTGTGAGTGCGGCCCCGTAATACTAAAACACTAAACTTGGATGCACTACACCTGCGGTCACCAATAATTACCCAGTCCTTTTGAACATAAAACGCAACCACAGCAAGCACAACGGGGTTATTCTTTTAGATCAAAGTGTAAAATTTCTTTGATTTTCCTCTAAAATTGAAATAACTTGAAAAATATCAATATCCCAATTGACCAATTGGAGACAAGGACTTCGTTGTATTGGCGACTCATTCTGACTATGGGATTATAATAAGATGTATTATTGGTAAAAACTTGAAAACTGAAGATATTATAATTACGATTTCGAGACCGGAAACGTGTCTTAAAATTTAAAAGAGAAAGAAAAAGTTGGGAGTCAATCGAAGAATGGCCGATCTTATGCAACAGTGTAAGATTGTAAGGTGCATCCGGCTAGCCACCTTACTTATATTTATTATTTCTAATCGGGATTAAAAATAACAATGCACTTTAACAAATTTACACGTTTATTACTGCTTAAGATTCGGAACCACACATTTATTACACGGAAATTAAAGAGGTGTAACTTACAGCTAATTGTAGGTTGAAACCTAGCTTAAAATGTCGTTAGCCTATGAATTTATTTATAGCAAAGATTACGTTAATTTTAAAACAACAGATAACACGGCTAATGCATTCCTCTAAACGCCAATTATCAATATACAAAAGCAGATGCTTATATCCAGATATAATTATAGAAAAGTTTACACTTGCATTTACGACCATCGATATGAATGGATGGATGTGCCCTCCCAGATTTTCAAGCGCACCGAATTACGGTATCGTTAGGACAGACCTCGCCGCTAGCAATTCTAGGGGTCAAGTACATTGGTAGTTCTAAACCATACACGCTACACCGAGGCACTGTCTCAACGGTGACCTTTTTAAAGTATTCAGGGCACGTCTTTGGATTTATATCGATATTCAAAATGCTAACATGGGAGAAATAGATAACTGATAACTACAATAATATTAAGTTTGCTTGCATTTACACAACACTAGAAGGTTCCTACGGGCTCAATAATTAAATAAGTACTGCAAGGGTTCACGTTAAGTCTACGCTTGTTGGGAATAACAATTTGACGATTATAAAAATATCAGTACTTCGTCATCAGGGAAAACATAATATCCCTTCTTTCACAATAAAATCAGAATAAGGGTAGAAATGAGATTAAGGTTATAAATAAAAATAAGGTTCGAAATAAGAATAAGATACGAGTTAAGTATGAGAACAGAAACAAGGTACTTTCACGCAGCAGGCGTCAACCGGGTATATAAAAAGAGTCTAAATTCACCGATAGAAATTGGGTGACGTCACGAGCGGTATTCCACAGTCCGCGGTTCCTCCTTCGATGGTTTCGGGATGCCGGGAACGCGGGGAACCGAGCCTCGCATAAAATACGGTTTAAAACCACCCACCTGAGGTTTTGATCACTTTACCAGATGATGAAAAGCGATGATCAATGGTGATGAAAAAGATGATGGTGGTGCCAAGGTGCAGATCTGATCTCCAAGGTGGAGAGCTGATCTCCAGAAGGTGAAAGGTTTATCTCCACAAGGTGAAAGGTGCAGAGAAGTGGCCGCCCCTGTTATTGGCCTTCTGGTCCACTTCGCTAGATATGCACCGCTGCTGACCTCTTTTCCTTTAGGTCTCACGTATTTAATCGCCTTCTGCCGGACACTTCTCTGAAATCGAAATACCGAATTAAACACTGTCCCTTCAGGATTATCCACGGTTTATTCAATACGCGAGCTGCAGCAAAGACTTCAAGAAAACGAATCTTACCTGCACCTTCAGGATTATTCACTATTTGTTTTATAGGCGACTTGCAGCTAGGACTTCAGGATATCGAATGACCACGTTCAATTCTCTCGTCAAAAATGTAAGCGATCTATTACTCGACCTTTGGACTCCGACGCTCGTGACTACGACCTTGAGTGCTGTTGGCAGAGGACCTCGCACCGTTTCCGGGTTTATTCTGAAAGCCTTAAGGTCTATTTTTGCTGAGCGTCAAGAAGGTTCTCGAAATTACCAGAACAATTCATCTATTTCCGTTTTCTAGTGGATCGTACTTACCTCAGTCTCTCATAGATGTATCTGCGATCGGCGCAAGTTGCCCGCCGGAGACGTTGATTTTTGACGGCACCTAAAGCTTCGGCTGATTTACCACAGATGTCGCTGTTAATAACTTTACTTTAAAATATTTTTTATAATTTTCTTTATGCACCAAAATTCCACCGTTACAAGATCAATATAATTACGACGAATATTAAGGGAGGTAACGTGAAAATATTGTACACGATCATTGTACGATGGGAGCTTGCGTCCCATGCCACATCTGTAACTCATCATTTTACATTGTAGAAAGGAAACCAGACTGATGAGTTGTACTCCAGTATACTACGGATGAGAGTGTAGTAAAGATACAGGAAACTCTTTGTTTGACGAAACTTCTCAGTGGTTCTCGAAATAAAGCCAAACAACCGTGAACTTCGTTCCACAATGTATTCATAGTGATTATGGAACGTAAGTTTGTCATCAAACATAACACTCAAGTCTTTCACAATAGATTTCCTTGTAAGATTCTTTACTTCTACCCTTCATAAAAATAAAGTATAGCAACGCTGTTAAAACTTATAATGTTGCAAACCGAACCACGAAACTTAACTCATCTTATCTCGGAATGCGCGGAAACGTAGCACCAGTATTTGTTGCTGAACATCTCACAAGTAAGGCGAACCGCTTACACTTCTTCGCCAGGGAACTTACAAAGGCGCAATTGTATAAGTACTGCTGGACCTCAAATGGAAAGGTGTTCCTGAGGAAAACTGACGGCTCTCCGCCTACATTAGTTAGAAGCGAAAATCAAATAAAACAACTTGACACTTCCACGTGACGAGCTTCTAAATCTCGTATACTAGTAATATAAACTTACTCATTCTTGCACAAATTCATAGCTACATATATTATCACACGTAATTTTACACACTCACATTTATAAAGTTACACAACCAAATGCCTAAATTCAATTTTGGAACATGTGAAAGTCTGAGCATTCCGTGGAACACTGTAAATGCAGTCAAGTCTAGGATTCCCTTAAAAGTATTGGTCGCGTTTACGCAGGGGCATGTTATCTCTTTAATAATTAAGTACCTGGGTGACCGAACCTCGCTCGGTTACTTAGATACATAGGTACATACTGATTTTCTCAAAAAATAAATAATGTGAAATAATATAATTTTAACAAAAAACAGAACCGACTTCAAACAGAAAACTAAAAAGTAAAAAATAAATTTATTTAGCACAAAGATATACGTATTTTGATTTATTTAAACAGAAATTATTGAATAAATATTTAACAATTCTGGCACCGACTTCAGAATTGTCCGCCTTTTAAAAAGAGAGACGATCTTCTTAGCATTCCATGGATTCACCGTGCGGGTGCCGGGTCCATCGTATGGCAGAGAGAGAAAAACTCGAGTAGTTCCCGAGACTTGTGACTCGGGCGTAGGTTTAAGGGGCCCCTTTCTGACGTACATCAACACTCACCTTCACCACTCGTTTTTCTCTCCCTGCCTAGCCAAATCTGATATGAGCCTACTAGTGCAGCTTTAGATACTCGTTCTAGTATAGAACTTACTGCACTTCTGGATAAGCCAAGGTCTTTCAGTAGGTTATAGAGATTTTGCTGGTATACCTCTCGCTCCCACTTCTACAGCGTATAAACTAACTACATAGCCGTTTTTGTTAATTCGTTTAGGAGGTCGTAATACTTATTTTGTTTCATCGCGTGGTCTTTAGGTATATTAGTTTCCCACGGTACGGTAAGTTCTACAAAGACTATGCGTTTCGTAGCTCTAGAAAAAAGGAAAATGTCCGGTCTGGATGACGAAACACCCACATCCTCTGGGATTTTGTAGTGCTTTTCATACGTGTCCATTAAAATCAGGTTCTGTACCCAGGATTGAGTAAGGCTTGTTCCTGGAGTTTGAAGTTGAGCCTGCTTTTACAAAGTTAATTTGTCTTTTGTTTGTCGTCAATCCCTTTTGGGCTCTAGCTACTGAAAGGCTCATGGCTTCACGTATGATTTCAAGTACTCTGTCATGACGCCGTGAGTAATGACCCCATTAAGGAGCACCTTGCATCCCACCAATATGTGCCTTGCTGTACATATCGCCTCTCCACAAGTATAGCAACATTTTTCAGAGGCTTTTCCCACCTTACCAAGTTACTCTGGTCAGGAGGGTCATTTGGAATGCATTTAGATAAAATTTTAATAAGGCAGGAGACCAGTCATAGATCAAGGTGCGCCACTTTAGAGCTAATGGGATACAGAACTCACCTATGGTTAACCACTCACTTTGCATTTCTAAATTCATAGCGTGCACTTTGTAACCGTTATTTTCGTCTTGTTGTAGAAAGGTTTTTACCATGTCTCGGTCTTCCCTTTTCCTTCTCGCACCCAACCCAGCAGTATTTACTTGTGCACCTGCCATAAATTGTTTATGGAATTGAAGTCTAGATTCCAGGTCTGAAGCAGTTTTGTCTTTTGGGAGAGATGTAATTAAGTCGTCTTGCGACTTTCCCAAAACATGCGTTTTGTAACTCTTAGGTGTTTGTAAAGTTCAGACGGTTTCTTTAGTTTCAGCCCAAAACTATTGTGATCCCTAAAAGAGTAGAGGATCAGCCGGATGTGCCAATCCTAACCATGACTTCAATATCTTTATGACATTGGCATCTAGCTTTGCCAGGAGAGTTTTACCGATGTCATATACTAGGAAAGGCCAAGTGAGACGTGATGTGAGGTAGTTGTCATATATCCATGCTTTTTTGATATTGCTGATAGGCTGCTGGTCTACCTTATTGAGGTTGTTCATGAAATTTTCAACAACCACCTCTAATGATGGTGTACGTCCTTTGTGATCTATCTTTCTACCAAGAAATTTGAAAGGCACTGCCTCTGCAATTGTGGCAACTCCTTGGCCACTTATGGAGAGTCCCGGATCGTAAGACGTATATTTGGTATTTCTTCTACCCAGACAAAGACAATGACATTTAGATGGTTTTGTCCTCATTCCTCCGTCCATGTACAGAACTCATCGACTTCATTCAACAATTCTTGACACTGTTTGGGATTACGTGTAAGTATTGCAAGGTCGTCCGCAAAGGCCAAGATTGACTCAGTGTACTTATTGTTGATTTTAAACCGGTAGCCCCATTTCTTTTCACGGGATATTAATTTGTCTACTAAAATATTTATAACTATATTAAATGCTATTGGTGATAAGCAGCACCCTTGGAATAGTCCTACATTGTATTCAAGTGGTTTTGTGTATTCCTTGTTTACTGCTATGACGAATTTTAAGTGGCAATAATAAGAATTAATTATGTCAATAATTTCAGCAGGAAAGTTATACCATTTTAGGGCAAATATCATAAGTTCATGCTGGACAGAACCAAACGCGTTCTCTAGGTCTATTCAGCAGACTGTTATTTGCCTCTCATGTGTTCTGGCATCTTTCAGTACGAATGTGCTGAAATTCAAAGGGCCGGCAATATCCCAACGCAAACTTGGAGAGTCATTAAAAATTATCTAACGTTGCACACGTGAAGTCTCCTCCAATTGAACTATTGAAAACGGCATCGAATCCATATATAGCCGTAAACAATGCCAATTCTTTTTTTGCCGGTATCGGCAAGCAATTGACAGATGAGATGTCCGAAACACTAAGGTCTCCAAACCCAAAGCCTAATATAGTATCTTAATCACATCCTCGATCATTTGTATTGTTAGACACAGAAGAAGAGGAGGTGGCTGGAGTCATAATGAATCTCAAAAGTGACTGCGCAAGAGGGTAGGATGACATTCCAAATTATTTTCTTAACACATCTTCCGTTAACACATTTAATAAATCTCTGTTTTGATACTGGTACATTTCCAAAACCTTCCAAAATATCTGTAATTCATCCAATTCATAAAAGTGGGCCAAAGGATGACGTGAATAATTTTAGACCAATTTTAATTCTCCCATCACTGTCAATAGTTATAGAAAAAATAATAAATAAGAGAATAATGGCACACCTTGGAAAAGAACAACTACTGTCCGAGTCTCAATTTGAGTGTAGACTTGGTAAAAACACTGAACAAGTCGGTCCAGGTCTAACCAGCTACATTGTTAAAAACCTGGATAAGAGAAGGAAACGTGTGGGGATCTTCTTAGATTTAGCTAAGGCTTTTGACACGGTTCATATTCCCCTGCTTTTAAATAAGCTCGAACTTCTCGGGGTACGTGGCATAACCTTAAAACTTTTCGAGGATTATCTATCAAACAGTACCCAACGTGTTTGTATAAATGATATTACTAGTGATGACGCACTATTTACTTATGGAGTCCCCCAAGGATCAATTCTAGGGCCAAGTCTATTTTTGATCTTTATGAACGAACTAGCAGCCAGCCCCGGCTTCGCACGGGTATTGTGGAAAATAAGTATAAAACAAAATTATTAGACTTATAAATTTTAACACACTCTTGGCAGACTTGCCATGCTTAGGACATACGACCAAAATAAAACAAACAATCCCAATCATCTGTATATCATTTAAAACGCATATATTTTACCTACTTTACTTTATGAAAAAAATGCGGTAGCCAGAATCTCAAGGTCCTGAGAGGAGCGAGCCAAGCGAGGCCAAGCGTAGACGCCGGCGACCTCCGTAGCGGAGCGTATGTCGAGTATGGAGAAGTGACACGCATGGCCATAGAGCTTCTGGCTCCGGGAACCCACCCGGAGTCGAATCTCAGTGATAAGCCCTAATACTTCGATCAGGAATGTACGTTCGTGATCGAAGCCCTAATAGGACCAATTCTTCTTTGATCATTGTTTTGGTATTGCTATGCTTCTCTCAATGTGTGCCTTTAAACATTATGCTAAGTTATGTTTATGCTATACATGGTATGCTATAGTAACAAAAATCATGCGAAAACAGTTATGCGTTAGTTGTTATGGTACATTATCATTAGCCCTAAAAACGTTATGCCTACATGCACACGTTTTAGTTTTAGGCGTGTCTAGCGTCGTTTTTATTCCCCTTTTACTTGTACGCATCAAATCAAATCAGTCAATATTTAATGGTTGTAATTTTGTGTTAAAACTCCGCTAATGCCACCTACAATGTAGTTTAGGGTATCTTTCAATAAAAAATTTGGTTTCTATTAGTTCTAAATACATGCTAAATAGTTACGGCTGATCTAGTCGGGAGAACGGCGGCAGCCGATCCGGAGCCCCGGGTTTAAATCCCACGTGCACCACTGTCTTTTCGGAGTCATGTGAGTAATGGTGCTACCTTAGGTGAAGGAAAACATCGTGAGGAAACCGCCATGTACTTAGAATAAACTTATTTAAAAGCAGTTCGGAAAAAACTTTTTGATTGGACCATAAAAAAGTGTTACGAAAAAATTTTTAATATTTGATATTATCATTTGCGTCCACTACATAGCGAGCCGACCGCGCGAAGTAGACGCGCGCCTGGCAAATTCATAGCTGCAAACACTTCTCTCCCGTGCCTCGGTGTCCAACGCGCCGCGCGCCGTATTTTGATAGGGTTGATATTTTTAACTTCGTAACACCTTTTGAATGGAATGTCCGACTTCAATAATTCAAAAAGTAATCAATAGGTATTAAAATACTTTATACTTTAAAGAGTTTGGAGGATTCTGATGGCTTTGGTGTATCACAGGGCATTGTTACGGTTCCTACTTTGTTTCTTTATTATGTAAATGACTTAAGTTAGTTGTGTCACACACAAAATAACTATACTTATACTTGTAACGCTAAATGGCTTTGATTTTTGTTGGCACTACCTCGATTTTAGAATTGTAGTGGAATTACTTTGTAATTTGAAATAGGCCGAGGATTGTCCGTTCGTTTGTTTGAATGAGCGCTCGGCGCAGGTGCTGGCCCTGGACCCGGACGCGGGCGACAACGGGTCGGTGCGGTACGCGGCGCGGGGCGCGGGCGGCGCGGTGCGCGTGCACGCGCGCTCGGGCCGGCTGTACGGCGCGGCGCCGGCGCCGGGCGCGCGCCGCGAGCTGCAGCTGCGCGCCTGCGACGCCGCGCCGCGCCCGCGCTGCGGCACCGCGCGCGCCGCGCTGGCCGCCGCGCGCGCCGCCGGCCCGGCGCCGCCCGCGCTGGCGCCGCCGCCGCCGCTGCAGGCCGCCGAGCTCGACCCGCCCGGCTTCCTGCTGGCCGTGCTGCAAGGCACCGACCCCGACGGAGACCCGCTCTACTACGACATCGTCGGTGAGGCCCACCACACGCTACACGCTGCGGACACTCATCCGGATTTCATTTTATTCCATTTTACAATATGACGAAGTTGCGGTCGTTAGCTAGAACTGATTCTTCTTTAAAATACTTGATGTCATAATTAATGTGTTAATAAGAGTGTTTCCTAACGAACATGACAGCTTCTTAAATGTTATTATAATACACTGGCTAATGTTATAATTATGGTGTTTAACGAAGAACGGTTTAGAATAATTAAAGATTGTTGGCGTCCTTACTATTTTACATCCCCATAATACGATACCTTAGCGTGGCCAGGCTAACGCTTTTCCAATTAGCATTCGTTCATGAGAGTCACATGCGGCAGGCGGCGACCCGCGCCAGGAGTTCTACGTGGCGCGCGAGGACGGCTCGCTGCTGCTGGCGCGGCGCCCGCTGTGGGAGCGCGCGCGCGCCTACCGCCTCAACGTGTCCGCCAGCGACGGCCGCCTCACCAGCTACGCCACGGTGACTATAATAACATAAGAGGGGTCCCAACCCTCAGGCTCATGACATACAGCCCCCTCAGTGACCGCTAACAGGCCAACTGGCCTATCGTGAACACTTATTGTAGCGTGCATACATCATATCTAGAATGAAGTTACCGAGACGCACGGGAAAGCACTCGCAGTCTCCCCGACCTCCCTTCCCCTCGACCTCTTAATGGTTTTTGTCCGGAGCTGACACTAGGGTCTCTAAGTTCTCCAGGATCTAAGATTTCTGTTTAGCGTAAATCCACGATAATTCCACAAAACCGGAATTTAAAATATAAAAATAATCCGGCAGGTTAACGTGACGGTGATCAACGACGCGGACGAGGGCGGCGTGTCGTTCTCGCAGGAGCTGTACGAGGCGGACGTGTCGGAGCAGGCGCGCGCCGGCGAGGCGCTGCTGGCGGTGGCGGCGCGCGCGGCGGGCGGCGCGCGCCTGCTCTACGGGCTGCACGCCGCGCGCGCGCCCGCCTCGCTGCCGCTGTTCCGCCTGCACGAGCTCAGCGGCGTGCTGGAGCTGGCGCGCCCGCTCGACAGGTGCGTGCCGACCCGGCGGCCCGCTGGCCCGCCTGCCGCGCCCGCCACTCACCGCCCGCGTCCGTCCGCAGGGAGAGCGCCGCCGTGCACGAGCTGACGGTGTGGGCGCGCGACCAGGCGCCGCGCGCGTCGCGCGCGTTCGCGCGGGTCACGGTGCGCGTGCACGGCGCGGACGAGCACGCGCCCGCGTGGGGCCGGCGGCTGGCCGAGGCGCGGCTGGCGCGGGGCGCGGCGCCGGGCGCGCTCGTGGCCGCGCTGCGCGCCGCGGACCGGGACGCGGGCGCGGCGCGGCTCACGTACTCGCTGGCGGGCGGGGACGCGGGCGGGCTGTTCGCCGTGGACCCGGCGCTGGGCGACGTGCGGCTGGCGCGCGCGCTGCCGCCGGCCGGCCCGCGCGACTACACGCTGCACGTGCGCGCCGCCGGGCCGCCGCCGGCCGAGCGCGCCGCGACGCTGCCGCTGCACGTGACGGTGGTGGAGCCGGACGGCGCGCCGCCGCGGTTCGCGGCGCCGGCGCTGGCGCTGGACGTGTGGGAGAACGAGCCGGCGGGCGCGGCGCTGGGCGCGGCCGAGGCGCGCGGCGGCGCGGGGCTGCGCTACTCGCTGGCGGGCGGCGCCGGCCTGTTCCGCATCAACCCGCTGGCGGGCCTGCTGTCCACGGCGGCGCCGCTCGACTACGAGGCGCAGGCGCTGTACAACCTCACCGTTACCGTCGTCAACATGGTCAGTGGCCCGTGCTCGCTACTTGCTGCCGCCGAACTCAAAAATGTCACAATTTTTGTTTGTAGGCTTAGCCTCTGTAAAAACTGTTTTTGACAAATGAAGTAGTACACAGTATATAGACAACACAGGATCTCCTTTATAAACATAAACTGCCTTTCCAACCGTTTCAGCTGTCATATTATATACTAACGTACAAATCTCTGGCTGTCGTGTACGCCGATTTATCGTCGTCACGCAATACCGGTAACCTTGTTCCGTCACGGGTAGCGGTCCTATTAAATCTACACGAAAATACTCAAAACGACCTTTTTCTTGGAACTGCTTGGTCTGGATACCGTATTTAGCCGAGTTGTTTAACTTTTTTGACACCGAATATATATCATTTACATACGTCTTCTACCTAAATCACGTGACGCCCTCACGCAGGGGTGTGCCAAGGCCGATCCGTGAAACCTATCGAACATAGCTTGTCTGTATAGCTCTGGAAAGTAACCTGTAATATGTTTCCTAGAAATTTCGCAATATAGGTATCTTTTCATCTATATCATCTAAACTCATGCATTCCATTTGTAGGTATGCTATTCGACCCTGATCTTAAGGAATTTGATAACTCGAATTTTATTCGACATGACAAAAACCTATGACAAAGTTCAGTATTATGATATTTTGCCGAAATAAATGATACGATATAGGTGTAGAAGGTGTAGCACAAGTGGTTCTGTTTGTTCTTTGCGAATTAAACGAAAAATTTGAAAATTATGACGAAAACACAGGAATTATTAAATTTTCTTATTTTTTTAGTTATTATAAAAATAAACAATAGATCATAAAAAACTTAAAAACTAAAGTGCCACCTGCAGCGGGACAGAACCTCGGACAGTGGTTCTGCCCCGCTGATTTAAGCTCAAGAGCAGACCTGCATGCGAGTGTGACCCCGACCAACCCGAAACGGTCTAGCACGTGCTGGTCGATTGTCCCAGATTCATGGCCGCAAGGCATGAGCTGTCTCGAATCATCATGTCATCGAATCTGTGATCGATGGGAAGCTGGTTGTCTCGGATCTTCACAACATATTAGCAAATCCATGCATTGAGGCCTCTGAACACCATGAGGTTGTCGTACACGAAGATAGGGGAGTAAATCTGAGCTTCCTCAGAGTCCCTTCGCACGACCAAATAAATGCGAGTGATAGCTAGGGGCATCCTGTTCCTAGTTCAACCATCCAAACCGGTTCCGAAAGAGCACAGCAGAGGGCAGCCGCGGAGAAAGCCGCAACAAATCAAAACAGCAGCCGAGGCACCACTACGACCTTCGTGACTGCCTTCAATGCAGCAGCAAGGAGCGTACTCCGAATCTCATCCTCTTCAGTGCAGTACAGTACAGTACAGAAAATGGCTTCGTGACACTGAATGAGAAAGAGACAGAGCTCGCGCAAGAATGCCTGTTTACGAGTATTCGACACCATCAAACGACCCTATTGTAGCTACCGCCCGATGCACCAAAATTATGTTGGACGACAAGATCCTAGAGATGGCCAAGATTATCGAAAGGAACTCAAGTGTCACAGCGGGTTGGGAAAATTTAGAGGTGCCGAGAATACAATGGGTCAATGGAGTTCCAGGATGTGGAAAGACAACATGGGTGATTAGGCACTTCGATGTGGACAAGGACGCTATCATCACCACAACAACTGAGGCAGCAAAAGATCGAAAGAAAGCTATCGCACCGCATTGGAAACCTAATCAAAACCAGGGTGAACCAAATGGCTTTTGCTCTGGTAAATGGTTTTGGAAAAGAGAGTTTCAGTCGACTCATAGTGGATGAAGCCCTCATGAAATATTTCGGAGCCATTGTAATGGTCTCACGGCTATCTGGTGTTGGCAAAATTGTCCTCATCATTTCAATCAATTGCCTAATATCGATCGGGAAAATCTGTTCAAAATGAGGTATAACCGCCCGAACCTGGTAAAAAGATCAGTCAGAAGTTGCTCTGCACACATCGAAATCCAATGGATTTCGCATGTGCGCTGAGGGAAATATACTCCGGTATGTACTCCTCGGTGCCCCGTGTAAAGTCCTTAGAGCAGAAAAGGTATAAGGGAGCGCAAATACCCAACACCCAACCAAACACACTCTTTTTAGTTTTAAACCTTCTTTTTAGTTTTTTAGTCCCTCGAAGAGGAGAAGGACACCCAAACAAACCAGGGTCAGGCACCGGGCGACGCATCCTTACCGCATGAGGGACTCACATACAAGTTGGTAATCGCAATCAAAAGTAAGACAAACATGAAGCATGCGGTTGTTTGCAATCTCACGGCACACGAGGGATTTCACGTACTACGCTGACGACACCGACGACGCTGTCGGTCGATTCGTACGGCGAGCATTGGTTACAACACCGAAGACCATCCGAGAGTTAAATTTGCAGATAATTATCATGGACAGAAACGCAGTTGTGGTGGAGGCGCTGAGCCGACAGGAGGTGATTTAGAAGATAAAATAGGCCTAGAATTAGATTGAAAATGTTCCCTACTCTCCCCTATTTTATTTTCTTCTCCTAATCCAAGATTCATGTAAAAAAGAAAACAAATGACAAAAATCACGGAGCCCGGAGTCTGTGGAGTTGCTAAATTAAAAATGCGGGGCAGAACCCAAACTACCGGTGCGGTAGTTAAGGCTGCAGAGACAATGTAACCTTGTTAACCACGCTAACATAAGTAGAAGATAATATTAAGTGTTTAAATAGAAACAAAAAGTTTACTTCATTTGATTTTATTGTCATACTCGTATAAACCCTTTACAGAAAACCAACCAGACGGGTGGCCAAGATTAGTAGGTGATATCCAAAGGTAGTAGTAGTACGGGGTAGTCTAAAGTAGAATTTAAAGAGAGGGTCGGGGTCGTTTGCAAATCAAGTACGGAATTAGCTTGCCATTCGGGTGGACACACTGGCCTGTGTTAGTCGCGGGGGGCCGTGTCGCAGTCCTTCTGGGGCAGTTCAGGCGCGTCAGCTAGTCATGGTGGTTCCCGCGGTGCCCGTTGGTGCTCCGATCTCCAGAATAGTTGATGGTCCTCCGCTCCTCACGTAGCGAATGGTGGACAGTTGTAGTAGAGGTGGGGTTTAGTAAAAGTCGGCCGGTAGTTTATGGACCACAAGGGGTGGGCCGTTAGGGTCCCGAATCCCGGTGGATGAACTCTGAAATTTGTCGAAGGTGACCATTAGAACGTTGCCTCAATACGAAAATGACTGCGACATCCACGGCTTGCTTCGATGAAGCGGAACAAGAACCAAATGTGGTCCGGTGCATGTGATAGATTTACGATGTGGCATGTGATAGATTTATTTATTTATTTTCTTATTACAGGTAGGTCAATGACCTTCAATTCTGTCTTCTTGAATTCGCCCGGCTGTTGACCTCGGCGTTCGATTATCACAATGTCACACGAATATCGCTCTCTAAGCGATGTCTGATCGTAAAATTATCAACAGACGAATTCGATGAGCATATAATTAGCAAAATTCATAAGCGGTATCACAATAAATTTTACACAATTACACACGTAAGCATTATAATAGCAAGGCAGCAGCGATATAACGTAATTGGAACACTCACTCGATGGGGTTTACTTTTCACTTACGGCTTTATAGCCTTTGAACAGTATTTTAGTTTATTTTCTTATGTTATCAAAAAATTACTTGGAATGGTGAATCTTTTCCTTTTTGTAACATTATGACACGGAGCGTCGTGTCACGCTATTGGGTGGTTTGAATTCGTCGCGTCTGGATTGGTCCGCGACAGCGTTCCGTTTTACTAACTACGGCCGTTCTATAATTTAAATGTTCCTTTATTTTTATTGATTTATAGGAACGGTTGAGTCGAACCGTTACAACAGGAATCGGAATCGGTTCGGTGCCAGCCAAATCTAACAGGTAGTGGATAAAAGTACTACTTACCTGTGCCTACTTACCGTGTGCCTACATAGCATCAATCTACTAACTTTTTGACCTGACTGGCACCGACTTCCAATAGATGAGTGAGTAGCGCTTATAGTAATGATTTTAGTTTATTTTTCGCTTTTTAGTGCCTATTTGTGGTTTTGAAGTCGGTTAAATTTTTGGTACGAAAATAGTTTATTTTACCCTGTTTAATGTTTTTATTAATCCATTTACACAATTTCGTATTGACAGGATCGCGTTTCATAACTTATGTGATATCTACAATACGTCATCTAGAAAATTGTACGCAAATTTTAGTTTATAGTTCATATTTCAAAAACCCCCCAACCGATTTCGATAAAGTTTATATGGGACCATTCGGGAAGCATACCTATTCGAACAGAAAGAGAAATTTTATAATCGGTGTAGGGGTTTTCGAGAAATCAGGTAACATACATAAAAAACATAGGGGTCGAATTGATAACCTCCTCTTTTTTTGGAAGTCGGTTAGAATTTAAAGGAAAACTCTGGATAAGGCTAGACTGGCTTTTATTTATTTGCAGTCTTCTTCCAATCTGCTAATGTTCTTTGCCTATTATAGAGAGTTCACTTAAATAATGAACGCGAATGGGCAATACGAAAAACTGTTGCTACTGTACAAGAATCAGAACCGGGGAAAAAAGAATTGTAATAAAAAAAGTACTCCTAAAGAGAAAAAAATGTGTCAAATAATACATATAATAAGTCATATCAATAAGTCTACGCTTCTACAAAAACAAGTGAAATTTGTTAGGAGTAGATTTTAAATGATCATTGTTACTTTTATTTTTTTATTTATAAGCATGATTAAGTATTATTAGTACCTGTAATAAAATTTGTACGCCGAAACAGGCAAGAACATGAGGCACTATATTTGAATGACATCTGTACACTGCTGTTAATGTATGTGATTACACAACCATGTTCTGACAAATAATTGGGGTCCGAGTCACCTTCGTCCGTGGGGAAGCACCTGTATATTGAAACCCCACACGTGGTCCCCGGGTGGTGCTAATCAGGTGACAAATTACCGGTGGTAGGCTTCGGCCGTGGTTGGTGACCACCCACTAGACTAAGTCACGACGCCAAGCGGCCTAGCCGTGTTCCGACGTGTTGTCTAGTGACACCGTTAGGGGAAAACGGGTCAGAACAGTTGCTGCATAACTACAAAACCGGTCCGTCACACGCCAATACTATACATCGGGAAGCTAGTCATGGAGGGTAGCGGGATCCGAGGCACGGTTGCCGCGACCGACCGCAGATAGTTGGGGGCCCAAGTAGTGAGCTAGCCACTCATGAAAGGCTGCCCCGCCATCTAGCGAAAAATCCCGGGATGCGCTGTCGCGGTTGGCGACCGGATGACAAGGCCAGATAGACATCCCCGGGGGGGCTCGGGCGTCCCCGCAGTCTCCAGACTAGCTCCCACTGATGTGTTTGTGTTGAGTGTTGTGACCAATGGTCAGTAGTGTGCGGCCTCGTTCCACTGCCGTTTTCCCACCGATCCCCCTCTCAAAACAAAAATGAAAAAGTTGTAAACAGAAACAAGTGTAAAGAGCGGCCGCACTCCTTGTCGGTTAAAGTGCACCTCACAAATATTCGAGGTCTGCACTCTAATCTCTCAGCAGTCCATCACCACCTCGAGACTGAGCAGCCGACACTCTTTTTCTGACGGAGACGCAGATAGGTTGTCCGTCGGACGTGGCGTACCTTTCGTATCCAGGTTATACCCTGGAGCACAAATTCCGGCCTCGTGCTGGAGTGTGCCTGTACGCCCGTGACGACATCTGCTGTCGGCGTCTCCGTAACCTTGAAGACACTAGGTTTTCTGTTCTTTGGTATTGATAGACACAGGCATAGACAAAATTGTCTATGCCTGTGTGTATCGGTCGCACAGCGGGGACCTGGAGACGACTAGGCTCACAGAATATTTAAGTGAGGCGGCGGACGCGGCTCAACAGAAGTACCCTTCGGCCCAATTAGTGTTACTGGGGATTTTAACGGCCATCATAAGGAATGGCTGTTCCCATACCGGGACACTGACCACGCTGGGCAGGAAACGAGAAAGTTAGCTTTAACGTTAGACCTAACCCAGCTGGTCCAAGAGGCCACAAGAGTACCCGACGTTGAGTCGCATACACCTTATTGTTTAGACCTTCTGCTGACAACAGATCCAGACCGTTATTCCGTGGTGGTATCTTCGCCATTAGGCAGCTCCGACCACTGTCTGGTGAAATCTGTATCCGTCTACCATCCGCCTGATCCCAGCCCTAGAGGCAACCGGCGGTTGTGGCGATACAAGTCAGCAGATTGGGATGTGATGCGCTCTTTCTTTGCATCTTACCCATGGCAGTCATTGTGCTTCACTTCTGGTGATCCTCAGTCTGCGCGGATGCTGTGACTAATGTAATACGGACGGCTATGGAATATTTCATTCCGTACTCCGACGTCCCATTATCCAGCAAAGCTCGCCCTTGGTTTGGTTCTCAATGTAAAGGTGCTGAAGCACTTAAACATGAGACCTACCTAGCCTGGGTTGATGCTCGACAGCGTAAGGCAAGGGATGTACACCAGAAGAAGAAAGCGTTCAACAAGGCTGCTAAGGCATGCAAAAAGGTTCTTCAGAGGGCTCGTTTTGACCACATTAGTCGAATAGGGAACAAACTTGCTTCGTACCCTGCGGGCAGCAAAGCGTTTTGGACCCTAGCTAAATCGGTCGAATCGAACTTCTGCCGCCCTCACTACCTCCAATGCTGAAACCTGATGGGACACTGGCTCACACTGCAATGGAGAAGGCAAACTTGTTTGCATCTCAGTTTGCGGAATCTTCGCGTCTTGATGCTGGTAGCGCGACACCTCCTACTCCATCCGGCTGTCCGACTTTTATGTCAGAGATACACATTCGCCAAATGGAGGTTCGCAAGGCTCTACGCAATCTGGATGTGAATAAAGCCAGTGGCCCAGATGGTATTCCTGCCCTAGTGTTGAAGGCTTGTGCGCCTGAGTTGTCCCCGATACTGACGCGCCTATTCAGACTTTCTCTCAAACGGGCTGGTACCGAAGTCTTGGAAGCTTTCCAATGTGCAACCAGTGCCCAAAAGGGTAGTCGTGCTGACCCTGCCAACTACAGGCCAATCTCGGTCACGCCCATACTCTGCAAGACTATGGAACGTGTCTTAAACCACAGGCTCCTGACGTACCTAGAATCAAACGACCTCCTCAGTGACCGGCAATACGGATTTCGCCGAAACCGGTCCACCGGGGATATTCTAGCGTACGTCACTCACATCTGGAGTGAAGCTATTGAGAAACACGGGAAGCACTTGCAGTCTCCTGGATATCTCGAAGGCTTTCGACAGGGTTTGGCATGATGGCCTTATAAGCAAGCTTTCAAGTTATGGTTTGTCTCCTGGGTTTATTGCGTGGATATCGGACTTCTTGAGGATCGATCCATACGAGTCATCATTGATGGCTGCTCGTCGGATCAAATGGCTATCAATGCTGGAGTCCCTCAGGGTCGGTACTCTCTGCGACACTTTTCCTGCTACATATTAATGATCTGTTGAAGCCCGGTATCTTTGGGTACGCAGATGATAGCACCGTTGTGAGAGCTACATATCTAGCGCGAGAGCCAGTGGGCAGCAAACCCAGGTACTGAGAGAGAGTTTGATTGAACGTTTGAGCTTGACCCTTGAGGCGGTGTCTGAATGGGGTGATGCCAATCTGGTCAAGTTCAACGAGAGTAAGACGCAGGCGTGTCTGTTCTCCGCAAAAGGAGTCCATTCCAACTGACTCCTACTTTTCGTGGTGTATCCGTGCCAGTTTCTGACCGTCTTGAGCTTTTGGGCGTTACTTTGACATCCACGCTCAACTTTGGCTCGTATATCGAGTCCAGGGCTAAATTAGCTGCCAAAAAACTAAGTGTCCTCTCAAAAGTGCGAAGGTACTTCAACTCTGAACAGTTGCTCACATTGTATCAAGCACAGATTCGCTCCTGTATGGAGTACTGTTCGCACCTTTGGGATGGATCGGCTAAGTATCAGCTGGAGGCCCTGGAATCGATCGAGAGACGTGCCAAAAGGCTCATAGGCAATGACTCTCTTCTGCGAAAAAGGACTACAAAGTCTTGATCATCGCCGAAAAATTGCCAGCCTATCGTTTTTTATCGGATACACTTTGGAGAGTGTGCGACTGATTTGCATGATCTGATACCACCTTGCCCTTTTTTCTATCGGAATGCTCGTAGCTCGAAAAAGCGACATCGTTTCATGGTTGAAGTTCCAAAGACACGAACGAAGAGATTTGACTCTACTTTTGTGATAAGAACGTCTAGGCTGTGGAATACGTTGCCTGAGTGGGTTTTCCCGATGGTTACAATCTTTATGTCTTCAAATCGAGAGTGAATCGGTTTCTTCTAGGTAAACACGCTCCATCGTAGACCGCATCGTCGCTTAACATCAGGCGAGATGGCGGTCAAGTGTAAACCTATAAAAGTTAAAAAAAAAAAAAAAAAAATTTGATTTGATTTGAATCTCACCAAAAACATTCTGTAAAAAACTAGCCAAGTCTCGATGTAGGTAGCTGCATATTTATCTCTAAAAAGTAATTAAATCTAGACAAAACCGTGACAAGTCTAAGGTTCTTTACTGCGATTTCTTTATTATTATAGTTAATGTTGTGTGACTTGGCCGTTGAACATTCTTTATACGTTAGTCCGTTAGTGGATACAAGTCAATTTTATTTTTACACGTTTAAACGTTATCTGTTGTAACTACTTATGTTTGTTAAGCGAGATAATACCCCATACTGGTATTGGTAATTGGCGCTTGTATCTCATATTAGGCTGTTGTTATCAACAACAACACAGGCATGCATTCAACAGCAGCACCTGCATTCAGCATCGAATGCCGACTTCTGCTTTATTTTATTTTTTGGAGCGTCAAATCGACCACCTTTCTAACTTAAAATAGACGTACAAATGGGCTTCTATCAATGAATAGAAGTCCGTCTGGACTGGAAATATTTTTTTATACTGTTTGTTTCCGGCTCATTTACACATAAGTATTATTGAAATTCTTTATTGTTTACACCATATAGGAAACATACAATTTAGGAAAAATAGTAAGACAAAAACAATTGACTGGTTATTGAATCAACGTTTTCCAAGTGGCCATTTGCTATCATCAATGGTAGCGGTTCTGGCGACAAATTGGTGCGATGGTGTCATGGAGCACCTGGTTTTGTACCCTTGTGTACCCTTCAACGGCCAATTCACACAACATTAACTATAATAATAAAGAAATCGCAGGTTCCTTACCTTGGACTTGGCACGGTTTTGTCTAGATTTCATTACTTTTTAGAGATAAATATGCAGCGAGACTTGGCTAATTTATACAGAATGTTTTTGGTGGGATTGAATGTTCCTGATCGAGACTGATTCGTTGGCTCGCTGGAGTCACGAGGCTAGCGCGAGGTTTCGTTCGGTGCGCGCTGCGGCGAGCGTCCGGCGCCGTCTCACTGAGCTCGCGCGCGTCCGCAGGGCGGCGGCGAGGCGCAGGCGCAGCTGACGGTGCACGTGCTGGACCGGAACGAGTTCGCGCCCGAGCTGAGCGCGCGCGAGTACGCGGGCCGCGTGTCCGAGGCGGCCGGCGCCGGCGCCGCCGTGCTCACCGGCGCCGGCGAGCCGCTCGTGCTGGAGACCGCGGACGCGGACGGGCCCGACAACCGGCGCCGCAGCTTCGAGGTGCTGGAGCCGTGGGCGGCCGCGCTGTTCCGCGTCGACCCCACCACGGGCGCGCTGCGCACCGCCGCGCCGCTCGACTACGAGGCCGCGCGCGAGCACCGCTTCACCGTGCGCGTGGCGGACGCGGGCACGCCGCGCCTGCCGCCCGCCGCGCGCGACCGCGCCGCCGTCACCGTGACCGTGCTCGACGTCGACGACTGCGCGCCGCGGTTCGAGCGCGCGCAGTACGCGGCCGCGCTGAGCGCGCCCAGCGCGCCCGGCGTGCTCGTGCTGACGCTGCGCGCCACCGACCCGGACCCGCCGCCGGCCGGCCTCGTCTACGACATCATCGAGGGGGACCCGGACGGCGCCTTCGCGCTCTCCGCGAGCGGTGCGCTCACGGTGGCGCGGCCGGAGGCGCTCGGCGCGGCGCACCGCCTGCGCGTGCGCGCGTCGGACGGCGCGCACGCGAGCACGGCGCGCGTCGACGTGCGCGTGCGCGAGCTCGAGAACACTGGCCTCGCCTTCCAGAAGGCCGAGTACTACGGCTCCGTGCTCGAGAACACGACCAAGCCGGCGACCGTGGCCGTGCTCAGCGTGCTCGGCGCCGCGCTCGACGAGCACGTCGAGTTCCGCATCCTGAACCCGGTCGAGGGGTTCGAGGTGAGTGCCGGGGCGCGGGGGGCCGGCCGCCCCCCCCGCCCCGCTGACCCCGCCCCGCCCGCAGGTGGGCCGCACGTCCGGCGCCGTGCGCAGCACCGGCCGGCCGCTCGACCGCGAGCTGCGGGACTCGTACTCGCTGCTGCTGGAGGCGCGCTCGGGGGGCGCCGGCGAGGGGGACGAGGAGGAGGAGGCGGGCGGGGGGCGCGCGGCGCGCGCGCAGCTGCACATCTCCGTCACCGACGTGAACGACAACTGCCCCGTGTTCGTGGAGCAGCCGTACTTCGCGGCCGTGCTGGCCGGCGCCGCGCCCGGCGAGCCCGTGCTGCGCGTGCAGGCCGTCGACGCCGACGCCAACGACAACGGGGAGGTGAGTGCGGGGCGGACGCGGACGCGGGGACCCCGCACGGCCCGCACGGCCCGCACGGCTCACACGGCTCACACGGCTCGCTCGCAGGTGCGGTACGAGATGAAGCGCGGGCACGGCGAGCTGTTCCGCGTGGACCGGCGCTCGGGGCTGGTGTCGCTGAAGCAGGCGCCGGAGCCGCGCGCGGCGCCCTACGAGCTGGTGGTGGCGGCGTTCGACGGCGGCGTGCCGGCGTGCGGCGCCGAGGCGCGCGTGCGCGTGCGCGTGTGGGCGGGCGGCGCCGCGCCGGCCTGGGAGCGCGCGCACTACGAGCTCCGCGCGCGCGAGGACGCGGCGCCGGGCGCGCCGCTGGCGCCGCCGCTGCGCGCGCGCTCGCCGCTCGGCCGCCAGCTCATCTACACGCTGCACGAGGACGAGGACGACGCGCTCGAGATACACTTCGACACGGGTGAGTACCGACCCCCCCCTCCCCGCTCCGCCCCGCGCCCTCGACTCCGCCTCTCTAACGTTCGGTTTTGTCCCGCAGCCCCCGACGGAGGCAATAACCCATGTAAGTAGAGCGTCGTTCGGTAGCTCGGAGGCCGCCGTCGCTTGCTGTCGCGCTGTCTCGCTTCTCATTCGTCGCTCACGTAGGACCGGGGCTCGTTCCCCGCGCCCTCCCCCCGCACGCCGCCCCCGCCGGCCCAATTGTTTTTGTCCGTGTTGCTTTCTGTCATTTTTTGCGACATTAAGAACATTTATTGTAGGTTACCGGTTTACTTAGTTCATTACTCGCATATATTACTGATAAAACACTGTGCAAGCCTCGGTCCGCCCCACAGAACAGATATCAGGCAGAAGGCTCATAGCCCAATCTCACTAAGAAAACCATCGTATCATGTTTGCACACAAGCGTGGATTTGATCAAACACATTGAAACAATGCAAGTTATTTGTCTCAATGCGCCGAACATAAAATGAAGGATTGGATTTTGTTACGCAATCAATGAATTGAATGAATAGAATGACAAGAACAAAATTAAAAATTTTGATTAACCCCCGACTACCTCAGATTTGTTATCTGTACAACGTTATACTAGTCAAGCCCTTTCATTTGATACCCACATTGCCCATATTAAGGGAGCTGTGAAAAAAGAAACGTATTTCGCCATTTTGTAGTAGCGGCCATCTTGGATATGAAATTACTCGTAGTGCAATATTAATAAAACTGCATGTTTTTGAGTTTCAAGAACAACTGAATAAATTGAATAGACCATATAGAGCACCATACATTGCATATATAAACTATAGATATGTACACACAGGTTTCAGTCTTTACTAACCATGAAGTATCTAACTTATTACTATTTTGATATACTATTAATACCCCCACTATATCAAAATATCCTAACAGTTTCAAAAACTTACAAAGTTTTACGTGGTTCAAAGATTTTGTCAGAATATCTGCAGGCATATTTGCTGTTTCTAAGTATTCTACTTTAACAACATTACTGTTAATACATTCACGACCAAAATGATATTTAATATCAATATGTTTTGATCTATTGTGAAAGACAGGATTATACAATAACTTGTGAGCAGTCTGATTGTCATTAAAGATTACAATACATTGTAGATCACCAGTCAATTCCCTTTTTAAATTTCTTAGGTAAATGGACTCTCTGCAACATTCAGATATTCCTATGTATTCGGCCTCAGTGCTTGATAACGCAACATTATTTGGTTTTTTACTCCCCCAAGATATGGTTCATTCGCACGAGTTCCATTGCTTTGTTCCATGATGGAACTACTGCGAATTTTTATTCGCATTAGTTCCATTTATTCATAAAGTTGAAATGATGGAACTACTGCGAATACTCAAATTGGGGTTCATTCGCACTAGTTCCATTGCTTTGTTCCATGATGGAACTAGGTACTGCGAATGTTTTTTCGTGTTAGTTCCATTTAGGTCCATATCACTCCACCTGAGAGATTAAAACAAAATCCTGTATAGGATTTCCTATCCAACGTGTCATTACCCCAATCTGCATCTACATAGCCCACTATATCATTGTTGACATTATTATCTGTCCCACAATAATTAATACAATAGTGTTTGGTTCCTTTAAGATATCTTAATATACGCTTAGCATGAACCCAGTGCTCTTTATTGTAGCAATTATTAAACTGGCTCAAGTACCCAACTGCAAATGAAATATCTGGACGAGTCAGTATTGCTAGATACATTAAACAGCCAATTAATTGTTGATAAGGTAAATTTTTATCACAATTCTTATCTTTGGCCAATTTCAATCTAGACTCCATTAGAGTGTCAACAGTTTTACAATTAACCAAATTAAATTTCAGTAACAACTGATCAATATAATTACTTTGATCCAAAGTTAAAATTCGTTTCTGTTTATCATAACAAACTGACATACCAAGGCACTGCTTGATTTGCTCCAAATCCTTAATCTTAAATTGAGATCCTAATGCAGATTTCAACTTTTTCATTTCAATATAATTGTTTGAAAAACAAAAGAAATCATCCACATACAATGCGATTATGGTTAAATGTTCACCATCTTTCTTTGTATATAAACAAGGTTCATATTTGGATTTTGAATATCCAATATTAATCAAACAAGTATTTACTTTGTCATACCACATTCTTGATGACTGTTTAAGTCCATAAATAGCTTTCTTCAGTCTCACAACTTTACCAACTGAATCTGGACAGTTAAATCCTTCAGGTATTTGCATATAAATATTTTCATCGAGATTGCCATTTAGAAATGCTGTAACTACATCTAAGTGTACAATATCAAGTCCAAGTTTCACTGACAAAGCAAATAGTAATCGTAGAGTACTATGTCTAACGACAGGTGAAAATGTCTCATTATAATCTATACCTGGTTGTTGAGTGAAACCTTTAGCCACTAACCTGGCACGAAAACGCACTTTATTGGCACACTCAATCTTTTTCTTAAGCACCCACTTACACTGCACTATAGTAGAGTTAATAGGAAGCTCCACTATCTCCCATGCATCATTTTCTTCAAAGTTTTTTAATTCCTCCTTTACAGCCAGTAACCACCGATCTTTCTCAGGAACTTTCAATGCTTGTTTAAATGTAAGATCAGCTACATTGTCTAAATTATGCTCTGTATAACAAATACCACCAAAACCATATCTGTCTGGTGCACGTCTTTCTCTGACAGGTTTAGCTGATACATCATCTGTACCCTGTGTATCCGAACAATCTTCATAGTCAGTTGGTATATAGTCAGAATCAGACGAATTCAGTGACTCTTCCATCAATGTTGAATCTGTGATGTCCCCCCACTGAATCCTGTGATGTAATATTTTCTGACGTTTTTTCTTCAACCACACATTCTTTTTCCCTCTCTGCAGATGCAATATCTACCATGACTGACTGTTTTTCCATGATAATCACATCTCTGCTTGTGAATATTTGTCTTTTCACTGGATCATATACTCTATATCCTTTGATTTTATCGAAAAAATCCAAAGATTCTCAAGTTACTTAAATCAGGCTTAACTCCCATCCATAGCTCATATGGTGTTTTACCATCCAGAACTGACGAAACAGTACGATTGTGTAAGTATACGGCTGTGTTACATGCCTCAGCCCAAAACTTCTTATTTAACTTGGCATCATACAGCATACATTTTGCTTTCTCAATAATTGTTCTATTCATTCTCTCACATAACCCGTTCTGTTGAGGTGTGTATGAGTTAGTCGTTTGATGTATTATTCCAAATTTCTTTAAGTAATCATCAAATTGTGAGTTGCAAAATTCTGTACCTCTATCACTTCTGAAGACTTTCACTTTTCTATTAGTTTGATTTTCAGCGAATGCCATAAATTATTTGAAATATTTGAATGCTTCATTTTAATTTTTCAAAAAATAAATAAATGTCATCCGACTGAAGTCGTCTACAAATAATAGAAAGTAGGATGAACCTCCCAGTGAAGACTGCTCCATTGGTCCACACAGATCGCTGTGGATAATTTGTAATAATTCAGTACTTTTTGTAACACTACTTGCAAAAGGTAGCCGGCATTGCTTTCCTTCACAACACGTTTTACAAGATGATTTACTTACATCAATTTTATCATCAAAATTCATTCCTTCTACTGCCTTCTTAGTTTCCATTCAGCAATCACTGTTCACGTGACCCAACTTGCAATGCCAAGTAAGTCCTGTAGTTGTCACAGCAGCGACCAACCTTTCCTGAGTGTTTAATTTATAAACACCATTCGTCAAAGAAGCAGTTGCAACTAGTTCTCCACATTTATTGAAAATATGACAACCATTTCCCGTGAAAGTTACTTTGTTGCCTTTTTGAATTAACTTGCTTACGGAAATGAGGTTTGTTGTCAATTTTGGCACACAATATACATCTTCAATGTTTATATTGACTTCTTTGCCTTCAACCAAAGTTACTACCTTCACATCGCCAGCACACCTAACTGAAACAGTTTCCTGATTTGCCACCATTATTTCTTGTCGAACTTCACGAGAGTTACTTGTGATCCAATCCAAATTAGCAGTTAAATGAACACTTGCTCCGGAATCAATATACCAGTATTTTTTATTAAAACTGCCACTCAAAAATACAGCTGAAAATGCATTTGTTTTAGAATTATTTGGACATTGTGTTCGGTAGTGTCCTATTTGTTTACATCTAAAACATTTCACATTGACGGTTCTTGTATTGTCACTGTTTGACTTATTAGGACAGCTGTCTTTGTTGCCATTCATTTGTTTCTTTTTAAACTGGCTATTTCTCGAAACAACGAATGCGCCCTCTTCACTATGATTACTTCCATTTCCAGTCTCCATATCTAAAAGCTTGCTTTTTATGGCGTACGATGTCACTTGAATCCCAGAATGTTCAATGGCCATAATCATCGGCGAATACTTTTCAGGTAGTCCAGCTAGCAGCAGCGAACCAATCCATTCGTCATTTATTGCAAATCCTGTTCCACATAGCTTTTGACCCGTCTCAATTAACTTTGTAACATACGTTGTCATGGAACTGCAACTTTCCAACCGAATACTTATCAATTGCCGTAAAAGACTTATTCTTCTAGTGAAACCCGAATCATCGAAGAGCGACTTGAGTTTTTCCCACAGCTCTTTTGTGGTTTTGACAGTCTTAATATGAACGTATAGTGACGAATCTATAGTAAGTATCAATTTCGCCTTGGTTTTAGCGTCATCAGCGGCCGATACCATGATTTCAGTGCCGCTTTCTGGCTTTATACATTTTAACATGCCTTCGAGAACCAGAAAGTTTTCTGCCGCAAACACCCATTTGTCGTAGTTCTCTCTGCCACGTAATTTGGGTATATTTCCAATATAGTTCGTCGTCCCATCATGAACTGGAAAAGTATCGACTAACCCAAAAAACTGTCCAATGAGTATACTACCGCAGAATCTTGCCACACTAATTTGCAAAAAATCGATCCATATCGAACTATAATTATTTTACGTAATTATTTCTACAACTATTAGTTTACTGGGCATAATCTGGATCCCATAACCTATAAATAAAACTGCATGTTTTTGAGTTTCAAGAACAACTGAATAAATTTAATAGACCATATAGAGCATTGCATATATAAACCATAGATATGTACACACCGGTTTCAGTCTTTACTAACCATGAAGTATCTAACTTATTACTATTTTGATATACTATTAATATGCAAAGTATTGTACTAGTTAAGCCCTTTCGTTTGATACCCATATTGAGGTAGAAGTGAAAAAAATAATATAATTCGCCATTTTGTGGTGGCGGCCATCTTGGATTTGTTATAGTTTATAGTATTCTACTAGTCAAGTCCTTTCATTTGATACCCATATTGAGGTAGGTTGTGAAGAAATATTTTGTCCGCCATTTTGTGGAGGCGGCCATCTCGAATCGATATTAACCAAACACAGCTAAGAACATCCGCACGAATATTAACCTTCAAATAAAAAAAAACGCATCGAAATCGGCCCATCCGTTTGAGCTCTACGGTGCCACAGACAGATACACACACAGACAGACAGACATCGACGTCAAACTTATAACACCCCTCTTTTGATCGGGGGTTAAAAATGGACCTTATTGAAATGACTTTAAAATTGACTTCCATTAGATGATTTTTCGCTTTATACAAGTATCGATTTATTCTCAAAATATAATCGAAATAAAATAAAATAGTACCAACCGATGGTACGATATGCCTCCTTCCTTATTTAAATTTTGGGCCCGGCTATTGTTTTTACATTCGAAAACTGCGCAATACGGTATGATTGGTTACTTTTCATTTTATTTTATTTTATTCTAAAGGGAAAACAAACAGCTTTACACAATCAAAAAAGTTAGATGAGTAGAAACACTGAAGCCAAATACCTACAGTTTTCACTGATAAAAGAAACAGAAAGAATTTTTTTTTTTATTCAAAATTGCAGATTAGAGTAGTGACGAAGCACGACTGAAGTGTGCGGACGGGCGTCGATCTCAAAGTATGCGGAGCTACGCTTACTTATAGTACTAAGTTTGCCCCGCCTACTTGCTACTTCTCCCTGATATGATATGTTCTGGGGTCCGCCCCGAGCGCGCCGGTCCGCGCCACGAATCTGACACGGCCGGCCGGCGCGTTCACCGCGGCCCTCGCCGGGAACGTAGGCCTCATTCGTTTTTTTAGTTTTGTGTGTAGCTGAGTTGTATAATCATGGATCTAAATCATAGATGTAAATTTTCGCACTTTCTAAATAATAGTTTCACCACGCACACCTCCCCGCTGGCACACGCTTATATTCGTCGCAACATTCATCACCGATTTGTATGAGGAATCAGTAGGCGCAGTAGAATTCGGCTAATGCAACAGAAGATGGCCGCCGGACATAAGGGGTTTTTACCCGATATGTCCGGCGGCCATAATCGAGGCGAAAAATGTCCGCGATCGCGGCCGCGGCCGGGTTCTACTGCGTCGTGTATCGCCGTTTCCTTCCCCCCGCCGCATGTGACGTGTGCCCCCCGCAGGCGCGGTGGCCCCGCGCGCGCCGCTGGACTACGAGCGCGCGCGCGCGCACCGCGCGGTCGTGCGCGCCACGGACGCGGTGACGGGCGCGTCCGCCGACGCCGCGCTGACGCTCGCGGTGCTGGACGTGAACGACTGCGCGCCCGAGTTCCCCGCGGACGAGTTCCGCGCCAGCGTGTCGGAGGCGGCGGCGCCGGGCGCGGCCGTGCTGGCGGCGGCGGCGCGCGACGCGGACGCCGGCGCGGCGGGCCGGCTGCGCTACTCGCTGGCGCGCGCGGACGGCGCGCCGCTGGCCGCGTTCGCGGCGGACGCGGCCAGCGGCGCCGTGCGCGTGGCGGCGCCGCTGGACGCGGAGGCGCGCGCGGCGCACCACCTGCTGCTGACGGCCGCGGACGACGGCCGCCCGCCGCTCGCCACCACCGCGCACCTCTTCATCACCGGTGAGGACCGGCCCGCCGGACGTTTCAGCCTGAAGCGGTTCCGCGAGACTTCTCTCCCACAGCTTCTATTTTGTAATAGTACAATCGTGATCTTTCATACTTTTATCGTTAGGTCATAAAATATGCATGAAACTCTACAACGTTGTAAACAAACCCAGGCACGTCCCGGGACGGCAGCGGGCCTGCGTCGAGTGGTAGTATGGACTCGCGTGCACCATCGTAATGAACTCTGGAAGAAGTTTCGATCGCACGCGCGCCTGTGTAGTATTACACGAAACATTTTTAGCTAATTTTGTCCTCCCAATAACTCAAAACCTATTTCACATAAACTTGTGAATTTGCTCACACACTCGGGTTTGCAGGATACCAATATGTGCTCCAAATTTTCCATAAACAAACCTCAAACGGTTATTTAGATATTAATGTCCTAAAATCGTCATTTTAAGCACTGATTAAGCTATATACATAAAATATTTAACCCAGGACTATTATGTATTCAGTTCCATATTGTATTATATATGTATTTATGTCTTGACTGCTGGTCATGAATCTGGACTGTCATCGTAGCGGCGTCGTACAAACACCTCATTACCTCGATGTACCGCCAATCGACTTGACATCACTGTAAGGACTCCAGAACAATAAGCAAATATGGTCGCGCCTTATTCGATGATACTTCACAATAAATTGGCTTGTTGCAAATACGAGATAATCTGTTCAAATTGTAATGATTTTGATTGCATAAGACTTTTTTAACTGATCATCTTGGCTTTGAACTATGGCCTATAACTTTACCATGTATAACTTTTCATAGTCGATGTATTTATGAGGGTTCATCTATGGCTGATATACGAGACAAACAATCAGCTACATCTAGTCACCGGAAGCATGTCTTATCTCCGAACAAAATTGCATGATAAAATCTAAATTACGTATTCGGTGTATAATAGGGATGTTAACAATTTTTCGGAACTGCTTTTATTTTAAAGATTGACCCTTGTTCACCGTAAAAAAATAACATTTTATTTCAAAATATTAGTATTTTCGATGAGTAAATATAATTTTGAATTTTGTCGCTAAAACACTAAAGACTGACATGATGTCACTAGTCGCAAAACATTGGTCGCGATTCATGACTGTATGTCCAATTTATGTGTTTTCTTATTATTACTTGAATACAAACAATCAAAATCGTCGTCGCTAATATCGCAAACTATAATAAAAATGCAGAAAAGTAAACATTTTAATAAGTTTCGACAGCTTGTTTTGCGACTAGTGACGCAATAAGGCAAATTGGTGTTTCCAGTCACGTGACAACAGATTAAACATATAGCATTTCAAATAATTTTTAATAAATTTATTACGTAATATTAAATTATAGTAATGTGATTTTCGATATTGTATTAATGCAAACTATCATAAAATTAACATTAAACATTAATTTGTGATTAGTGTTAACATCCCTATTTTTGCTGCAATAAGTATACTCGGCTTATAATCGGTAGATACAACAAGAGGTCGAAAATGCTTGACCGTAAGGTAAATTGCAAGTAACTCCCGGCCATACGTACAATATTGCTGTTGAGCTTCGCTGAGCTTGGCCGAAAAAAATCCTAGCGGTTTCCATGTTTTTTCCTTCTTTTTGTTTTAGCACAGCTCCTGCGCAAGTGTCAGAGCAATCCCTCAAGAGGAAAATAAGTGCCTCATCGGATGGAAATGATAATGTAATCGTCCTTTGTAAGCTTTGTTTACATTGCTCAAACGCGTCAATAGTTTTGTCGGTCCATGAAATCAAGCTCTTATCTTTTTTCTTTGCCTTATGTAGAAATGCATTATGTGGCAATTGACAGGAGCGTCACGCTTCTTTCATTGGTAAACGAGAACCGACGCAAACCATCGGTGCTCAGCACTGATGATCGCAAGGAAGTGCGGAAGAGCAAGGAGCTGCTCGGGCGATACTATCGGGCCCTGACGGGACCCGATGTGAATCTGCTCGCGTCGCTGAACTGGCTGCGCTTCGGGGACCTCTTCAGAGAAACCGAGGGTTTTGTCTGTGCAATTGCAAACGAAGTTATCAAGACGAACAATTACCGGAAATACATCATAAATTTTTCGTGTATTTCGGCTGCCTTTGGAAGATGTCGTGTGTAGAAGTTCATCATTTCGAGAGAACATCGCAGTTCATCAACCGTTTTAGATCTTGGAAATTCGGATATGACCTTGATCTGTTCTTCTAAAGGCTTTAGTCCTTCTCTCGTAACACAAAATCCCAGAAAGTTCAATTCAGTTTTACCAAAGTCACACTTAGCTAAATTAATTGTAATGACATATTTATCTAGACGCTCGAGTACTTTTCTCACGTAAAGTTTATGCTGTGACCTTGAGGATGACGCAATAATTACGTCATCGACATAGGTAAACTAATATATAGTTTAAATTTCGGAAAACTTCATTGTTAAGGAATCTTTGAAAAGTTTGAGCTGTGTTTATAGTCCGAAGGTCATTCTCGTAAATTTATAAGTCCGAATGGTGTTGTTATTGCAGTTTTAGTTACATCTTGTCCTTCAATCGCCAAATTATGATAGGCACATTGCATGTCAATTTTGGTACTTAATATTGTTCTACAATTTCCGGGTTTTCACTTCTAAAACAAGTTTATACGACCATATTGTACCTCTATTTATGGCGAGCGTCACGTGTGTATGTACGTGTCCGTGCAGTGGAGGACGTGAACGACTGCGCGCCGCGCATGGAGCGGGCGGTGGTGGCGGCGAGTGTGTCGCGCGAGGCGGCGCGCGGCGTGGCGCTCGCGCGCGCGGGCGGCGTGGGACCCCGACGCGCGCGACGCGCCGCGCCTGCGCTACCGGCTCGAGGGCGCCGCGCGCGGGTTCGCGCTGGACGAGCGCACCGGCGTGCTGTCGCTGGCGGCGGCCGGCGCGGCGGCCGGCGCGCTGCCGCGCTCGCTCAACGTGTCGGTGTCGGACGGCGCGCACGCCGCCTTCGCGCGCATCAAGCTGGCGGCGGCGCCCGTCAACGCCGCCGCGCCGCGCTTCCCGCACCTCGTGCACGAGGCGCGCGCGCTCGAGAACCGCGCCCCGCCGCTGCTGCTCACCACGCTCAAGGCCTACGACGATGACGCCGCCGAGTACGGACAGGTGCGCTCCCTCCGCCGCTCTAGCGCGGCTACTTTGTGCGTTTTTTTATGAACGATTCGCATCCTAACGGATTCGCCGGTGCGCAGGTGACGTACTCGATCCCGTCGGCGCGCCTGCGCGAGACGTTCGCGGTGGACCCGACGACGGGCGCGCTGACGACGCGCGTGGCGCTGGACCGCGAGGCGCGCGCCGAGTGGCTGGTGCCCGTGACGGCCACGGATGGCGGCGGGCTGGCCGGCCACACGGCCGTGCGCGTGCGCGTGGCCGACGAGAACGACCACGCGCCCGAGTTCCCGCTGCGCGAGTACCGCGCCGCCGCGCGCGCCGACGCCGCGCCGCGCGCGCCCTTCCTCTCGCTGGCGGCGCGCGACGCGGACGCGGGCGCGCACGCCGCGCTCTCCTACTCCGTGTACGCGGCCGAGGGCTCCGACTCGGCCGGCCTGTTCCACGTCGACAACGCGACCGGCGCGCTCTCCTTCGCGCGCGACGCCACGCCCTACGGTCAGTGTCCCGGGCTCGCCGCTCGCCGCCCGCTCCCGCCGCTCGGCGGCCGGCGGCCGGCGGGCGGCGAGTGACGCGCCGTTGCTCCGCAGCCGGGCGGGTGATGCAGGTGTGGGTGCGCGCGCGCGACGGCGGCGGGCGCGCGGGCGAGGCGCCGGTGGCGGTGCACGTGCTGGCGCCGGGCGAGGCGGCGCCGCGGCTGCGCGCGCTGCCGCCCGACCTGTTCCTGCCGGAGGACGCGCCGCCGGGCGCGCTGCTGGCCGAGCTGGGCGCGGCGGGCGCGGGCGCGCGGCTGCGGCTGGCGGGGGCGCGGGGCGCGGGGGACCTGTTCGCGGTGGACGCGGCGGGCCGGCTGGTGCTGGCGGGCGCGCTGGACCGCGAGGCGGCCGCGGACCACGTGATCGGCGTGATCGCCGAGGCGGCGGGCGGCGCGGGCGCGGCCACCATGCTCACCACGCGCCTGCACGTGCTCGATGTCAACGAGCACGCGCCCGAGTTCCACTCGCAGCCCTACGTCGTGCACGTGGCCGAGAACACGCCGCCGCACACCAGCATCGTGCAGCGTGAGTACCCGCCTCTGACTGCCGGGAGAGGGGGTCGGCAGCTCTGACGTCCCCCTGGGGACGGGACACCATTTCTTTAATGGTTTCGTCCATTGTGCACGTGTTAGTTTTGCACACGAAGCGAGAAAAGTCGACGCCGCTAAAAGTCCTTTGTTCAATACTTTTTTATTTTTTATTCTAACTGGAAAACGGATAGCATTGCACAATCGACAAGTTGAGAATTTTTCAATCCTACCTACTCCAAACGGCTAGTTTAAGCGATAGACAAAAGTGAAGCGGCGAAGTTAAGCGTGAGTATGTTGCCCGGTCGCAGTGATGGCCGACGACCCGGACGCGGGCTCGAACGGCGAGGTGCGGTACTCGCTGGCGCCGGACGCGGAGGGCGCGGAGGGCGCGCTGTTCGCGGTGGACGCGCACACGGGCTGGGTGCGCACGCTGGCGCCGCTGGACCGCGAGGCGCGCGCCGAGCACCGGCTGGCGCTGCGCGCGGCGGACGGCGGCGCGCCGCGGCGCGAGGCGCGCGGCACGCTGGTGGTGCGCGTGCTGGACTACAACGACTGCCCGCCGGCGTTCGAGCGCGCGCGCTACGCGGCCGCCGTGCGCGAGGACGCGGCGCCGGGCACGGTGGCGGCGCGCCTGGCGCTGGCGGACGCGGACGCGGCCGCCGCGCCGCTCTCGTTCTTCGTGGCGGACGGCGACCCGCGCGCGCGCTTCCAGCTGCGCGCCTCGGGCGAGCTGTTCGTGGCGCGCGAGCTGGACCGCGAGGCCGCGCCGGCCTACGACCTCACCGTGGCCGCCACCGACGGCAAGTTCACCGCCTACACGCGCGTCGCCGTCACCGTCGAGGACGTCAACGGTCAGTACGCGAGGAAAATATGCTTGCTTTAAGCTCTAAACATACTACTCTGTGTAAAAAGTATCGGGAATATGTCAATCCCACCAAAAACATTCTGTAAAAAACTAGCCAAGTCTCGATGGAGCTGTATATTTATTTATCTCTAAAAAGTAATGAAATCTAGACAAAGCCGTGCCAAGTCTGAGGTTCCTTACTGCGATTTCTTTATTATTATAGTTAATGTTGTGTGACTTGGCCGTTGAAGGGTATCAGCGGCTCGCCTACACATACATAAGTATTATTGTAAAAAAATTCACAACTCCCTTAATATGAGTATTAAATGAAAGGGCTTGACTAGTAGAATGTTGTACTTACAGATAACAAATCCGAAGTAGTCAGGGGTTAATCAACATTTTTAATTTTGTTCTTGTACACAAAAAGGGTAAAATAAACTATTTTCGTACAAAAAATTAAACCGACTTCAAAACCACAAATAGGCACTCAAAAGCGAAACATAAACTAAAATCATTATTATAAGCGCTACTTACCACTCATCTATTTGAAGTCGGTGCCAGTCAGGTCAAAAGTCAGTAGATTGATGCTATGTAGGCACATGGTAAGTAGGCACAGGTAAGTAGTATCTATCCACTACCTGTTAGATTTGGCTGGCACCGACTTCAAATAGATGAGTGAGTAGCGCTTATAATAATGATTTTAGTTTATTTTTCGCTTTTGAGTGCCTATTTGTGGTTTTGAAGTCGGTTTAATTTTTTGTACGAAAGTAGTTTATTATTATTACAAATCTTTCTTTTCTTTTTTCCAGTTCTGATTCTTGTACAGTAGCAACAGTTTTTTGTATTGCCCATTCGCGTTCATTATTTAAGAGGACTCTCCATAATAGGCAAAGAAAGCCGAGTTTTAGAAGATTGGAAGAAGACTGCAAATAAATAAAAGCAAGTCTAGCCTTATCCAGAGTTTTACTTTAAGTTTATTTACTTACATATTTGCGTAATAAAATTTTGACTCTGACCATATATTGTTATCCTAACTAAACACATCGTATTCTTTGACACAATTTTTTTTCTCTTTAAGAATACGTTTTTAATATTACAAATCTTTCTTTTTTTCCAGTTCTGATTCTTGTACAGTAGCAACAGTTTTTCGTATTGCCCATTCACGTTCATTATTTAAGTGGACTCTCTATAATAGGCAAAGAACTTTAGAAAATTGAAAGAAGACTGCAAATAAATAAAAGCCAGTCTAGCCTTATCCAGAGTTTTCTTTTAATTTTTAACCCCTGACCAAAAAGAGGGGTGTTATAAGTTTGACGTCGATGTCTGTCTGTGGCACCGTAGTGATCAAACGGATGGGCCGATTTCGATGCGGTTTTTTATTTGAAGGTTAATACCCGTGCGGATGTTCTTAGCTATGTTTGGTTAATATCGATTCAAAATGGCCGTCTCCACAAAATGGCGGACAAAATATTTCTTCACAACCTACCTCAATATGGGTATCAAATGAAAGGGCTTAACTAGTAAAATACTATACACTATAACAAATTTCAAACCCAAGATGGCCGCCACCACAAAATGGCGAATTGTATTTTTTTTACTACTACCTCAATATGGGTATCAAATGAAAGGGCTTGACTAATAGAGTACTTTGCACTATGACAAATTTAAATCCAAGATGGCAGCTACCATAAAATAGCGAAATACATTTCTTTGTTCACAACTCCCTTAATATGGGTATCAAATGAAAGGGCTTGACTAGTAGAACGTTATACAGATAATCCGAGATCCGAGGTAGTCGGGGGTTATTCAAAATTTTTAATTTTGTTCTTGTATTTACACACATAATATATGGGTATTAAAATGTTGACTCTGACCATATATTGTTATCCTAACTAAACACTTCGTAGAAACGTTCTGGCGGACGCGCGTGTTGTGAGCTGATGTTCAGCAACAAGTTTTTTGTACCAATAGTAGAATTGGGGATAACTGTGTCTCTAATACAGCTGAGGGTACTTCATCAAGATGCTTCAGACCTTCGATTTTTGACATCAAATGAGGAGGAGAGAAGAGGACAAACAAAGTTGAATATTTTTTGTAAATTTTTATTTTTATTTTATTTTATTTTATTCTAAATGGAAAACAAACAGCATTACATAATCATAAAATTTAGATGAGTGGAAACACTGAAGCCAAATACAGTTTTCACTGATAAAACAAACAGAAAGAAAAAATAGTTAATACAGATATAACAAGTAGCAACAAGTAGATACCACATACGGGGAGCGAACAGACACAAATATCACTAGTTAGGAAATTACAAAATATACATAGAATTTAACAAAAATTAATCAAATTAATGGCTTACATCAATTAAACGTTTAGCTTTAAACCTGCGTTTTTTGATAACAAATTCTTACTCTTTTCGTATTTGTCCTTGGTTATATCAAAGAACCGCCCACAAATTGCGTTTTTAAAAGAGTTATGCCTCATCGCGAACAAATCGACGCCTTTAGAATAAATAACATTAAAACTTTGAATAGTGCGAATAAGAAATGAATTCTTCCGATAATTCGTGACATGACGCGGGGTGTACAGGTGAAGACTGTGTCTCCGCGGGGCGGCCCTGAGCGGAGTTACGAGACCTATCTGAGACAACAGAGTCGGGCAATCTATCCGACCACACAGGATATTGTGCATGAAGCTGAGATCAGCCACCTCTCTTCTAACCTGAGCAGGCAAAATATGATGATGGAAGCAGACCTCATCATACTCAAACTCCGAACTTAAGATTTGAAATTTGAAATTAACAACACGTAGAAACTTTTTGAGGTCTTTCCAGCATGGAAATGTATTTGCTATAGCTGGGATTCCAAACCTGAGATGCATATTCAAGTTGACTGCGCACTAGAGAACAATAAAGAACTTTAAGGGTTTTATCATTTTGAAATCTTTAGTTATCCTGAATATGAAGCCCAAAGATTTCATGGCTTTATTACAGATCTTCTCGATATGTTTATCAAAAGTAACTTAGGATCAAGAGTAACTCCCAGATCGACTACAGAATTGGCCCTTGACAAGGACTGATCGTTAATTTTATAATCAAAAGAAATTGTTTGAGCTGATCTGCTGAAGGTGATGCAGCAGCATTTCGAAATATTAAGATCAAGTTTGTTCTCCAAGCAGTAAATCACAAGGCTGTCCAAGTCCAGTTGAAGCAATTCCAAATCACGGCAATTTTAATAACTTTAAAAATCTTCATGTCATCTGCGAAGAGTAAGAAGTTAGAGTGCTTGAAACATTGGTTAATATCATTAATAAACAAAATAAACAGGAGAGGCCGAGAATTGATCCTTGCGGCACACCGGATGGGATGAATGATGGAGCAGACATGAACCCATTGAGAGCCACAGCTTGAGTGCGACCGTCGACGTAAGAAGCGAACCACCGAAGCAAATCACCTCTTATTCCGGCGGCGCACAGCTTAGCGAGGAGGATAGAGTGATCCAGACGATCGAAAGCTTTCCGATAGTCTGTATAAATAGCGTCTACTTGCCCACCCCTCCATACCGGACGTGACCGCATCAATAAATGAAACAAGGTTGGTTGTAGTAGACCTTCCTTCAGAAAACCATGTTGCTGGGGTAAGAAGGTATGTTTAAGAGCAGAGTAAAGTTGGTCGTGGATAATTTTTTCAAATAATTTAGCTAGTACACAAAGTTTTGAAATTGGTCTGTAGTTCGAAACATCACGCTTGGGACCACTTTTGTGGATAGGAGTTATTGTGGCAGATTTCCAAATACTGGGCATGATACCCTCAGTAATAGATCTCTCGAATAGGACTCGGACAGGAAGCGTCAGACTCGCCGCACATTTAATTAAGAGATGCGGATGAATGTCATCGGGTCCTGCGGATTTTTTTAATATCTAAAGTTTGTAACAGTTTTAGAATCTTAAATTCCGTAACTTCGATAGTTTGTATATCGGCGACAGAGTCTGACGGCCCGAGAACGCGCGACACAGGAAGAGGGCGCTGCACAGACCCAGGCAGGTAATTGGAATTGAAAAAGTCCGCGAAAGCATTACAAATATCATTTCCGGTTTCAACAGACTCGTCATTATAGGTCATAGAGGATGGATATGAGTTGTGTTGCTTATTCGATTTAATAAATGACCAGAATTTATTTGGGTCGTCGCAAATCGAGTCTTCAATCCTCGCTATATAATTAAAATAACATTCGCGCTCAATTTTCTTAACCCGTTCACGCAAGATCACGTAAGAGTTTCTACTGGATACATTTTTATATATTTTAAATTTACTGTGGTGTTTGTTCTTCTCTTTTAAAATTTTTATTAGGGCTGGTGAGTACCAAACGGGATATTTACCGGGCCTCGTCCATTTAGAGGGAACGTATGTTATGTGGCCATTAAACCCTAAGTCAAGTACCAAATTTCAGCTCTCTGAGTTTATGGGAAGTACTAGTTCTATTTTGATGATCATGAGTGAGTGTCGTAAATGCGAAACTTTGCCTTCGCTTAACTACGGAACTAAATGACATACAGACTTCAAATTTTGGATTTTAAGCATGTGATTATAGCTTACTAGATGACGAAAATTTCAGCGTTCTGGTCTTATCTATACGGTCTCAAATAAGGGCCTGAAAATGCAGCGAAATGGTTCCAGTAAAGGATGGTACGGCAGTGTTCGCTTCGCGCTCGACTTGGCGGGGCACTGCCGTGCCCCCAGATAAAAAGACCCGTGTAAAAGAGGTCGTTCTAATTTTTTTTATTGCATGTTGGTAGCACTGTACTGATTTAGCGCGCAAAGTTTGAGCGGGATCTGTCATTTTATTTGTTTTAAACTACACTTTTTGTTGGTCATAGTTTTGAGTTCTCGGCGATTTTACAATGGAAAATATTGTTGAACAAAGAGTGTGCCTTAAGTTTTGTGTTTTGAATTATATTTCATGTGGTGAATCACTAAAAATGTTGCGAAATACCTACGGCGAATCGTGTATATCGAAAACAAGGGCTTATAAATGGTATAAGGCTTTTAAAGAAGGCCGAGAAGTAGTAATACATTTGCCACGTTCTGGTAGACCTTCAACCGCTACGACCAAAGGAAACATAGAATCAAAAAGCTAGTGCTCGAAAATCGACGTATGAGTCTGAGAGAGTTGGCTAGTGAGGTGAACATATCTTTTAAGTCCGTCCACAACATTCTCATTTACATTTTAGGCATTAAACGCGTCGCCGCTCGACTAGTTCCAAAAGAGCTCAATTTTGTTCAAAAAGCGCAGCGAAAGCATGTCGCTGAAGACATGGTTTCCCGCGCTTCTACGGATCCGACCTTTATGAAACGTATAATAACTGGCGACGAGACATGGGTTCATGAGTACGACATGCAAACAAGCCAACAGTCTTCAGAATGGCGTCTCGAACACGAGCCGAAACCCAAAAAACCGCGGCAAAGTCGCTCCAAAATAAATGTGAAGTTGACAGTTTTTTTTTTGACAACCGTGGTGTGGTTCACTCCGAACTCCTTCCAGAGGGAGAAACAGTGAATAAAGAATATTATTTAGGCGTCATGAAGCCTTTTCGTGAGAGTATCCGCCGAAAACGTCCAGATTTGTGGCAACACAACTCATGGATGCTGCACCATGATAATGCACTATCACAAACATCAATTACAGTGAAAGAGTTTTTAGCTAAAAATTCAACAAAAGTTCTCGACCAAGCACCGTATTCACCTGATATGGCTCCGTCTGACTTTTTTTTTATTTCCCAAGTAAAAATTACCACTTCGAGGAAAACGTTTTGAGTCGATAGAAGCCATAAAAAAAATTCGCTGAATGAGCTAAAGGCCATACCGCAAATAGCCTATGAAAAATGTATGGGAGACTGCGTGAAGCGTTGGAGATGTTGTATTGCAAGCGACGGGGCCTACTTTGAAGGCGATAAAATAAATTTAGATGAATAATTTGTATTTTTTGTTTATTGACATTTTCCCGATATTTAGTACACAGAATTTAGTATTATTACAGACTGTAAGGTTTGTTCTTGTTTGCATGTGGTTTTTCAATTCAATTCAATTCATTTATTCATACCATAAATTCATAAGAACACTTGGTAACGTCATTTACAAAAAAGGCAAAGAATCTGTGTACATAATATGATAAAATAACAACGTCAAAAAGAATAAAGCAGCTGTAAAGGGGCCTAGTCAATTACATGCAGCTGTAAAAAGGCTTTGTCGAAGACAATATAACAAATAATCAATACACACAGTATACAGATACTACATTAGTACAAACAATGTAACATCAAAAGTCTTAAAAATCTATTATTTTACCTTATTACAAGATTCTAATTTCGACACATTTCTCTTCCATACGTTACTATCTTTAACAAAGTCGTCTATATTATAATATGCCTTGCTCAATAGGTAGCTTTTTATTTCATTTCTAAACTTGGTTTCATTGAGGCCTTCCACTTGTACAGGGATTGCATTATAGAAGCGAATACCATTACATTTGAAAGAGTTATTTGTTTTCTGAAGTCTGCACTTAGGAAATACAATTTTGTGTTTATGGTGCGCTTTTGGATTCAGGTCAGTTAATTTCTGCAGACGACTTCGATTTTTTCTTACATACATAATACATTCATAAATATACAATGAAGGGACTGTTAATATGTTAATAGTTTTGAACATCTCCCGTACTGATTCTCTAGGTGATAAATTATATAGACCACGGATTGCTCTTTTTTGCAATATGAAAACAGAGTTTCTGTTCGCAGCCGAACCCCATAATAAGATCCCATAAGAAGATTTTGGTTGCCCTTGAATAACGACAAAATAATTTTTAAAAACTATTTTCGTACAAAAAATTAAAATGACATCAGAACCACAAATAGGTACTCAAAAGCGAAAAATAAATTAATATCATTATTAGAAGTGCTACTCACTCATCTATTTGAAGTCGGTGCCAGTCAGGCCAAAATACTACATAGACATGTGGTAGGTAGGCATATCCACTACCTGTTAGACTTGGCTAGGCAAAAGCAGTTGGTGTGGAGGTATTGAGATTATCTCCATACCACTACGAATTGAATCTCCATACCAAAGCGAAATAAATCCATTGGACCTATAAACTATTCTCCAACATAAGGGCGGACCAGGCTGTTATATAGCTAGTGTTGAACAAAATATCAGAGCGAGTCCGCGTCCCATGAGCAGCTAATGAGCTACTACCCACTAAGCCACGAGACCAGTCTATATGTTTATAGCCTCGCAAAAGTGAGCTGAGAGACACTCAAATTTAAAAAGCATTCAACTAACTATCCTAAATGGTTCACAATCAACCAATCTAGTTGACAACAGGTGCATTTTGATAACTGCTGATCACCCAAATAATCCGGATGGATTATTTGGGTGATCAGGTGCAGAACGGTAGGCGCATTTATCACCGGTGCCGCGATCTCTTGATTATGGTGCTCGGATGAGCACCAATATAATAATGCACATATTTCAACATGACATGTTATTATTGAGAGGTCAGTCACATTTAATAATCGAATATCATTAATAATACAGGCAAGATTGTTAATACTTATAAATACATATTACAGTAAATAATTTAAAATATTTGTTTGCATGAATATTGTAAATTATTTACTGTAAGAGATATGTTATAATGATACAACATAATATCTTATTTCTTAAGCTCTTTGTCTTGTTAATATATTTTTTCAATGTTTTTAGGTAAATTACCTATGTAAAATTGTGTGTAAAATTATTAAAACTGAAAAATTATGTGCTCCATGTAAAAGAAAATGATTAAATTAGTAAACCTTTAAATTATGTTGTGTTATAATATAGCATTATCTACCTTTCTAGCATTATGATAAAAATAAAATGTGACTCAGACTCAACATTATGCCAAAAATCCTGCATAAATAAAAACATATTATAATAGGGATGTTAATACTAATCACAAATTAATGTTTAGTGTTAATTTTATGAAAGTTTGTATCATTAGAATATCGAAAATCACATTTCTATAATTTAATATTACATAGTAAATTTATTAAAAATGATTTTAAATGCTACATTTATAATCTGTTGTCACGTGACTGAAAACACCAATATGACATATTATGTCACTAACCTCAAAACAAGCTGTCGAAGACTGACTAGATTGTATACTTCTCTGCATTTTTGACGTGACAACGTCTTATAAATTGGTTTGCCGGGTGGCACTTCAAGAAACTGCGTTACGCTCCGCTCACGTTATGCGCTCACAACGAGAGCGAGTGAGAGGCACGCGTCCCTTCCACTCGGGCATGGTTAGCCCGCCTAAGAGCGAGAGAGACAGACATAAAAAGTGAAAGGCACGCGTCCCTTCCGTAAAATTATTTTACCACTCAAAGTCGTTGTCACGTAAAACTTTCGCCCGTATACCGACTTTACAGGTAACCAATTTTTTTTTATGGTAAACTAATGTCACTCTTCAAAATAAAAGCAATTCCGAAAAATTGTTAACATCCCTATTGCTTACGTTGATAAAAATGCATGCAACATGCAATAGCTTTACCGCGGCAGTCCCCGAGTGCCACACTTCTTTTTATTCTTTCTGTTTGTTTTATCAGTGAAAACTGTATTTGGCTTTAGTGTTTCCACTCATCTAAATTTTATGATTGTGTAATGCTGTTTGTTTTCCATTTAGAATAAAATAAAATAAAATATTAAACATTTTGATTTACCTCCCGACTACTTCGGATTTATTATCTGTACTACATTTGAAATTTGTCATAGTGCATAATATTCGACTAGTCAAGCCTTTTATTTGATATCCATATTATTTTATTTTATTTTATTTTATTCTAAATGGAAAACAAACAGCATTACATAATCATAAAATTTAGATGAGTGGAAACACTGAAGCCAAATACAGTTTTCACTGATAAAACAAACAGAAAGAAAAAATAGTTAATACAGATATAACAAGTAGCAACAAGTAGATACCACATACGGGGAGCGAACAGACACAAATATCACTAGTTAGGAAATTACAAAATATACATAGAATTTAACAAAAATTAATCAAATTAATGGCTTACATCAATTAAACGTTTAGCTTTAAACCTGCGTTTTTTGATAACAAATTCTTACTCTTTTCGTATTTGTCCTTGGTTATATCAAAGAACCGCCCACAAATTGCGTTTTTAAAAGAGTTATGCCTCATCGCGAACAAATCGACGCCTTTAGAATAAATAACATTAAAACTTTGAATAGTGCGAATAAGAAATGAATTCTTCCGATAATTCGTGACATGACGCGGGTGTACAGCTGAAGACTGTGTCTTCGCGGGGCGGCCCTGAGCGGAGTTACGAGACCTATCTGAGACAACAGAGTCGGGCAATCTATCCGACCACACAGGATATTGTGCATGAAGCTGAGATCAGCCACCTCTCTTCTAACCTGAGCAGGCAAAATATGATGATGGAAGCAGACCTCATCATACTCAAACTCCGAACTTAAGATTTGAAATTTGAAATTAACAACACGTAGAAACTTTTTTTGAGGTCTTTCCAGCATGGAAATGTATTTGCTATAGCTGGGATTCCAAACCTGAGATGCATATTCAAGTTGACTGCGCACTAGAGAACAATAAAGAACTTTAAGGGTTTTTATCATTTTGAAATCTTTAGTTATCCTGAATATGAAGCCCAAAGATTTCATGGCTTTATTACAGATCTTCTCGATATGTTTATCAAAAAGTAACTTAGGATCAAGAGTAACTCCCAGATCGACTACAGAATTGGCCCTTGACAAGGACTGATCGTTAATTTTATAATCAAAAGAAATTGTTTGAGCTGATCTGCTGAAGGTGATGCAGCAGCATTTCGAAATATTAAGATCAAGTTTGTTCTCCAAGCAGTAAATCACAAGGCTGTCCAAGTCTAGTTGAAGCAATTCCAAATCACGGCAATTTTAATAACTTTAAAATCTTCATGTCATCTGCGAAGAGTAAGAAGTTAGAGTGCTTGAAACATTGGTTAATATCATTAATAAACAAAATAAACAGGAGAGGCCTGAGAATTGATCCTTGCGGCACACCGGATGGGATGAATGATGGAGCAGACATGAACCCATTGAGAGCCACAGCTTGAGTGCGACCGTCGACGTAAGAAGCGAACCACCGAAGCAAATCACCTCTTATTCCGGCGGCACACAGCTTAGCGAGGAGAATAGAGTGATCCAGACGATCGAAAGCTTTCCGATAGTCTGTATAAATAGCGTCTACTTGCCCACCCCCCTCCATACCGGACGTGACCGCATCAATAAATGAAACAAGGTTGGTTGTAGTAGACCTTCCCTTCAGAAAACCATGTTGCTGGGATAAGAAGGTATGTTTAAGAGCAGAGTAAAGTTGGTCGTGGATAATTTTTTCAAATAATTTAGCTAGTACACAAAGTTTTGAAATTGGTCTGTAGTTCGAAACATCGCGCTTGGGACCACTTTTGTGGATAGGAGATATTGTGGCAGATTTCCAAATACTGGGCATGATACCCTCAGTAATAGATCTCTCAAATAGGACTCGGACAGGAAGCGTCAGACTCGCCGCACATTTAATTAAGAGATGCGGATGAATGTCATCGGGTCCTGCGGATTTTTTAATATCTAAAGTTTGTAACAGTTTTAGAATCTTAAATTCCGTAACTTCGATAGTTTGTATATCGGCGACAGAGTCTGACGGCCCGAGAACGCGCGACACAGGAAGAGGGCGCTGCACAGACCCAGGCAGGTAATTGGAATTGAAAAAGTCCGCGAAAGCATTACAAATATCATTTCCGGTTTCAACAGACTCGTCATTATAGGTCATAGAGGATGGATATGAGTTGTGTTGCTTATTCGATTTAATAAATGACCAGAATTTATTTGGGTCGTCGCAAATCGAGTCTTCAATCCTCGCTATATAATTAAAATAACATTCGCGCTCAATTTTCTTAAGCCGTTCACGCAAGATCACGTAAGAGTTTCTACTGGATACATTTTTATATATTTTAAATTTACTGTGGTAACAATCCGTTAAATAACTCAACCGTTTGTTCTTCTACTCTTTAAAATTTTATTAGGGCTGGTGAGTACCAAACGGGATATTTACCGGGCCTCGTCCATTTAGAGGAACGTATTTATTTCTGAGTTCAGTAACAATCCGTTAAATAACTCAACCGCTTCATCCATACTACCACACGAGAGTATCGAGCGCCAGTCATGAGTGTGATATTGAGGGCGTAGTTAAAAAAGAAATGTGTTTCAACCATTTTGTGGTCGCGGCCATTGTAGATTTGAAATTTGTCATAGTGCAGAGTATTTTAGTCCCTTTCATTTGATACCTATATTGAAGTAGTAGTGAAAAAATAATGTAATTCGCCATTATGTGGTGGCGGCCACCTTGGATTTGAAATTTGTGATAATGCATAGTATTCTACTAGTCAAGTCCTTTCATTTAATATCCATATTGAGGGAGTAGTGAAAAAAGCAATGTATTTCGCCATTTTGTGGTGGAAGCCATCTTGGATTTAAAATTTGTCATAGTGTATAGTTTTGTACTAGTCAAGCCTTTTCATTTGATACTTACATTGAAGGGGAAGTGAAAAAAGCAATGTAGGTATTGTGCCGTTTTATGGTGGCGGCCATCTTACATTTGAATTTTGTCATAGTGAATAGTATTTTACTAGTCAAGGCCTTTCATTTGATACCCATGTTGAGGGAGTAGTGAAAAAAGAAGTGTGTTTCGCCATTTTGTGGTAGCGGCCATCTTAGATTAGAAATTTGTCATAGTACATAGTATTCTACTAGTCAAGCTCTTTCATTGGATAGCCATATTGAAGTAGTAGTGAAAAATAAGGTAATTTGTCATATTGTGGTGGCGGCCATCATGGATTTGAAATTTGTGATAGTGCACAGTATTCTACTAGTCAAGCCCTTTCACTTGATACCCAAATTGAGGTAGTGTAGTGAAAAATAATGTTATTCGCCACATTGTGGTGGCAGCCATCTTGAATTTGAAATTTGTCGTAGTGCATAGTATTCTACTAGTCAAACCTTTTCATTTGATACCCGTATTGAGGTAGATTGTGAAGAAATACCTATTTTGTGGAGGCGGCCATCTTGAATTGATATTAACCAAACATAGGTAAGAACCAAAACACGGAAATTAACATTCAAATACAATAATAATAGAATAAATAGGTACCTGAAATTATACTCGTAATCAGATTTATATTGTATTTTTTATATTTGTCGGCGGACATAGTCTCGCCATCATCATTATTCTTCGCATCTTTCTGCTGTGGGCGTAGCGGCGGGTAGTTCGGTTTATAGCGAAGTACGTATCGTAGAACGCGCGGTGGGTCAGTGCCGACCGCACGCGTCGAAAGCCAAGAGAGAACTGACTCAAACGATAAAAATTGACATTGTTCATTACAATTGTAATAAGTACATATATTTTAATTTTTGACACTTATTTGTACGATACCTATTATCGTACAATATAAAGTTCAATTTAAACTTTAAAAATGTGTACTCTTATGCTCTTATTTTGTTTTTTATAAAATTGACGTGTAAATTGTACATTTATCAATAAAGCACTTTGACTTTTGATATGTATAAAAACACTACCAAAGCGTGACGTCACTGTCTGGTAGGCTGTTGATCTTTCGAGTGATCTCGACACGCTTCCTTGCCTCCCCCCGCCGCCTAACGTGCGCCCCCTTGCAGACAACCCGCCGTACTGCGTGCGCGCCCGCTACCGCGTGCGCGTGCCCGAGGACGCGGCCGTGGGCGCGCGCGTGCTGCGCGTGGAGACGCGCGACGCCGACCTGCCGGCGCACGCGCGCCTGCGCCACTACCTGTCGGGCGAGCACCACCACCACTTCGCCGTGCACCGCGACACCGGCGCCGTCACCGTGGCCGCGCCGCTGGACCGTGAGGCCGTGCCGCGCTACGTGCTGCGCGCGCACGCGCAGGACCGCGCGCGCGCCGACTGGGAGTGCTCCTCCGAGCTGCTCATCGAGCTCGACGACGTCAACGACAACGCGCCGCGCTTCTCGGCCGCCGCCTACAGCGTGACGCTGCCCGAGGACGCGGACGTGGGCACGCTCGTGGCCAAGCTGCACGCGACCGACGCCGACCTCGGCGCCAACCGCTCCGTGACGTACGAGGCGCTCGAGCCCGCCGCCGACGGCGTGTTCGCGCTGGCGCCCGACTCGGGCATCGTGACGCTGCGGCGCGCGCTGGACCGCGAGGCGGCCGCGCTGCACACGCTCGTGGTGGCGGCGCGCGACGCCGGCCGCCCGCCGCTGTCGGCCACGGCCACGCTGCGGCTCACGGTCGCCGACGTCAACGACAACCCGCCCGAGTTCGAGTTCCGCTCGTACGCGGCCGCCGTGTCCGAGCTGGCCGCGCCCGGCTCGGCCGTGCTGCGCGTGCGCGCCGTGTCGCGCGACCTCGGCGCCAACGCGGAGGTGCGGTACGCGCTCGTCGCCGGCGACGGCCGCGCCGACTTCGCGCTGGACGCGGCCGCCGGCGAGCTGCGCGTGGCGCGCCCGCTGGACCACGAGCGCCGGCGCCAGTACCTGCTGACGGCGCAGGCGGTGGACGGCGGCGCGCCCGCCGCTCGCCGACCTCGCCGCGCTCAACATCACCGTCGTCGACGGCAACGACAACGCGCCCGTGTTCTCGCAGGCGGAGTACGCGGCGCGCGTGCGCGAGGACGCGCCCGTCGGCACGCACGTGCTGCAGCTGCTGGCGGACGACGCGGATGAGGGCGCGAACGGCCGCGTCGCGTACGCGGTCGTGCGCGGGGACCCCGCCGGCCGGTTCGCGCTCGACGAGGAGACCGGCCACCTGTCGCTGGCGGCGCCGCTGGACCGCGAGGCGGTGGCGCGCTACGAGCTGGAGGTGCGCGCGCGCGACCGCGGGCTGCCGGCGCTGGAGGCGCGCACGCGCGTGCGGCTGGACGTGCTGGACGCCAACGACAACCCGCCGCGGCTCGCGCGCGCCGACCTGGCCGCCGTGGTGCGCGAGGGCCGGCCGCTCGGCCGCGCGCTGCTGCGCCTCGAGGTGACGGACGCGGACGCGCCGCCCAACGGCGCGCCCTTCACGTTCGACATCCAGGCGGGCAACGAGGGCGGCGCCTTCCGCCTCGAGCCCGACGGCACGCTGGTGGCGGCCGCGCGCTTCTCCCGCCGCGTGCGCGAGCGGTACGACTGCTCGTGCGCGTGTTCGACAACGGCGCGCCGCCGCTGTTCGCGGACGCGCGCGTGCGCGTGCGCGTGGCGCCCGCCAGCCAGTACCCGCCGGCGGTGAGCGCGCTCGACGTCCTCGTGCTGTCCTACCTGGACGAGTTCCCGGGCGGGCCCGTGGGGCGCGTGCACGCGACCGACCGCGACGCGGACGACTCGCTGCGATACGCGCTGGCGGAGCCGGACGCGGCCGCCGCGGGGCTGTTCGAGCTGGACGCGGCGGACGGCACGCTGCGCGCGGCGCCCGCGCTCGACGTCGGCGAGTACCGCCTCAACGCGACCGTCGACGACGGTCAGTTCGTCGGCTGGGCGCCCGTGCGCGTGTCGGTCGCGCTCGTCACGGACGAGATGCTCGCGCACGCGGCGGTCGTGCGGTTCCGCGAGGTGACCGCGGCGGACTTCGTGCTGCGGCACCGCAAGGGCTTCCTGCGCGCCGTGGCCGAGGCGTGCGCGCGCGAGCCGTCCGACGTGCAGCTGCTGAGCGTGCAGCCGGGCGCCGGCGCCGGCCGCGCGCGCCGGCAGGTCGCGCAGGATCTGGACGTGGCGTTCGCGGTGCGTGCCGGCGCCGGCTTCCTGCCGGGCGACGCGCTGCGCCGGCACCTGCACGCGCACCTGGAGCGCCTGGAGGAGCGCGCGCAGCTCGTGGTGGAGGAGCTGGTGCGCGGCGCGTGTGGCGGCTGCGCGCGCGGCGCGTGCGTGGAGCGCGTGCAGCTGCTGCCGCCGCCGCGGCTCGTGGCCACCGAGCTGGTGGCGCTGGTGGCGCCCGGGCACGCCGTGCGCGCCGCGTGCGCGTGCGAGCCGGGCTGGGCGGGCGAGCGCTGCGCCGCGCCCGCGCCGGCCGCGGAGGGCGCGGGCGCGGAGGTGGCCGCGCTGGCCGGGGACGGCTACCTGGAGTACCGGCTGGAGGCGGGCGCGGTGGCGGGCGCGCGCGTGCCCGAGGACGAGCTGGTGCTGGCGCTGCGGTTCCGCACGCGGCGCTCGCGCGGCACGCTGGCGTGGCTGGGCGGGCGCGTGGACTACGCCGCGCTGGAGCTGGCCGAGGGCTACCTGCAGCTGCGGCTGGAGCTGGGCGCGGGCCCGGCGGCGGCGCGCGCGGCCGTGCCGGTGGCGGACGGGCGCTGGCACGACGCGCGCGTGGAGCGCCGCGGCGCGTCCGTGCGGCTGACGGTGGACCGGCGCTCGGCGCACGCCGCCACGCCGCCGCCGCACGCGGTGCTGGACGTGCGCGCCTCCCGCCGGCTGCTGGTGGGCGCCGAGCTCGTGCGCCACGCGCACGCCTTCGCTCCCGAGCAGGTGACTCTCCCTCTCCTTCGCTCCCGAGCAGGTGACTCTCCCTCTCCTTCGCTCCCGAGCAGGTGACTCTCCGTCTCCTTCGCTGCCGAGCAGGTGACTCTCCGTCTCCTTCGCTGCCGAGCAGGTGACTCTCCGTCTCCTTCGCTCCCGAGCAGGTGACTCTCTCCGCTCCCGAGCAGGTGACTCTTCGCTCACTCTCTCTCCTTTCGCTCCCAGGTGAGCTCCCGAGCAGGTGACTCTCCTCCCTTCGCTCCCGAGCAGGTGACTCTCCTCTCCTTCGCTCCCGAGCAGGTGACTCTCCCTCTCCTTCGCTCCCGAGCAGGTGACTCTCCCTCTCCTTCGCTCCCGAGCAGGTGACTCTCCCTCTCCTTCGCTCCCGAGCAGGTGACTCTCCCTCTCCTTCGCTCCCGAGCAGGTGACTCTCCGTCTCCTTCGCTGCCGAGCAGGTGACTCTCCGTCTCCTTCGCTGCCGAGCAGGTGACTCTCCGTCTCCTTCGCTGCCCAGCAGGTGACTACCCTCTGCTACGCACTGCACGCGCACCACACGCGGGTGCCTTGCTCCTTATAGTTTACGAGTGACCTCTGCGGACTTGTCACTTATAGCAAATCCATAATATATAATCTAGTTAATCTAGTATGAATGCCGACAGTCGAGGTTTCCCTCGGGAGTTATTGCTCCTTTGCAGAACTGATGAATCAGCACCTTGACCCACTCCAATTATAATGTTTTTACATATTTTTACCTTTCGGCATTTGTAAGTCACCAGTTAGCGGTGCCGATGATCTCAGCGTCGTTTATAACTTTATTTAAAAAAAATAAACCCCGACTGAAAAAAAACAACAGAAAAGAAAAACACTACAAATACCGAAACAAGATTGACAAAATAAAGTGAACTAAAACATTACTACATTATCATCAGTATAATTTTATCAGTCAAACTGTATTTGGCTTCAATGTTTCTACTCATCAAAATTTTTTAATTGTGTAAGGCTTTTTGTTTTCCATTTAGAACAAAATAAAAATGAAAGAATAAATTACAATATGTTAAATTTAGGTAACGTTAACGTTATTTTCGTTGTATGTCGATTGGGCTACATGTCTGCAGAAGTATTCTTAAAAATCATCAAAAAAATATCTGTTGTTTTTTGGTTTGAAAAATAATGTAACACCTTCTGTCTACTACTAACTGTTCTGGTGGTGTACTTTCAGCTGTATTCTGATAGCCGAGAAAGTTAAGATTTATCTTCCCAAATTAGTATTTGTCAACATTGATCGTAAATCTGTAGACCGTCAGACATTTACATACCTCGATCGGTAGAAAATATCAAGATATCGTCAATGTAATATAAAAAGTAAAGTCACCCAGGCCTTTTAGAACTTGATGCATGAAGCACTGGAATGTCTATACTGTGCTCAATTTCATAGTCATAGATATGGAACTATACCTACAATCCAAAATGGTATTGGTACAGCAATTTCATCGGCATCCTTCTATCTGCGTTGACCACCGGGATTCAATAATAAGCCTTTTTGAAGTCGACTGTTGAGTATGTCTTTGTGGCATTTAGTCTAAGCATGATTTCTTGAATTCTTGGCATTGGGTAACGATCTGTTTTACTGACCTCATCACGTCCAATGATGAATGGGTAACTGTCGTCCATCAAGCAGTGCATGGGCCAGCCCCCTGCACATAGTGAACAAGATGAATGGACAACTATGCATAATATGACATACTAGCAGCTTCCCGCGATGTTTCTCGCGTAGTTTCCGTTCCTGTAATTTTTTTCGAGATATAAAGTAGCCCATGTGTGCTTCTAGATTATGATATAATTGTGTTTCAAATTTTAACCCAAATCGTTAATGCGTTATTTTGACGTGATTGAGCAACAAACATCCAAATTAGTAGGATTATGTGCCATGAACTGTTTGATGAACAACAGATACCAATATCCATTAGACCCTTGCTTCCTAAAGTGGGCGATAACGCTCCCTTGTGGGTGCTGCAGGCCTCGAGGGGGGCGTAGAGGCTTGGAGTTTGTTGTGTGCTGGGCTCATTTTAACTCTTGCGGTTAACATTTACTATAGTAAAAATCTCGTTTAGAAAGAGTGTTGAATCTTCGCTAATATAGCTTACAATAATCAACTAATGTTATTTGAAGTTAATATTGTTTTTAAGTATGTGAAATCAGGGGGGCACTAAATAATAATTTACTTTCAATGTGGGCAGCACACAAAATGAGTTTGGGAACCCATTCATTAGACGCTCGAACTTTTTCTTTCCTGCGATAAATGTGTCAGCGCTTGAGTGGCTGAGGACGGACAAAATCTGGTGGTTTCGTAGGTAGTTGTTTCTGAATGAGAAATGGGTTTCTGAATATCTGGATACTGAATTATTAGTACGAGTATGTCTCAGGCCGGGTAACTGCCGTCAATGACCCGCACTGTAGATTCGTCACTGTAGGACGAAAGTGTCTCAATCGAGAGCTCTGCCAGTTCGTCAGCTATCTGACGTCTCACGAGCTCTGGCATTGACCGCTGAATTCTGACCGCTGACCGGTGACAGGTGACGTACGGGTTCGACGGCTGCATCTCGGAGCTGAAGCTGGGCGGCGTGCTGCTGCCGCTGGAGCCGGGCGGCACGGCGGCGGGCGGGCGCGCGCAGCTCGTGCGGCGTGTGCGCGTGCGCGTGGCGGCCGCCTGCCCCGCGCTGGCGCCGCCCGCGCCCTGCGCCTCCTACCCCTGCCTCAACGGGGGCACCTGCCGCGACCTGCCGCTCGACGCCGCCGGCTCCGAGGGGTTCGCCTGCGAGTGCCACGCGCGCTTCCTGGGCGAGCGCTGCGAGCGCGACACCGACCCGTGCGCCTCGCAGCCATGCCTGCACGGCGGCTCGTGCGCGCCCGACGCCGGCGGCTTCCGCTGCGCCTGCCCCGGCGCGCTGGCCGGCGAGCGCTGCCAGCGCGGCCGCTGGTGCGCGCCCGGCGCCTGCGCGCACGGCGGCGCCTGCGAGGAGGGCGAGGGCGGGCCCCTCGTGCCGCTGCCGCGGGTACTACGGGCCCGCCTGCGAGTACGACGTGGACGAGTGCGCCGGCGAGCCGTGCCTGTACGGCGCCACGTGCCTCAACGAGCCCGGCTCCTTCCGCTGCCTGTGCCCGCCCGGCCGCACCGGCATGAACTGCGGGAACCCGCTGCACTCGGACGCGGTGACCGCCGGCGCCGGCGCGCCCGCGCGCTCCGAGCTCGCCGCGCTGTGGCGCTGGGCGCTCGCCGAGCGCTGGCCGCTGGCGGCGGCCGCGCTGGGTGCGCTGGCGCTGCTGCTGCTGCTGGCGCTGCCGCTGTGGCTGCGCCGGCGCGCGCGCCCACCGGCGCCGCCCGCGCCCACCAAGCTGCCGCCGCGCGCGAAACTCTCCAACCTGGAGGCGGTGCGGCGCGAGCGGCCCGCGTCCTGCGCCGGCGCGCCGCCGCTCAACAACGCGGACACGCTGCGCTCGTACGGCTCCGCCGGCGACGAGCTCGAGGGCATCCCGCCCGACTACCGCCGGAACCTCAACCTGCCGCCCGACGCGCCCGACCGCAAGCCCTGGTCCGAGCAGATGCACCTGCACACCTTCGTCGACAACAAGATCTACAACGGTACGCGAGCGTCCCCGCGCCCGACCTCTCGCTCCCTCCCGCGCGCTGCCCCTGACCGCATCCCTGTCGCCCGCAGATCTGAAGGGCACGGGGCTGGGCGCGCGGCGGACGCCCGTGGAGCCGCACCTGGTGGGCGGCTACCACTGGGACTGCTCGGACTGGTGCGGCGGCGGCGGCGCGCTGCCCGGCATCAGCGAGGTGGCGGGCTCGGAGCGGCCGGACTCGTCGTCGGCGTCGCCGCCGGGCTCGCCCGCGTCGCCGGCGCCGCGCCGCGCCGCGCCCGCGCCGCTGCCGCTGGACACGGACAGCGCGCCCGACGAGCCGGAGCCGGCGCGCCCGGCGGACGGTAAGCGCCGCCCCCGCGCCGCCCCCCGGCCCGGCGCCGGCCGCGCCCGCTCTGACCGCGCCTGTGTTCGCAGCGGACGCGTTCCTGCTGGGCGAGGAGAGCGCGTGGAGCGCGGGCGAGGAACGCGCGGCCGGCCGGCGCGCGCGCCGCCGCGACCCGGACGCGGCCAGCCTCATCACCATGCTGGGTGAGTCACGCATCATGGCACAATCTTGTTATTTCCTTTGCATCTCAACTGAGTATCCTGGACCCTGAAACAATGGTACGGTTTTGGTCGCCGCCTTTCACGGCTCCTCGGATTGTGGTTTCGAGGCAAGCAGAAAGAAGTCCCTAGTTTTAATGGTGTCTGGAAACCACAATCAGACGAAGCACTAAGATGATGACGACATTATACATTTGGTAGGTAACGATCGGAAGCACAGCGGTCTTACAAGCGACTCGCATTACCTACAGGTGAATTACATTCCTAAAGTCTCTGCTAATGAAATTAATAGCTGTTCAACACCTACCCAATATGGGGATTTTATTATTAATGTTTATATTCATATATTCATATTCATATTCATTTATTCATACAACAAGTACACGTCAATATCAATTTTACAATATATGGTGGAAATTACACAATTATAAGTAGGTAGATATACTAATAAACAATATAAAAAAAAAAAAAAAATATAACCTATTATCAGACGTCTTTAGTGTACCTACATTGTTTCCTTTCGAGACATGTATTCCGTTTCAATGTCATATACAGCTTGGCTGATAAGCCAATGTTTGAGTTTACTTTTGAAAATGCGTAGTGTTGGGGACTCAAGTATATCGTCGTTTAAGTAAATAGATTTAATTGGTGAAATATAATGGTAATGGTAAATTAAAAAAAATAGCCTACGGCACTAACGCCGTGGCCAACTGGAAGCTACTCTTGTAGAGAACAGAATGATCTTCGAGATAACGATCGTGTATTTTTAAAGCACCTAATGAGTTGCAATGCCAGGGCCGGCCACTAGGTAGGTGGGCAAAACAGACTCGGACTAAGGACGAGGCGAATCGGGCGTATTAAGTATTCGTTATTTTATTGATAATTATTTATCTTTTACAGTGATAGTTATTGAGGGAGTATATTTTGTAACGTTACGTTACACGGTAAAGCGGAGTGGAGTTAGGGTCGGCTCTGACCCTGACCACCGAGACAGCTGCGACGCTCCAAGTTTACGTTTTTAAAGTTTTGTTTAGTTTGTACTCGTGTTGCAGAGGAGCGGCGCTCGCTGCTGAGCGCGTGCGGCGCGCGGCGCGGCTCGGCCGCGTCTGGCGGCTCGGCCGAGCCCGCGCTCTGCGAGATCGAGGACTCGGACGAGGAGGGGGGCGGCGCGGGGCGCGCGGGCGGCGCGCGGCACACGGACGTGTGACGGCGCGCGCCGGGCCGCGCCGCCCGTCTGTACCAGTACTGTGTGTAAATAAAGATGTGTTTATATTGTACATACACCGTAGAGATACGAACACTAGGTTAGAGGCGGCGTGCGCCGCGCGGCGTGCGGCCCGCGGCGTGCGGCCCGCGGCGTGCGGCCGGCGGCGTGCGAGCCGAGGTGAAGTTAACGTTCCTTATCATTTGAAATTAATTATGTAACGGGTGCGGGCGCTGCGGCGGCGCCGATGTCGATATTCGAATGAAGGGGCTCGCGCAGTCGCTGCGGCGGCACGAGGGACGAACATTGTTGCCAGCTGATTTGAGCCCCGGACGATGATGATGATTTTAATTTAGTTGCCAGCAATACGTGAACTCTTTGGTAATCCGGGTCCCCGGACAGGCACTTTATCTATCTATGAGCTCTACGTTTGAATTTGAATGTTTTATTCGAGAACAGTACATGATGTCACCGCACACAAAGTATATACGGATCATTTATTATATAGACCTCGACCGCAATCGACACGAGGACGAACTGAGCAAGTGATTAGTTTTAGGTAATTAGGTAATAATAGACGGTAAGACGATTACAGCCTCACTGCTCGCATGTACGTAGCAACAGATTGGCATGTAAGTATACAACACTGATATGTAAACTACAAAATTCATGCGTAAATGCATTTTAATGATCAATGCACAGTTTCCGAGATATTTTTTCCACTAGAATTTTAATTGTCTCAGCAGATCGTGTTCCGTAGCGGCAGTAGATAGCGGTGTTTAAATTTTGATAATGTAAAAATACGCAGTATAATATTGCCAAATTGCTACCTGACTTTTGGATATTCTGTTTACAAATACGATATCGATATCGGCAACACGCCGCGGGCGGGGGCGCGGGCGGGGGAGCGGCGGCGTCAACTCTACAGATCATTCATCACCAAAGAGTTTACATACGTATTCTTTATCTAAGTTCATCACTTCACTCGATAGCCGCCCGCGCCCCGCCCCGCCCCGCCCCGCCCCGCCCCGCGCTCGCCCGCGCCCGGCGACACGAAGCAACCCGACCACGCCACGTAGCGCCGACACCGATTCTGTAACAATAGTTAGTTAACTGCTGAAGTCCGTCATTCTTGTAACTACGAGCGGTTACCGTGATGCGTAATGATGACTAAATGAACTGCTGACGAACAACAGCGGACCTGTCTCATTTTTGTCTCATCAGTCATATTTTACAGAAGAGGTAAAAACTGAATAACGAGGTTTAACTGGCTAGATTTCTTTTTCTGCATTAATTTTCAATTGTATTTTCGGTTTCTGTACATAACTTATTTTTAAGTACATACTTCCAATTTATATTAAAAATTTAAATGAACATATCTGTTTTTGCTTAAAAACGCGGTTTTGACATTCCATGTATTCATCTCAATCGCCAATCTCTTTGAAAATTTGTGGACGGTATGAAAACCCCAAAAACACGAAAAAAAATTCACTACCTACAGCAGACAAACATCCGTCAGCTCCTCGGTGTTCTGGCTGATCCGTTTGAGTGAACGACCGGTGGGTTCCAGATTATTATTGTTCTTGTAAGTCATTGTGCCACAAACTTGTGGACTTCAATATGTACTAACTTGATCACAGAACGCGAGGATTTTAAACTAATCATTTTTGAAGGATTTAGTTATAAAGACATTGTTTTATGTTAAATTTGGTCATCATTCGTATCACTTAGACAATAAAATTATTGTTTATTTCTCTATAATGTATTAATTTTATTTTGCTACTGTAGATGTCTACATTACAAATTGTGTTATTGTTTTATCAGAGTTCACAAGGAATAATGAAGGAAGGAATAATGCCGATGTAACAAATTACCTAAGTATTTGAATAAATCATGTTTGTATAATGATACGCGGCAGATAGTGTTATAATGAGAATATCAAATCGTAGTTATTTTAAAAGTATGCGCACTAGATGCGATGGTGACTTGTTAGTATTACACTACAATCATTCACTGTCTTATTTGTGTTAGACATTCCTCACGACTTTGTACAATTTATGAGTGGAGGCAGCTTCATGGTAATAGTGGGTTAATAATACAATCTGTCCGAGCAAATGAGAATGACGTCTGTGTACTACCCCCTCCCCGCACCCCGGGCGGTCGACCGCGGAGGGGGGGGGCACTACACCCGCGCCGAGGGAACTGAACGCGTGTCCTCCTCGACTGACGTATGTGAGTCTCCTTCCGTTCCTGTTGCAATTCTGTATATAATTGTAATAACTGTTTGTTCTGATCAATGATCATTCTCTATTCTTGTATGATAAAAAAAGGCAGGCGGCACCGCGGCACCGCGGCTCCCGGTTCGACAACTACATCGGAACCTCAAAACGATTACTTTGGGCTTTATATCTTCTAGAATAAGTTTAAAACTTTACAGTTTGTACCGATGCGTTACATTTATTAAACACATACGGATTGATGATAAGATTGTATTAAAATACAGTAGGGATGTTAACACTAAACACAAATTAATGTTTAATGTTCATTTTATGATAGTTTGTATTAATAGAATATCGAAAATCACATTACTATAATTCAAAAATACGTAGTAAATTTATTATAAATGAGTTTATATGCTATATTTTAAACTGTTGTCACGTGACTGGAAACACCTATATGACTTATAACGTCACTAGTCGCAAAACAAGCTGTCGAAAACTGACTAAACTGTTTATTTTTCTGCATTTTTATTATAGTTTGCGATCTTAGCGACGACAATTTTGATTGTTTGTATTCAAGTATTGATAAGAAAACACACAGACTGGATATACAGTCATGTCATAAATCGCGACATATTTTGCGACTAGTGACGTCATGTCAGTCGTTGGTGATTTAGCGGGAAAACTCAAAATTAGTCTAACATTGTATATACTCATCAAAAATACTAATATTTTCAATTAAAATGTTATTTTTTACGGCATACATGCGTTAGTCTTCAAAATAAAAGCAGTTCCGAAAAATTGATAACATCCCTATTGACACTCTTACATCGCAAGTAAAGTGGGCTGCGCTTTGTTTTTTCTAAAATACATGAAAAAAATGTACCATATTTATGAAAACTACAAGGACAGAAGAATATGAAATTCCCTACACTTATAGTTTATATAGAGAAGAAGTGTAGTGTATATTTTTTAACACAAACACATTTATTCATCAAAAAATATGTACACACTACCATTCATGTGATATACACAGGCATATTTTTAATCTTTTTTGTTTACTTTTAGTCAAATTTCGACCTCTATATTTATTCCGTTTTTTAACAAACTAGTACTGAGTATGTCTCTCGCACATTTCCGAAATTGAGAAAGTGAGATGGATCATCGGTCGGGTGGATCCAACGCCTTGCTCTGATATTGAAATTGTTAAGGCTCTTTCTAAGATTATTAAGTTCTTCAAAATGTTCTCTAGGAAAAAATAAATTATTATTTTATGGTTTTATCATGAAACGATAGCAACGCAGTTAAAGTTTTTGATACTCGTAAAAAACAGACTATTGAGAAAAGAAAGTGCAAAAAAAAATTAATTAATTTCATAAATGCTTATATAATATTTATGAGTTCATGTTACTTGAGATGAATGAGTTTAATTTAATTTAATAAAAGCAATCAAATTATTTTCCAACATAATCGTGGGTCGTTTGCTTCGTTTGGTGAAATAGTTCACCCGGGCCGGGCCGGGCCAGGCCGGGCCGGCGGCCGCCTACAGTATAGTATGTAATATAGTATTGCGCTCCGGCAAAATAAAAGAGAGTAGCCGGCGCCGGCGCTCGCGGGGCCCGCGCGGCCCCATCGAATGGTGCTCCGATCATAGTTTCATATCATAACTTTCGAACTGTGCATTTACCTAGTACGTAAGTTCTCCTCTAGACTAGCTAATCAAATAACTCATATATTTTTGTAATTAAACCACGTCGGTGCCCCTCCCCGCGCGCGCCCTGGCCGCGGGCGGGGGGCCGGTGTTCTATGATTCCTGAGTTTTTACGGAATAATTTGTAATTTATGAAGACAAGTCGTGTCAATTTTGATGTGGTTTGCGACCAAATAAAAAAATTGGAATATTTCTGTATCGTTTGATTTGATTCCTTCCCTCGGCCCTGCCCACCAAACACACACGCATTCGTCGCCGACCGAAGAAAGTCCTGCTGAGTTCTGGATTTTATTTACCTCTACTAATCTGCCGCTCTTTGTTCCACTTATAGTTTATAAAAATACCTACTTCCTAAAGGACAGATTTTTCTCTCCGTGTAAAATTAGCCTTGATAAATTGTGGTTGCACCAAATACAATATACGCATTTGACTGATCGTACGACTGCCTCTCTTCAGCGTTATGTAAGCATAATTGCACTAAACCTGTTGCTAGTTCGGTCAGTCAGGCTTTTGATTTCGACGAAAGAGTGCTGGTAAAAAAACCGTAAAAAATATAAAGTATGGATTTCTGCTCAGTGAAATGGTGCGGAAAGAATAGCAGGACAGCTTTACAAAGGACGGTATATCATTTCACAAGTAAGTAATTTTATGCAATAATTAAAAAACAAAACATCATCAATCTACAAAATCATAACTTACGTTAAAAATAAAACGAAATGAGAACCGGTTGATGTATTTCTTTGCATCCTGCTCTGCCGTTAGAGGTTTGCAGAACTCGATAAGAATTAGAATAATTTTATTTCCAAAAACATGGTTACACACTTAAACAGAATTAAAATCAGAATTGACAAAACAATACATTTGTTGATTATCAGTGAGCTCCAAACTAAGTGCAAGACTTGCTCGAGTGCGAAATTTCGAACAATAAATTCGTTACAGTTGACAATAAGTTATTTATAAATAAAATGTACGCATCAAATATACCCATTTTTGGAAAAATATCAGTTATTGAATGAACACCAATACGGATTCCGCAAGAACTCATCCACCACTCTAGCAGTTTACAGCTTCACACAGCAGGTATTAGATATCTTAAAAGAAAAACAATACGCAATAGCTCTTCTCTTAGACTTGACAAAAGCATACGACAAAATTTCACCCAATATCTTATTACAAAAACTACATAGAATAGGTATAAGGGGGAAGCCATATAACTGGTTAAAATCATATTTATCAGACAGGAAACAATTAGTTGAAATTAATCATAACATCAATAAATAGTAGTGTAGGTGTTGCTGGTACTGGAGATGGAATGAAACCACGTCACTGTATAAACTGCTGGTTATATTGATCTTCTGTACAAGTGACGCGGGGCGAGAGACTAGCTCGCTCTCCGCTGTCATCCACTTATGTACTACATCAGTCACGTACACCTACGTGCTCCTACAGTAGCATACAAACAATCTTATCAGACACAAGCACCTTAAACTGGTCCATACCTCAAGGAAGTGTGATAGCCGGCATACTGTTTCTAATATTTGTCAATGATTTTCCAGATATCATAGAATCTTCATGCGTGTTATTTGCTGACGACATATCTCTTCTATTCAAATGTCCCTCAGACACTAAAGCTCTTGGAAAAATATTAGAAATACACGAAAATGTAAATTCTTGTGTCTCATCACATTGTCTTGAACTAAATAAGACTAAAACTAAATTAATTCAATTCCACCCACCGCAAAGGAAACCAATAGACCTCTCTACCATTGCAAACGCATTAAATATAAAACAAGTGCAATCGACTACTCTTTTAGGCATAACCCTAGACGCCCACCTAAACTGGCAAAACCATGTAAAGAAAATAAAAAATAAAATATCACAGTTCATGTACGGCTTGTCAGTGTTAAAGAAAAACACAAATATCCAATCCGCCAAAAGCGCATACTACGGATACGCTCACTCTTGGCTGTAATATGGCATTATAATTTGTGACAACAGCTCCGACACAGGGGAAATTTTCGTTATGCAAAAGAAGTGTTTACGAATTATAATGAACATTCGCCAACGAGACAGCTGCAGGCCTCATTTTATACAACAGGAAATACTAACTCTGCCTTGTGTACATATTAGAAGCTGCAATCTTTGTTCAACAACACCCTAACCTTTTCACTTTCAATACAAACACTTGCAGAAAACATCAAATAGTTGCACCTGAGCCACAGTTAGAAATAGTCCGCAAAGGTCCTCATTACATGATGTACAAAATTTATAACCACCTGCCGAAAAATCTAAGAGAGGAAACCAATTCCAAAAAATTCAAAAAATTACTGAAAGACATTTTATTACAAAAGTGCTATCACAAAATAGACGACTTCCTGCATGACAAAATGTTCCAAGGTCACCAATCTAACAACCTCTGTACCTTTAATTACACTTAATTATAGTTCATAAGTTAGATATAAGCAATTTTTACTATCCGCAACACCCTATGTACAGGGTATAATGTGTATCGCATTGTCACACCAATTTACCTACTCATTGTAAAGCGTTGTAATCCTAAATAAATAAATAAAAGAGCATTTTTAGGCAGTTATTATAATGAAATAAACGTCTAAATAGAAAACATTTTTTTTTATTAAAACAAAACTGCAAAAAGAAACTGAGACGAGAATATTATCTAACCGTGTCTGACAAACTATGAACTACGAGTATGTCGAAATAGTCTTAAAAACTAAGTAAACCTAAATAAAATCTATTTTACACCTTAAATGGACAATACAATACATTAATCGAGTGGCGCGGCCCACGGTCCCTCTGTGTTCCAAATTTCAGTGAAATCGGACCAAAAACAAAAATGTTAGAAAATATTTTCAGTTTCGCAAATCCAGTTCGCCAACCTAGTAGATGACAAAAGTGGGCGGGCAAAAAATTTTTTCGTCGGCCGATAACTCCCGAACCGTGAAAGATAGACGCTCGGAAATAGTCTTAAAATTTAGGTCTGCGCTAGACCCTTCGTTTGAAAGCGTCGAGGATAGCGAGACGTTTCTACAACGCGAGTTATCGGTAGGCGAAGGAAAACGACGCGAGAAAGATGCCGGTCTTCACACGGCCGAGCGACGCACCGACGCCTTGGAGCCGCTCGACGAACGGGGAGGTGGGCACCTGACGGGGGGGTGTCTGTGTCTGTGTCGTAAGTAGTAGGTGAGTCTATCGCCTGTTTTTATTTTATAATATGCAGACTTCTTGGACGGACACACTGTGTCGTCAGTAGTAGGTGAGTCTATCGCCTGTTTTTATTTTACGTGAAGACTTCTTGGACGGACACAAATTTTGAAAGTTAGCACAGGTAGGTACTTCGAAACGCGACCGTTTCGCTCAATTTGTCTCAATCGACTGGTTAGGTTAGGTTAGGTTAGGTTAGGTTGGGGTGCGGTGATCGGGAACCTCCACGTGGTGCACCCTGGGCAACGTCACTCGGTAACTTGTCTCCGATATCTTACCCAGTGGCGGCTGATTCCGGTCGGGGAAGGCCGAACTTCTGAACGTGCTTCTCACCCTTAGAGTTGCACGAGCAGAAGTTCGGTAGGGGGGGGGGACTGGAATGACTTGGAATGTTAGTGGGCTGATACCCTATCTGGCCTACTAACATCCAAGTCATTTCAGAAAGTGGTGGCGTGTCTTCCGGTGGACTCTGATGGCAGAGTCTAGCGCGGAATGACACGGGCGCTTCTTAGCGCATCGTTGGGATCCGGGAAGGATCGGAGATTTCGCTTTGTGTTGCGACACTTTGCGTTTTTCGTCGAGTGTGGCAATGCAAAGTTCCACATCTCAAGGTTCGGGGGTTGCCGAGGGGAGTGTCTGGCGCGGAATTCACACGATCATCAAACACGACGACCCAAGCATACACAAAACGGACACCGAAAAAGCGAGCGGATTGGAATCTGACGGTGGGAGAAGGAAAGAGACGCGTGCTACGCGCTCGAGGAGAAAGGAGTGTACACCCTTCGTACAACCTGAAGGGGACTCCAACTCCCCGCGGCGTAGCAGAATATCCGTCTCTTCAGAGAGGAAGCGGCCCCGCTCCGATGACAGGAGCAGCTGCGGAGCCGAGCCGTTGAGCACCGACCCTGAGTCCCACCTGTGACCCAGAATGCGCCGAGGCGTGGCAGAGGCCGACCGCCGACGACAGGCGCGGGCGTCGGGCAAGCTGCGGCAAAGGCAGCAGCGGTGGCCGAACAACAAGCGGAGATGGAAAGGAGGGCTGAGGAGCTGGTGGCCCGTATGTCGACTCCTATTCACTCCGCAAACGCCTCTTTGAGGCTGATGTCTGACTCGGAGCCGGAGTCCTCTTGGGGGGCTATCCTACGGCGCAGAAGAGAAGGAAATGATAGTCCAGCGTGAAACAGAGCTGAACTACAAAATGCAGGATATTTACGCCACAATAGAGCACGTGGCGCACCAGACCGGACAGCTGTCGGGCCCTCTTAAGTGTGCCCTGTTTAACGCGGTAGACTCCCTCAAGGAAGTCTACAAAGAGTACCAATTTAGGTCCAGCGAGAGGGAATCGGACGCGCTGGAACACGCCAACAAGCGCCAGCGTGCCGAGATAAGGGGACTCTGTACGGAGATAGAGGGGCTCCGCAAGGAGCTGAAGGAGGCTCGCGCGGCGGCTTCGCCGCCGGAGCCGAAGACCAAACCCGGCAAGTCAGCACGGTCCTACCTGGCTCTGGACGAGCTGGAGCAGCGGATAGTGCGGCAGGTCGGGGACATGGTCAACGCCCGACTGGCGGCAATGGAGGAGCGCCTTCTCCCGGAGAAGCGCGCCAGACCTCCACTTGCCGCCGACCGCAGTCTGGAGGTGCAGGAGCCGGTACCTGGGTGCTCATCTGCACCCATGGACCAGGAACCGTCGGCTTCGACTGCGGTCTTGGAGAAGACATGGCCGCCCCCCAAGTACCCCAAGGGCAAGGGCCCCGGGGAAGGGAAAGGGGAAGGCGGCCAAACAATCGGACGGGAATAAAAGCGGTAAGGCCGCTGATACGGGAAGGGCGTTTATTTCCCTTGACACTACCGCTTGGCACTACTGGTAGTGCCACGGGAAATTTTACTTTCCCGTGGCACTACCAGTAGAGCCACGGGTAAAAGCACATTTCCCGTGACACTACACAGTCATTAGTAGTGTCACAGGAAATAATATTTCCCGTGACACTACTAGCGAAATAATATTCCCGTGGCACGTGTCTATTTTTCATGGACATTTAAAATGGCCTTTCCATTAATTTCCATTGAAAAATCAAAACGGGTGCATCCCAGTTACCCCATATCTGTAGTTAATTAGCATTCAGCAGTTCGCTAACTGCGGAGGCCTCATATTAGTGTTTAGTTTCTCACTAGTGCTATTATTATATTACTACTGGGATGGATCCATAATTTTTTTTTTCACAGACACAATTTTTTCCAGATGTTCAACTAAAAGGTGCTTTTTACCATTGGTCAAGAGCAGTGTGGAAAAAGCTAAAGTTCTAGGCCATGTTAAAGGAAAGCTCACAAACGCATCACTGGACTTACAGCAGCGCTGCCGTTGTTGCCGTGTGAAAACATAGCGGAGAGTTGAAATATATAAAAGCAGAATTTCTGGCTTAAAAAAAAATCTAAAGATGTTGAGTGTGTATGGTTTACGCCATAGAACCAATAACGTTTTGGAAGGTTGGCACTAAAATTAATAAAAGGGTGACGAAGGGTTCAATAACTTTATCACGGTTGTTGAAACTCCTCACAGAGTTCCAAAAAAGAAGAAGAAGAGAAGCTGCGCTAATGTTTTACCCGAATACGGTGAATCCAAATGGAGGGCTAATGACTTTGTCCGTCTAAGTATGAATTGCACGGTACAAAAAATATAGGTCAATAGGGGCATTTTTATTTCTTTTTCAAACAATTTTTTTCAGTAAGATGCTGGAATTTTTTTGGGTCTCATAGTTTTACAGTCTCATTATTTTGGCATTTTCGAAATGATCAAATAGTCTAATCTGAGTTTTGTGTCCAGTGCGTTATCAGTTGCTCAAAATATGCGTATTCTATATTGTACCTTTTTGTCTGTTCATTGAAAACAATTGAAAACAGCATTTGAAAATATGCTAAATACCTTATTGACAGTTTAATTTAAAATGCTATAGAGTAGTAAGTATTTTATCAGAACATAAAACTAAATATTCTAATATTCTGTGAATACAACCTGTAACAGTGAAAACGGTAAAAACAAGTTTGTTGTATGGGAGCCCCCTTAAATATTTATTTTATTTTTAGTATTTGTTGTTACAGCGGCAATAGAAATACATCATCTGTGAAAATGTTAACTGTTTAGCTATCACCGTTGTTGAGACACAGCCTAGTGTCAGACGGACAGCGAAGTCTCAGTAATAGGGTCCCGTTTTTAGACTTTGGGTAAGGAACTCTAAAAAGGACTGTTTAAATTTGGGTGTAAAAATTATTATATTATGATGTTTTTTTTTACTACTGAACCGATAGGTACTTGTTTTGAATACAGTTTTGATATAAATATTTTAAAAATTGTTTGTTTCAGTTTAAGAGTAGTTTTGTTCCCTAACAGTCTTTCTACGATGTCTGAATGGGCCTTTTAATTTTTTGAAAACTTTAGTAGTGCCACGGGTAATGAGGTAATCCACGGGAAATTTTACAGTAGGCGTTTAATCAGCCAATAAGAGCAGTAGTGCCACGGGAAAGTAAAATTTCCCGTGGCACTACCAGTAGTGCCAAGCGGTAGTGTCAAGGGAAATAAACGGGGAAGGGACGTGGCCCCGCCACCCTCGAGCAAACCGGCTGCTAGCGGCTGGGTCGAGGTGGTGAGTAAAGGCAAAAGAAGGAAGGCCAGGAAGAAGGCACAAAAGGAGGCCACCGGGATCTCGGCACCCAAGGCGGGGAGGACGCCAAAACCAAGGATACGGGTCCCGCGCACCTCGGCTGTGATCCTCACCATCCAGCCAGGTGCCGCGGAGAGAGGGCTCTCTTACAAGGCAGCCTTGGAGGAGGCCAAGAAGTGCATCGATCTGGAGGCGATGGGGATCGGTCCTCTTGGCTTCCGCACGGCTGCAACGGGAGGAAAATTGATGGAGCTTGCGGGGAAGGACAACGCCGCGAAGGCTAACTCCCTCGCGATTAAGTTGAGGGAAATCTTCCGGACGGAAGATGTCCGAATCACCAGACCGGACAAATACGCGGAGGTGCGTGTTTCCGGTCTGGATGATTCGGTCTACAAGGAGGAGGTGGCCCTGGCCATCGCAAATAAGGCAGAGTGCCCCGACGACCTTGTTAAGGTCGGCAACATACGTCGCAACGCGGCGGGCAACGGGACAGCGATCGTCCGATGCCCGCGGCGGCGGCGAAAGAAGGCCGCCAAAAGCGACCGGCTTAAAGTGGGTGGAGCTCAGCACGCCTAAGGCTGCTTGAGCCACGCCTGCTGCGCTGCTTCCGGTGCCTAGTAGCTGGGCACGTCCGGGAGCAGTGCAAGTCCGAGGTCGACCGTACCAGCACCTGCTACAGGTGCAGTCGACCCGGACACAATGCCGGCGCGTGCTCGGCCGAGCCGCACTGCGCAATAGCTGCTGCAGGAAATCCGGCTGAGCACCGCATCGGCGGCAAGGGCTGTCCCGTGCCGTCGAAGCGTAGGCCTGTGCCGCCAGAGAGGCAGCCAGGTGACTCTGGGCGACGGGTTCGGGGGGACTGATACGTTCCTGACGTACTGAATTTAAAAAAAGCGAAGTACAATTTTTAGAAACTTTTAATCACAAAATATTAAATGTTATTTTAAACAAAATATGATAAGCAAAAAACAAGGAATCAAACTTTAGATAGACCACAACTGCATTGGCTGATAAGCACTACTCCCCTGGCTAGTTCGGTGCGGGGTAGATCCGGCACCAATGACGGGACACCTCAGGTGCCTCTCCTGGAGTAGCTCAAACGACGCGTAAGAAGGACGTGATAAGGTTCACGTGGCTTATAGGCGAGCCTAAGTCCCTGGAACGACATTTTTGGGCAATTACTAAAGTGTTCAATTTCTCCACCATGGCTTCAACATTACGGCCAGATGAAATGAGTAGTGCGTATAAATATGCAAAATTTAGCGTTCCGGGATGATGCAGTCAAGGTTTAAAAACAAGCGAAAAGGACTGTACATATTATAATAATTATTATATTATTTTATGACTTAATAATTAATATTTACCACTATATTGTGCATTATTATACCGAATTTTGTTTTATAATTTGTGTATGCTTACAATTATTATCCTGACATGTAAATTGGCTTTATGAAATAAATGATTATGATTATGATTATTATTATTTAAGCACTAAAATCACAAAGCAATGGAAAAGGTGAACAATGATAATATTATAACTAAGCCTATTTAAATATTGGTATGTAATGCACAACTTACCCATTAAAGGGGTCCTTAAACTCGTAGATTTAGTATTTTGTAAACGCAATTCTTTAGATTATCGTTTTACAATATTAAATGAAGATAACAGAGATGAAATAATATCGTTAAGTTAAAGGTCCAAAGTCCAAATGACTTCAAAATAGCCAGTTCATGTTTATGCTCATATTCGATTGTCTCGACAAAGTGGCGCGACAATCGATATTTCATAGTCATGTATATGATGAAAATTAGTTTTAAGATTACTCATATGAATAGCTAAATTTGACGCATTTGATCGAAAGTGGTGACGAACTGCAAATGCGTCGCCACTCTCGCATCTGTCAACGTCAACAAGAATGCAACTGCAATCATTGCATACGGTTTATGTGCCTATTGTTAAGATAGTAGTAGTAATGTTTTGTTGTTTTATTGTTATTTCATTAATATTAAGTGAACCTGTGATATGAGAATTGGGTTTGTTACCCGTAAACCGTAAGCAATGTAACAGTACACCCCTCCTAGGTAAGAATTTTCGTAGGAGAAAATTCGCACACTGTCCTATTCTAAACATTGTTGTGGGAAGAATAGTTTTAATAGGTTGTAGTCTATTTGGTTATATTTAGTTGTGCATGCTACACAGAATTGTTTTATTATTATTATTATTCTTAACAGCCTATAATTTAAGTTTTAAATCTTTTATATGCCATGCACCAATGTCTTTGCCTGACATATCTTTCAAAACGTAAACTAACGGTGATTTTTATCTTTGACTTTACATTTTTCAAACTTAGGTGCAAGTTTTTAGTAAAACGTGCATCTTTATCACTGGAAAAACAACGTTTCCAGACTACATCACCAATATTAAATTCTACATTTTACGACGCAAATTGTAACGTTGGGTAGATTTTTGATGACTATGCCAAAGAGTTGCTTGGACGTCATTAAATATGCTAGCCAAGTGACCAAGGTTCTCGGCATAGATATCTCGAGGTAAGAAGATGATTTCGTTAGCATTATCATTATCTACGTAGTGAGAACCGCAAGATACTAACTCTCTTCCATGAACCAAGAACGAAGGTGTAAATCCAGTCACTTCGTTAACAGAATTATTTATAGCAAATTGTATTTGTGGAATGTTAACATCAAAACACAAAACACAAAAGTGGAGATAGCTGTTATAATAGTTCGATTATATCTTTCAACACTATTGGTTTGTGGTGTATACTTAGGAGTAAAATGGATATGTGGTACCTTATATTTCTTAAGTAAGCTATCCATTTCTCGACCAGCAAATTGGCAACCATTATCCATAATTATATTCTGTGGAATCCCATGTACGAGAAAGACATTATTCTCTAGATTTCTACAGACATTAGCTGCAGTGGCCTGCCGCATGGGAAATATTAAACAGTATTTAGAGAAGCAACAGCAAACAGAAAGAATGTAGTTGTTCTGTTCTCTACTTGTAGGTAGTGGGCCGATAATATCTATTGATATAGTTTGCCAAGGGCGAGAACAGTCTTTAGGCCTTCCCATTTTGCCTAGTGTTGCATGAGATGGGTGTTTATAAGCGAGACATGTCGAACATTCACCTATAAATTTTACCACGTCAGCATACATTCCTGGCCAGTAGTATTTTAATAGTAACCGTCTATATGTTTTGTAAATACCGAAGTGTGCTGCAAGTAGATCAGAATGATTTTTGTTTATTACTTCATTACGCAGTTCTTCTGGAACATCATTCTCCTTCCAGGAAAACTCTGAAGTAAGTGGATTTTTACTTTTCATGTACCAAAATAGAACGTTTCCTTCGACCCTATAGTTTGGAAACCCAGTTTGTGAAGCTAAACACCCATTATATATTGCCAAATACCAAGGATCTGTGGTAGTAGGCTCCGTATTTTGCACTGAGACAATCGGTTCGACTGGAAAAGATCTAGATAGAGCATCAGGAACAACGTTGTCTTTTCCTCTACGATGTTTTATTTGAAAATCAAAAGATGACAATCTGATTCCCCATCGAGCAAGACGACCAGTAGGGTTAGTTAGAGTCAGAAACCACTTTAACGCAGCGTGGTCAGTGTAGACTGTGAAAGTTCTGCCATTTTCTAGGTAACATCGCCAGTGCTCTAGGGCGATCAAAACCGCCAGCGCTTCCCGTTCTGTTACGCTATAATTACGTTCAGCACCAGTGAGCGATTTGCTCATATATATGCAACGGGATGTTCGACACCATCTAGTGTTTGGCATAACATTGCTCCAATTCCGTAGTTGCTTGCATCACAATGGACTTCGAAACCGCAGTCAAAGTTAGGACACGCAAGTACGGGAGTTTTAGTGAGGCTAGCTTTTAGAACTTTAAATGCGTTATCCGCTTCGGGTGTCCACGCATAAGGTGGTGCATTTTTTCCGCTTGACGTTAACTTATTTAGAGGACCAGCAATGGTGCTAAAATTTGGCACAAAACGTCTGTACCATGATGCAGTACCCAGAAATCTTTTTAGTTCTTTCTTTGTAGTAGGAGTAGGAAATTTCAAAATAGCGTCGACTTTGTCAGGGTCTGTGCGGAGACCGTTTTGGTCGACTACATATCCCAAATATTTTAGTTGTTTTCTAAAGAACTGACACTTAGATAGGTTAATAGTAAGATTAGCTTTCGTTAATTTTTTTAAAACACGTAACAGGATGTTTACGTGTTCCTCAAAGGTTTTACTAATTATTATTACATCATCAAGGTAGCAAAATACATTTAATTCAAACTCTACACCGAATAAAGCATCAACTAAACGCTGCTGGGTAGCAGGAGCGTTCGAAAGTCCAAACGGAGTGACGTTAAACATAAAAGTTCCTCTTCCGGGGACGTAAAATGCCGTCTTTTCGCGGTCTACAGCAGCTATAGGAATCTGCCAAAACGCTTTAGATAAATCTATACTTGTCAAATATTTAGCATCTCTTAAATTGTCAAGTATTTCTGAGATATATGGTAAGTTATATGCATCCTTTTTAGTTATTGCATTTAATTTTCTACTATCCAAACAAAATCGAGGTTTTCCATCCTTCTTATCAACGACTAGAACAGGTGAGGACCATGGGCTTTCACAGGGTTGCAATACATTTAACTCTAACATTTCGTCTATCTGCTCTACTGCAACGTGCCAAAAGACTCATAGGCAATGACACTCTTGTGCGTAAAAGACTTCAAAGTCTTGATCATCGCCGCAAAATCGCTAGCTTATCGGGTTTTTATCAGATACACTTCGGAGAGTGTGCAACTGATCTGCATGATCTAATACCACCTTGCCCTTTCTTCTATCGGACTTCTCGTTCCACAAAAGGGCGACATCGTTTCATGGTTGATGTTCCAAAAACGCAAACGAAGAGATTTGACTCCACGTTTGTGATAAGAACGTCTAGGTTGTGGAATGCGTTGCCTGAGTGGGTTTTCCCTGATGGTTACAATCTTGGTGTCTTCAAATCGAGAGTGAATCGGTTTTTTCTAGGTAAGCACGCTTCATCGTAGATCTCATCATCGCTGAACATCAGGCGAGATGGTGGTCAAGTGCGAACCTATTATAGTTAAAAAAAAAAAAACACATTTTTTGCGCTAACACTGGAAACGGGCTGCACCCTACCCTATGACCTAGATCAAAATAATGTACAGCAATATTGTACCCCTTCAAAAGGGCTATAAAAAAGTCTGCATTAGTATATGTCTATCTCTTAGGAATAACCCACAATAACCATTTTTATTGCTGCTTATATTTAGTATCAACATTGCATTCGTGCGAAGCCGGGGTGGGTCGTTAGTAAGTACATCGTACTTATCGTGTCTTGGTCTCATCAACTTGATCTGTTACAAGAACAAAATTAAAAATTTTGATTAACCCCCGACTACCTTAGATTTGTTATCTGTAGAACATTCTACTAGTCAAGCCCTTTCATTTGATACCCATATTAAGGGAATTGTGAAAAAGGAAATGTAATTCGCCATTTTGTGATAGCGGCCATCTTGGATTTGAAATTTGTCATAGTGCAAAGTATTCTACTAATCAAGCCCTTTCATTTGATACCCATATTGAGGTAGTAGTGAAAAATATTATATAATTCGCCATTTTGTGGTGGCGGCCATCTTGGATTTGAAATTTGTTATAACGTTTAGTACTCTACTAGTCAAGCCCTTTCATTTGATACCCATATTGAGGTAGGTTGTAAAGAAATATTTTGTCCGCCATTTTGTGGAGGCGGCCATTTTGAATCGATATTAACCAAACATAGCTAAGAACACCCGCACGGATATTAACTTTCAAATAAAAAAAAATGATCTTTTTCTTTTCTGGCGATATACGATAGTACCTTTGTTTAATAGGCTCTGCACTACCCGTGTCTATTCGATGTTCTATTAGACTTGTCCTTCCAAGTCCCTTTTTCTCAAATGATACTTCCGTAAACTTGTTAAGTATATCATCCGCTATTCGCTTCTGTACTTCTGTAAGACTTTCGTAGGGTTTTATGAAAGTTTCCATGTAAGGGTTTTCTATGTTTAGTAAAACTGGGTCATTAGAAGCAAGTAATTCTATATTTTGATATTATTAGGAAATATATGAAATTTGTTCCAGAAGTCAATACCCAGAATAATATTAGTCTTAATATCTGGAACCACGTGAGCTTTAATAACTAAACGTTTGTTATTAAAAAAAAAACCGGTAGACGCATAACACCTACTGAGGTCATATAGTGTCCACCAGCAGCCATAATTGTAATATTTTCTGAATTAGTGATAGGTAAGCCATGGTTAATTAGATCATGATGCAAATTATTACCAATAATATTAACTGCAGAGCCGGGTCTAGCAATCCATGAATCAGTAGGGGCTCTAAAGCTTCTATCTTTATTTTAACGTAGGGTCGAGGGTCATTAGTTGGTCTATAATTATTGATTGTAGCAACATTGTAGGTTTTAAAAATTTACGAAGGAATTCAAGCCAATCAGACCATTCATTTGGTTGTGTGTGACAAATTGTGCTACAATCCTTTATTCGTTTTTTGAATTACTAGTAGAATGATTAGTCGTACCACTACAGTTATGGCAATCTGGAAAACGGACTCCTTTAATGCCACATTTGAAACATATAAGAAATTTAGGTTCTTTGCACATTTTCAACGAGTGGCTGTTAGTACGACATCTTGGACAGTATAAGAGTTTCTTATTGTTAACTAGGTTGGTTTCGACTGCGCTGCAATAGTTTAAATTGCTAGTATTTTTACTAGTTGGAGCATTATTAGCAGTAGGGTTATAGGCAAATTCCGGAGCAAGTGTTACCGAAGTTACTTTCGGGGGTTCCCTGAAATGTGAGACCCGGGTTTGGTAATTTTCGTAATTACGACAGGCAGCGCGCAATTTCGGAATTGTATTTACATCAGGACAACACGCAAGAGTACTAGCATAACGAGGTCTGATGTTGTGTAGAAGTATTTCTAACTTTTCATCTTCCCGAATAGCAGTAGATAGTCGAGAGAACATACCGTCCATTATTGCGATATAAATTGTAATTGACTCAAATTCACCTTGAGTACGACTTCTGATTTCGCTCATTAGCCTATAGTCATAGTCAAATTGGTCGAAATCTTGTTTTAATAGTGATACTAGTTGTTCCCAAGATTTGACCAAATTACGAACGCTACGGAACCAGTGTAGTGCATCCCCTGTAAAAATTTCTGAAGCATAAGATAAAATACGTTGGGGTTTAATGTCCCTAGCCCTCATAAATTCATCAGCCCTCTGAATAAAAGCTCTGACACACGATTTACCATCATATTTAAGCCTAGCCAAATCAGTAGACATTCCACGATCACATGTTACTGAAATACTAGTTTGAGGTAGCTCTTCCTGTTCTTGTACTTGATTCATGGAAGAGGTAGATGTTGAAGCGCAAAGGTTTGCTAGATCATTGTAATAATCTTGTAACTTAGTATTAAGTGATTTTAGGATTTCACTTTCCTTAGAACTCTTTGATTGTATCCTTGACAATCGATAGTGGATGTGATGTGCCAAGTTTTCAGACCGAGTAAATATATTTTTATCAAATTTAGTTTTAATGATAATTATGCTATCCTTTAGTTTAAGTAAACTTTCTTTAACCCCGGCCAAATCTTCTAAGGGCTCTAAATGTGATTCTAAAATATCTTCGGTAGGAATGCTTTTAGAATGTTTTATGATCTGCTTTCTAAGGTCAGATACGTTATCCGTAGGGGTTTCACCTCTAATTCCTACCTCATACTCTAATTTGGACTTTTGTAAAGATAAGAATTTAATTTCTCTGGCCATTTTGAAGTATTTAGTTTTTTTTTTTATAAATATGAATAACTATAATTATTACTGATATTTAGGTAAGTTATGCATTAAATTCTACAATTATACAAGAAAAGATACTTAAAATTAAATAACAGACATGATAGGTTTTACTAATATGTATGAGTAAGCAATTAAAATTATGACAGTAACTTAAGTAACAAGAATATATAAATATATATATATATAACTATTAATGTAACTAAAATAAATACTAGGTGAAGTAGTCCTATTCGTAACAGAATCGAAGTAGCAACGAATTGTTTCGTGTATTCAAAAACAGTTACGCGATATGCGAATAATCATATGAAACAAATTCGTCTAACATCAAACACATGCAGCCATCACCCATAGAACACTAATTATCTACATAAAATCATGCCAATGCAGCTGTAAGAAGTTCTAACCACGAGCTGGGCGCCATTGATACGTTCCTGACGTACTGAATTTAAAAAAAGCGAAGTACAATTTTTAGAAACTTTTAATCACAAAAATATTAAATGTTATTTTAAACAAAAATATGATAAGCAAAAAACAAGGGAATCAAACTTTAGATAGACCACAACTGCATTGGCTGATAAGCACTACTCCCCTGGCTAGTTCGGTGCGGGGTAGATCCGGCACCAATGACGGGACACCTCAGGTGCCTCTCCTGGAGTAGCTCAAACGACGCGTAAGAAGGACGTGATAAGGTTCACGTGGCTTATAGGCGAGCCTAAGTCCCTGGAACGACATTTTTGGGCAATTACTAAAGTGTCCAATTTCTCCACCATGACTGCAACATTACGGCCAGATGAAATGAGTAGTGCGTATAAATATGCAAAATTTAGCGTTCCGGGATGATGCAGTCAAGGTTTAAAAACAAGCGAAAAGGACTGTACATATTATTTAAGCACTAAAATCACAAAGCAATGGAAAAGGTGAACAATGATAATATTATAACTAAGCCTATTTAAATATTGGTATGTAATGCACAACTTACCCATTAAAGGGGTCCTTAAACTCGTAGATTTAGTATTTTGTAAACGCAATTCTTTAGATTATCGTTTTACAATATTAAACGAAGATAGCAGAGATGAAATAATATCGTTAAGTTAAAGGTCCAAAGTCCAAATGACTTCAAAATAGCCAGTTCATGTTTATAAATATTCGATTGTCTCGACAAAGTGGCGCGACAATCGATATTTCATAGTCATGTATATGATGAAAATTAGTTTTAAGATTACTCATATGAATAGCTAAATTTGACGCATTTGATCGAAAGTGGTGACGAACTGCAAATGCGTCGCCACTCTCGCATCTGTCAACGTCAACAAGAATGCAATTGTCAACTGCAATCATTGCATACGGTTTATGTGCCTATTGTTAAGATAGTAGTAGTAATGTTTTGTTGTTTTCTTGTTATTTCATTAATATTAAGTGAACCTGTGATATGAGAATTGGGTTTGTTACCCGTAAACCGTAAGCAATGTAACAGGACCCGGCGCCCATTACAGAGTTGTGAGGGTGCGCGATATGCTGATATCCCGCACATCGCCACTATAGCGGGTGGAGCCATAGCTCCCCGTGGTGAGGTCCCAGCGGA